>CM065739.1:31257883-31262883 GCA_033310375.1 Conus canariensis
TTACCCCTGCAAGACTTGGTCCCTGGAGGATGTTGAACGGGCCCATCGTGTAGGACGGAAAAGAGAACACTCTGCCTACCCCCGTCCCCTCATTGCAAAACTACACAGGTGGAGTGATAAACTGTCAGTTCTAAGTGAAAAGGACAGCAGAAAGGACTTGGCTGATACGCTGAACATTCGTGTGGGTGGCGATCTCACGAACAGACAGCAGAGTGTCATCAGACGAGAGAAGGAAGAAGGACGACGTGCCTTCTTTCGCAACGGACGCCTGCATATTGACGACAACAGAAGAGAGCAGCGCCATGGAAACCGTGCTGGCAGACAACGTTCTCTGCAAAGCCATCACGCTGAAATTAAAAACCAGCAGCGGCAATCTGTCAGCCCACCTCCTCCCTCTGATATGGAATCTTTTCCTGCCCTCAGACGTCCACATGCCTCAGCTCAGCAGAACGACGGATCCTCTTGTGCTGCGCTTTGCCCGACATCCCACTCCGCGCCCTACCCTCTCTCTTCAGCCCCAACGCCACGTCCTCAGAGAACGCCGCGAACCAAGGCCAGTGTTCGCCAGACAGCTTCACCAAGTCCTGTTCCTTCCGCTTCTGGTGACAGTGCTGCTGTTCCACAGGATCTGGACCTTGCCAGCCAGGAGACCCTCGCACCTGATCCAGTGGACAGTGTGAGTGATAAACTCGCTGATAAATCTTCCGTCTACCAGAGAACTGTCACCTCATTCTCCCGCACCACCACGGCTTCCAGTGTGATTAGCGCTCCTCCACCGCTCAGTGCATGTTCGCAAAAAAGTGTATATACTCATGCTGGTTCACCTGCCCATACTGTGCCTGTGACAACGGACAAATTGAATGGTTTCCTGTCCAGTGGAATTGCCTCTGCCGACCATTCCTCCGTTCTAGACCCTGTGGATACATGGAACTCCGACGATGTTGAAAGTCAGTCTTTCTCTCAGCCCTTGTTTCAGCCCCAGCAGTCTCCTTTAGTAAGTGACCAGTCCCCTACCTGTTCTTACTTCATTCCTCAAGTTTCATATGAAAACGAAACCCCAGTCAAATCACCATGCCACCCACCTCAAACCCGTAGCAGAGCCAAATGTCGCCAAACACACCTGACAGACACATTCACTACCACTCCTCGTACAGCCCCAGCCCCCTCTAGTAGCTAGGAATTCGGCCCTGCCTGTGTTTCAAATCACCCCACGGCTCAACAATCTGGCATTTTAAAAGATGCCAAAACATTACGGTTCTTGACTTACAATGTGGAAGGTATGTCAACAGTATATGATCATGAGGTTCGCTCTTTTGTGTCTGTTTATGATTTCATTCTTTTCGTTGAAACTTTTTCAGATTCCTTCCCAAGTCACTTGTTTCCTTATCATGATGTATATATTTCTCCTGGTATTCAAGTTTCTGATTCCGTTACCGCTAGACTGTCCGGTGGAATTGCACTTCTTGTAAAGAAAAAGCTGACTAGATTTATTACACATATCACAATTGAATATGACAACTGTTTGGTTCTCAAGATATCGAAACTACTAACGGGTTTTTATTTTGACTGTTTCTTGATTGGTTTGTATATCCCACCTTCAAATAGTGTTTATTATGCTGAAACTGAAATTGATAATGGTTTATGTTTTTTGGATAACTGTATCGCTGATTTATTTGAAGAATATGGCGAGCTACCTCTCATTGTTTTTGGAGATTTGAATGCCAGAACAGGCAATGGTAATGTTTCTGACTTCTCCATAGATGACTTTATTGGTGAAAATGCAGATGATTCAAAGCAGTGTACAAGATTTCGTAGGGAGTCAAAGGATGGTGTTACAAATGAATTTGGTAAATATTTACTTCAAATATGTGATCAATATAACCTGATTATAATGAACGGACTTGTTTTGGGTGATGAGGGGGGAAACTTCACTTACATTGCCTATAATGGATGTAGTGTTATTGATTACTTTATTGTATCTGAATGTATGTTTCATGCGGGTTCATATTTAAACGTTATTCCCAGAACTGACTCAAAACATATGCCTGTAGAAATATTTCTTGAAGTACCTAAGGCCATTGAACTGAAACCCACCTCAACCCATTCTACGATAAGTAAAGTTACTAAGTTTGTGTGGAATAATGAAAAGAAAAATGATTATTGTGCAATGTTTAATGATAATGATGTTAAGAAACTAATTCAAGATGCTAGTAATTTAATAGATCTTGATATTGATGCCTCATTAGCCTCATTCATTGGTGGTCTCAAGAAGGCTGGGAAAAGTATGTTAAAGACGTTCAGGGTAGATAGTTTCAGACAAAAGCCATGGTTTGACAGAGAATGTGCAGAAAAAAGACGTGAAGTACGTAAAGCTTTACGAACATTTCGCAGAGTTTGCGACAGTATTGTAAAAAATGATGTTGACAATGATAGTAAAAAGCTACAAATGATATATTACAGATATATGTATGTGATTTCAAGGAGACAGTATAAAATTCTGCTTAGCATTAAGAGGTCCGAACATAAACACTCAATTCTAGATACCCTTGTGAATAGTAGTGGCGATCCTAAACGTTTTTGGGGAACTGTTAAATCTGTTCTTATATCTAAAGAATTAAAGCATAATTCGATCACTTCTGGTGAATGGTTTGATCATTTCAAGATGGTTTTTAATAGTGATCTATCTAATGATACTGATTTACCAGATTTTGAAGAAACTTTTCAAACTAACTTGCCTGTAGACACAAACTTGGACTGTGCTCCACTAGACAGAGCGATAGAGCAATGGGAAATTGAGGATGCTATAAAAGCTTTGAAATATGGAAAAGCATCTGGTTCCGATGGATTAAGTGGTGAATTTTATAAAAACTCATCTCAAGAAGTCATTCTATTTTTAATTCAGTACTTCAATAAACTGTTTGATTCTGGTAGTTTTCCTAAGGGTTGGTCTCAGTCTATCATTCTACCTGTGTATAAAAAGGGTAATCCTGATTGTCCTGACAATTACAGGGGTATTTCCTTGCTAGATATTGGAGGCAAGTTGTACAGTTATATCCTTAATAAAAGACTTACTGAATGGGTCGAAGATAATGATTTAATTGATTCATCTCAAGCTGGTTTTAGACGAAATCATAGTACAATTGATCACATTTTTACCCTTCTGGCACTAATTCAAAAGCAGTTACTCAATCGGAGCAAGCTATACGTTGCCTTTATTGATTTCAGAAAGGCCTTCGACTTAGTTAACAGGCAGTACCTTTGGATGGTATTAAAGAAGAAAGGAATCAGAGGTAAAATGTACAAAGCTATCAAAGGCATGTATGAAACGGTCAAAGCTAGTGTAAAAGTGAACAACCAATGCACTGAACCATTCTTCTGTCCTCGTGGCCTGAGACAAGGTGACAACTGCAGTCCAGTTTTATTCTCGCTATTTATTAATGAACTTGCAATTGATGTAACCCGTAATGGTAAACACGGTGTAAAGCTATCCCCAGATTTAATGGAAATTTTGATACTACTTTTTGCTGATGATGTTCTGTTACTATCTTTCTCGGTTATTGGTCTGCAACGACAGCTGAATATTTTGAGGGATGCCTCGAATAGAATGAATTTATCGGTTAATTTAGATAAAACTAAAGTGGTCGTCTTTCGCAAAGGCGGTTACATTGCAGCGAGAGAAAAATGGTTCTTTGGTAGCAATAAGCTAGAAGTGGTCAATCAGTATAAATACCTTGGTATCATTTTTTCTCCTTCCCTCTCTTTCTCCTACGCTATGGAAGATAGAGCTGCGAAAGCTAAGAGAAGAGTTGTATGTATCTTAAAACTGCTGTGGTCCCTTGGTGAAAAGCATCCAAAAGTGTTCTTTAAATTATTTGATTGTCAAATCCTACCAATGCTAACTTACGGCTCTGAAGTTTGGGGATTGATTGCAAATCAGAATTTGATTGAAAAAGTACACCTCTTTGCGTTGAAAAGATTGTTAAATGTTAGCGTTAAGACACCTAATGTCCTCGTCTATGGTGAATGTGGTAGATATCCTCTTTATGTTCATACTTATACAAGATGTGTTAAATATTGGTTGAAACTTTTGAGAATGTCTGATGAGCGTCTGCCTTTAAAATCTTATAAAATGCTGTTAGCTCTTCACTATAAAAATCAGAACAATTGGGTTTCTGCCGTATGCTTTACTTTATACAAATATGGATTCGGACATGTATGGGAACACCAAGGTGTTCAAAATATTCATCTTTTTCTCAGAGAATTCAAGCAAAGGCTAATCGATTGTTTCATTCAAGGATGGGAGGCTCAGTTGAGAGATAAAAGTCGGTATACATTTTATGCATCTTTCAAACTATCGTTTGGTACATCTCAATACTTATTCGACCTAAAACAGTGTGTACTGAAAAAGTCCTTAATCAGATTTAGATTAGGTGTTTCAGCATTACGAACGCATCGGTACCGATACTCTAATAATGTCTCCCCTAACTGTCCATTTTGTGAGAGTGTCCCAGAAAGTGAACTTCATTTTATATGCGTCTGTCCCAAATACTCAAATGTTAGAGAAAAATACATTCCTTGTAAATATTACAATTACCCTTCTTCTTTCAGGTTATCGTTACTGATGTGTGACACTAAATGTATGTGCAGACTGGCAGCATATCTAACTGATGCATTTAAAATCCGTAATCTTGCTATTTCGTCTGCAGGTTAGTATGGTTGTTAATCATATTCATTTTCAATGTAGTATCCTGACATGATTTCCCTTTGTACCCCCTCCCCATGACATGGGCAGAAGGCCTGGCTCATTAAACATTTTGTCATTGTCATTGTCATTGTCTCTCTCTCTCTCTCTCTCTCTCTCCTCTCTCTCTCTCTCTCTCTCTCAGAACACCATAAAAAAAAATTTTTAATTTAAAAAATTTAAAAAAAAGACCCCCCCCCCCCCCCCTAAACACATGCACACAAAAACACACCATCCAATCACACACACACACACACAC
>CM065739.1:31265383-31267883 GCA_033310375.1 Conus canariensis
GTCGAAATCTAAAAACCATGCTTGTGAATAGCCTATGATGGTTACTTTTACTGGCACCAAAAAAATGTTTTTATAGATTTTTTACGCCGAAGGTCATTAGAAAGATCTCTTCCTTCTTGCTGCATTTTCATAAAATTCCAGCAATTTTTTCTTCTTTTTTTTTCCAAAAGATAACATCCTTCTTGTAGGGACAGGGGGATTTGTATTTTAATAGAATTGTTATGATTCTTTGCACCCTATTTTGCTGTTCGGCCCGCCCATTCATTTGCAGATAATCCACAATGAGAAGGAACCCAACAGAAATTGACACTGGTACCACGTACAGACAGGAAATGAATTAAGTGAATATTTCAGTGACAAATTCCCCTCTTACTTTTGTATTAAATGGATTTAGCGCTTGCAAAACAGATTTAGAATCTACACAAAACAGTATATGAAACAACAGAGAAACGGATAGATTCAGCAGATAATTCAAACCCATTGCAATAGCAACGAGTTCAGCTGTAAATATTGAAAAATGTTTTCCGATGTGATAGGATCGTTCCACCTTCAAGGCCGGGATAACAAAAGCTGCACCAGCCAGACCGTTATCGAGGACAGAACCATCTGTATAGACTTTCAAATAGTTTGAATAATGATTATCTATATGAGAACGGACAGATGCAGAGACAGCTGGACCTTCCTCTTTCTTGAAGTCTAAATAATCTGTGTCAAAACTGGCAGCAATGAGTTCCCATTTAGGGATTATGCTATAAGGTAGTCGCGGAGCTACATTTTTAGGCTTAACACCTGCATTTTTAAACAGATCAGACGTACATGAACCTATCGTTGTTAGAGAATGTATTTGATGTGCTCTTTTAGGGAAATGAATCTATGATTTTAACTCGATTTCCATAGCAACTGAGTTTTGAGTAGAATTACTTCGTAAAATATCTTTTGCTGATGAGAGTTTCATCTGTTCTTCTAGCGGTAATATACGAAACTCTGCACAGGTTTTTATAGATGACGCATGCACTGGAACACCGAGTGCTAGCTTATAAGCTTTGCTATCAACACTTTGTAACTTTTTGATTAAATATTTAGGTGCAGAGAAGAACACTTCCTGCGCATATGTTCGTTTTGAACGTACCAATGCTGTTGCTAAGTGAATAAGCGTTTGAGTGTCCTTTCCCCATAGTTGTTGACTTATTACCTTAAGGATATTCAAACTTTTCTGGCCTTTGTCAATACAGATTCCAAATGGTAACTCCATGACAATTTAGAAGTAAAACAAACACCTAAAAATTTTACATTCTGTTTATATTCAATAACAGATCCATCTATTTTAAAAGAAGGCAGAGGATTGACGTCATAACCTGCATTAAAAAGCATCATGTGCGATTTTTCTGGAGATAGAGTTAATCCGTTTTCAGCCATATAGTTACTTATATTGTCAAGTTCACTCTGATACAGTCTTTTAATATAATTTACTGATCTAGTCGGGGTGTGTTTTTTCAGAGTGACTTTCATCCACATACAGATGTCATCAGCATACTGCACAAATTCAACATTTTTAGACAACGATTTTAGAAGATCATGAATCAGAATATTAAACAGAATAGGAGCAATTACAGATCCCTGTGGGATTCCCATTAGAAGAGACCTTTTATTAGAATAAGTAGTACCCATCTTTGTTTGGATTGATCGATCGCTAAGAAAAACTTTACAGTAATTGTATATGGAACCTGAGAGACCGACTGATCTCAGTTTGTTAAGTAACTTTGTATGCCAAACTTGATCGTAAGCTTTTCTTATGTCAAAAAAGGTGGCAAGTACATTTTTTCTTCTGGCGAACTGCTGTTTAACTTGTGTTGAAATTTTAACAAGATGGTCTATTGTTGATCTACCTTTTCTGAAGCCAGCCTGATTTATCGGTATTATACCGTTCTTTTCACAATGATGAACTAGCCTTTTAGAAATTATTCTTTCCGTGAGTTTCCCTACATGCGAAGTCAGAGCAATTGGCCTGTAACTGTTTTTATCAGTCTTTGGTTTCCCTTGTTTGGGAACAGGAACAATAATTGATTGTTTCCATAAGGATGGCATGACGCCTTCTGCCCAGCACTGTTGAATAAATTTATGTAGAAAGATTGTAAGATTTTTTGGTAAGTGTCTTATCATTTCATTGGAAATTGCATCTGGTCCTACTGAAGTTTTATTTGTACTAAGGTACGCAATTACATCATTTATTTCCTCAATTGTAATGGGAACATTCAAATAATAATCGCTTCCAATAACTGTTCTCAACTCTTCTGTCATTCTTTTCACTAACATCCACACTGTGTCTGTATGCTCTCTCTTTTTCAGACAGACTTTCCATGTTACCATGTTTTGCAAACATTTCTGCAAAAGCTTCGGCCTTATCGTATGTTGAAGAAAACTCATTGTTTTCCAGTTTAATAGGATACTGAGGTAGAATTATTCCAGTTTTCATCTCTTTTACTTTTTTCCAGGTTTTCTG
>CM065739.1:31280383-31297883 GCA_033310375.1 Conus canariensis
TCCTTCCCTGCAACTGAGAGCTGTTTCATGAGGCTGTATGCAGACGTTCCTACAAACCCCCTAGCTCCAATTTCTGCAGTGAGGACTTTGACCTGATAGCCTTCTCTCCTCAGGCTGTTTGCCAGATCAGCATACTTTCCAGTCTTGTAGATTTGAGCTGCCTCCATTCTGTTCTCATATGGCACCGTGAGCTCGATCATGATCAGCTGCTTGGTTGACTTAGAGTGGACTACTATGTCTGGTCTCATGCCACTCTTGCTGATGATCTCTGGGTGACTCTTCCATTCTGGAGGTCTGCAGTGCACTCCCAGTCATCTGCCCCGTCCAGCAGACTCTGCCTGCATGTTTCGAGTGGCACTGTTGTTCTTGGCCATGATTTGCTGCCTCCTGCCGTGAAGAATGTTGCGGGTGCTTTTGGAGTCCTGATTTTCCCTTTTGTGGTGTTGGTACTAGCCCAGACTACTTGTACAATTTCTTTGAGCACTTGGTTGTGCCTCCATGTGTACCTTCCTTGAGCCAGGGCTACTTTACATGAGCTTAGGACATGCTCCACTGTTTGTTTTTCATGGCAGAGGGGGCATGCAGGATCGTCTGTTTTCCCCCACTTCACCAGGTTTGCATTTGAGGGCAGAAGGTCATATGCAGATCTGAGAATGAAGCTGATCCTGAGAGGGGCCATGTGCCAAATGTCATTCCAAGTGAGACTTCTTTGGAGTGCATTCTCCCACGTTGTCCATTGCCCTTGCTGGCTCTGCTGGACTGCTTTTTGGAGTCTTTTTTGGTCTTCTTCTTTTCTCATCTCCTGAATCATCATGTCTCTTTTGGCTTTTCCTTTGGCCTTTGACCACCATTCAGTTTTGGTCACCCCCAGTCCCTGTCTGTTGGTCTGTGTGTGTCCTGTTATTTCTCTGATCTTGAGACTTTCTTTTGCAGAATCCATCGCCTCTTGAACTTTCCATTTTCTGCCTGTCTTCAGCTGGGCTTAATTGCTTCTACCACCTTGTCTCCTGAGTCCTCCAGCATGCTTTGAAGTCTGATCTTCCCTGCTTTGTATTCCTCCAGGATGGATTTCAGGGGTAGTTTCAGCTTTGCTTGGCGACAGTACAGCGCTATGTCAGTCAGACAGGGTGGGACACCAAGCCATTTCCTTGTGAACTTGTTGATTTTGGCTTCCATTGCCTCCACTATGCTGGTGCAGATGTCGTATATCATCAGAGGCCATAGCAGCTTTGGTATCAGCATGAACTGCAGACACCAGACCTTGTATTTGCCAGGGAGCCCACACTGGTCAATGGTCTCCAAGCCTTCCTCCGCCATCTGCTTGGTTTCTTTTGCTCTTTGTGTGTCTTTCAGCGTATCATCATACCATCTTCCAAGGCTCTTGACTGGTTCTTCTGTAACTGTTGGAATGGCCTGGTTGGCAACACTGAAGACCACAGATCCGGCCACTTTTCCTTTCCTCAGTGAGAGACTCCGTGATTTCTTTGGCTTGAACTTCATTCTGGATGAGGCAACTATGTCGTCCAGCCTCTCCAGCACATGACGTGTCTCGTCTTCTCTGGATGAAATCACTGTAGTGTCATCCATGAAGGCCTTGAGAGGAGGCATCTTGTATCCATCGCCAAGGTCTGTTTGTCTCGCGTTGTTTGTTGCTGCTTTCAAGATGAGTTCCATTGCCAGCACGAACAGTATTGGGGAAATTGCACAGCCCATTGCAATACCCACTTCCAAGTTGATCCAGTCTGTTGTGTACTCCTTGGTAGAGAACCGCATTGAGAAGCCATTGAAGTACTTCTTGAGCATGTCGCGGATGTTCTTTGGCACATGGTACATCTCAAGAGCCAACTGTATCATCTCATGGGGCACAGATCCATATGCGTTTGCCAGATCAAGCCACACTACGTCCAGGTCTCTCTTTTCTGTTTTTGCTTTTTGGATTGCGTCCCAGATCATTGTGGCGTGTTCTACACAGCCCGCCACGCCTGGGATGCCACCTTTCTGGACTGACACATCCAAGTACTTGTTTTCCATCAGGTACTTGGTCAGCCTTGCTGCCATGACAGAGAAGAAGATTTTCCCTTCGACGTTCAGTAGTGATATTGGCCTGAACTGGCTAATGTCACTTGAGTTTTGCTCTTTGGGGATGTACACACCATCTGCCGTCATCCACTGGCCGCTGATCTTCTGGTTTCTCCAAGCCGATCGCAGCAGCCTGTGGAGCCACTCCAGCACCTTGGGACATTTCTTGTAAAGCTGGTAAGGTATTCCGTTTGGCCCTGGTGATGATTTGGCTCTGGCTTTGTCGACCACCTTCTTGATTTCCGCCAACGTTGGAGGCTTGCCATTGAACTGTTCCTCAGGGTTGGTTGGCCACACCAGACCTTGAATGTCGAGTGGTGCTTTGCTCTGTGGGTCAGAGTATGTTTTCCTCAGATGCTGCTCAAGAACTCCTTTGTCCACACTTAGGGTCCCAGATTTTGGCTGCTCAAACAGTGTTCTGGCAAACTGGAAGGGGTCTCTGAAGAAGCGCTCTTGTGTCTTCTTCTTTTTGCTCTTCCTCTTCCTCGCAGATTCCGCTTTGCTGAGGGCACTGTGTTTTTCTTTCAGGTCTTTCCACAGTTTTTCCAAGCCTTGTTTTTCAGCTGGCAGTGCGGTCTTCATTTGCATCTTGAGGTTTTTCTTTTGGACCCTGATCTTGTCCATCTTTTCTTGGCGTCTGGATTTCTTTGGAGGTGTTTTCTCTTTGGGTAGTTTTGCTCCATAGGCGTCTCTACATGTGGCATACACAATGTCCCCATATGTGGCTAGTTTGTGTTCCAGGGTGCTTTTCCCTATCAGTGCATCGAGTCTTTGGACGATTTTTGCATCCAGTTTCTCCCAATCTTCAGTTTCGTTTGCTCGTGGCAGGTTGAGTTTCAGGCGCCTGGCATCGAGGGCCTGTGCAAATTCCTCATCCGAACCAACAGCGTGGATGTCCTTGGCACTGTGGTTTAAATCCTGGCCTTGGTCTTCCGACGTCTTATCTGCTGATGCAGTGCGCTGCTGCTCATTCAGATGAGTCTTCACACATCCCATCTTTGTTCTGTGGATCTTCATGCCACGGGTGGTAGCGAAACGCTTTCCACAGACACATGGATATTCCATTTGGTCCATGTTCATAGTCCGTTTGGGATTTGCAGTCATGATTGGTTGAGCACCGATGGATTCATCATTTGTGGATTTTAAATGGAAAGAAACAAAAATTGGGAACAAGATTACAGCGTTACTGAAACCAAACCAAACCTACGAAAACACACACACACACACACACACACACACACACACACACAGAGAGAGAGAGAAGAGAGAGAGAGAGAGAGGAGAGAGAGAGAAGAGAGAGAGATCAAAATAACGCTTGTTCAATTTAAAAAAAAAAAAATCCAAACCACACAAGTGCACTGTCGACAAATACTTCATCTTCAGACGTCACTCACACACCAGACATACAAACAGCTGCCCTCCCCCCCCCCCCCCCCCCCCCCCCCCCCTCTCAAAAAAAAAAAAATACTGCCCAGATTGCGGATGCACGAGAATCAATCATAAATCAGTACTCACCAAATCGTAACCAGACCTTTCCGCAGATTTTGAACAAGCATGCAGGAGTGGATGAGCGAGGGAGGGCGAGGCGGGAACACAGAGGCGGGGGGGGGGGGGGGGGGGGGGGGGGGGGGGGGGGGGGGGGGGGGGGGGGGGCAAACTGAAAAAAGAAAACAGGAGGAAAAGAAAGTCAACAAAATCGCTGATAGCCGGGTTACAACTCCCGAGTCGATTTCCGCAGGAAACATGACCAGTCCACTCGCCTTCACAGAGGATTTCTCTCCCTTGTCCTTTTTTTTTTTTTTTTTTTTTTTTTTCCCCCGTCAAGGACTGATGCGAGTTGAATCCGAAAACGTTCTGATGTTTAACACACAAATAATGAGAAATCAGCTTTAGATCATGCGCAGCGTGGTCTCAAAACTTAGTGGATGTGGTGTAGCGTGTATGGACTAGTCCGCACGCAGTGACGCTTCCTGGACGAAACTGAAACTTAAAGCTAAAAATAAATAAATACATAAATGAAATAAAATAAAATTAAATTAAAAAAAATGTTAAACCACACGGTTGGCGCACGTTTTGTTTAAATGAATCTGAATGTGAAATGTATCACCAAAGGAGCTGTCCCTGGGTGTGGTTTTTCGGCGCGGTGTTACTTACAGCGTGTTGCACCGGCAAGCGAGAGTGTGAATTCGGACCGCCGTTGACAAGCAGTCACAGGATGCTGCTCTTCATTACGGTGCATTGTGGAGCTTGTGGTATAGAAAGAGAACACATTTCTCTCTGAACTCAAGCCCTCCAAGACATTTTATCTATGTTGATTTCATTGGTGACGGCGTCGATCTTAAACAGGAAGAAGCTCAGATCAGGGACAAGGCTGTTTCAACACCGTTTTTTGTTTGTTTTTAATCCATGTGTTACAACACAGTTTTTTGTTTGTTTTTTAATCCATGTGTTTCAACACCGTTTTTTGTTTGTTTTTAATCCGTGTGTTTCAACACCGTTTTTTGTTTGTTTTTAATCTGTGTGTTTCAACACCGTTTTTGTTTGTTTTTAATCTATGTGTTTCAACACCGTTTTTTTTTTATTTGTTTTTAATCTATGTGTTTCAACACGTTCTTTTTTTGTTTGTTTGTTTTTAATCTATGTGTCTGTATTTACCTATCAGTCGGGCAACATGATACGCTGAGCTCGGTAATCTCCCTTGCGACTGATCCTTGATAAAGACAGTAATTCATCTGTAAAGAGTTAAGCTCTTATGTTTGGAAATATCTGCAAAACTTTGAGACCATCTACTTTTGAAGAGGACATGAAGCCAAGACAATTTAACCCTTGCAAACATGACAAAAGGTGTAACCAGGCTCATACCGCAATCGAGCATTCAAATGTGCACGTTTGAACAACCAAGAAACCGTTCTATTTTCAATCTGTGATTTGCGGCTACTCGGAACGTCCGTGACGGCCGCGGCCTGAATGTGCTGCATGCGTAAAGAGAGAGAAGAAAACCCTTCCACCTGACATCTGCGGCGTACAGCAGAAAGCAATATACTGCAGTACCTACAAGAAAAGTACAATTTTTTTTTTTTTAACTTTCAGTATCCTCAGTTTCTGTAGAGAATCGCTGAACATGTTAAAAAAAAAAAAAATATATATATATATTATGTGTGTGTGTGTGTGTGTGTGTGTGTGTGTTATATTCTCATCCCCCCCCCCCCCCCCCCCCCCTTCTTTTTTTTTCTTCAAATCTTTGCCAAGTCGTTTATATAATGACGGAAGAATTGTTAGCCTGCACTTGTTTTCCCCACTACTAATTTGTTCAGTATTATATTGTTTGGTCAATCAGCGGGAGATTGCATCTCTTAGGAGATCCACAGCATTATATTGTTTGGTCAATCAGCGGGAGATTGCATCTCTTAGGAGATCCAAGTAAAGGCTGATCTGCACAATTTTTAGCTGCTGACAATGCTTGGGTTAATGAACGGCAGAGCCTGACCACTCCAGACTGTTTCACATCGTTTGATCTCCCTTGCATCCTTGAAATGGACCTCAAGCATAGGCTCAAAGATATTCCCTACATTTTATACGTTTCATGATAATTGCAGTTTTTCAACAATAAATTTCCTCTTCCATACTTTCTTTTTGTTTCACCTTTCTACCCTTCGCTGGCTGCTTTGGGGTGCTGTGCGTTCTTTTTTAAACCTTTGGTGACGAGAACACCATAGAATTATGGACTGTGGTGCATTTCTATTTGACCGCCAAAGGACCCCCAACAAAATCAACCGTGACTTCCTGATGAATTTAACCACAACACACAAAAGAATTGGAGACAGGCTATACAAAAAATCTATCAGCAGGAAGAAATTGGAATGGTTTCCCACATGCTGGCAGTGGGGTATAGTGTTCTGTAAAGTACTTCCCTGCATCATTTTAACGTTTTTCCTCTCTCCCACTCCGTGTTTTCTTCTTCCTCAAATTAATTTCAAATCGTTTATAGATGACGGAAGACTTGTTAGCCCGTGTTTATTACTCTCACTAACTAAATTGTTCATATATATTACGTATGCGTATGTGTGATAGACAGACTTTTCCTTGTTTGTGTAAGTGTGAAAACCTTGTGTTTAACAAAATAATGATGCTGATGATGCACGGGAGAAATTAGTCGTGAGGTATCCATTGTAGTTGCTATCTGTGTAACATCAAAACCACATCAATTCTAGGAAAGATATCCTTACTACATAATTTGCCCAGCACTGTTTTTCTATACTAGCCCAGTTTTTCTATTCAAATGTTGTCGAGAAAACGAAATTACTGTTTGCTACTGAACGACTACAACAAAAACCTCAACTACAAAAACCTCAACTAACAACATTCGCTTACAAATATATATATATATATATATAAATATAATTATATACAGAAATAAATATTAATTAACCCCATAATCTCCACTGAATTTTAACTGTGTACTTAAACAATTTATATGTTAGTAACGGGAGTGGTGTGTGTGGGGGGTGGGGGGGGGGGGGGGGGGGGAGGAGATATCTAGTTTAACATAAATAAACTTTCCGTTTTCCATACTATGTATAACAATAATGCAAAACATACACGAACGTTTTTTTTCAAAATGGTGGAGCTTCTCATCTTTCAAAACGCCGCTTTTAACTTGTAGTTTCATCTGAGGGTGACTTTAACCTGTATTATTTTATCAAGGTAAATGGATCATGCAGTTTACAAAGTTCTTAATTTGGAACCCAGACACTGACCAGATTTGAGGATGCCTTAAACGTGTGCTAAAGAAAGAAAAAGAAAAAAGCTTCAGTGGCCGGAGAAGATAACTTCCGTCACTGTACGCCAGTGACGTAATATTCCCAATCATAATGGCGGCGGTGTTCCTCTTTCCTCAAAACACCATTTTCATCTCAGATCACTTTAGCCGCCCCCCCCCCCCCCCCCCCCCCCCCCCCCCTTTTTTTTTTTTTGTTGTTGTTGTTGTTGTTTGTTGAAGAATTAAAAACCTAGCAAATATGGAAAATCTATACCCCGGAAGCCACACGCCCACCAGCTTCTCGTCTTCAACAAGAGCACGAACAACTGAAATAAGCACAGCTCTTGTTTCATTGGAGTTCCGTCTCCGCCAATCCCCCTCCCTTCCCCCTCCCCCACACGATCTCTCTCTCTCTTCTCTCTCTCTCTCTCTCTCTCTCTCTCTCTCATCCTCACACACACACACACACACACACAGTCTCTCTCTCTCACACACCACACACTCTCTCTCTCTCTCTCTCTCTCTCTCCTCTCTCACTCTCTCTATACACACACACTCTCTCATACACACACTCTCTCTCTCTCTCTCTCTCTCTCTCTCTCTCTACTACGCACACACACAGTCTCTCTCTCTCACAGACTCTCTCTCTCTCTCTCTCTCTCTCTCCTCTCTCACACCACACTCTCTCTCTCTCTCTCTCTCTCTCTCTCCACACACACTCATCCTCTCTTACCTACACACACACACACTCTCTCTCTCTCTCTCTCTCACACACACACACACACACACACACACACACACACACACACATACGCGCGCGCGCGCGGTATATGCATGCATAAGCGACGTTGTCTGGCATTACAGACTGGAAACAGAAGTTTGCTTTGCCCAGCCCCCAGATTTTCCGGAACATGCATTACCAATCCCTCTGAAATTTAGACAGTTCCGAACAATCGCCCAGCCCTTCGTCTTCTTCACCCCACCCTGCATGACTACATCCCATTTATTCAGTTCACGTTGATTATAGCTCAGACCACCATCCACAAGAACATGTAAACACTGCAAATTAATTTAAAATCCAGGGGAAAAATGAACTAGTAAATTGGGGGGAACGCACGAGAGCGCACGCGCGCATGCGCATGTGGTGTGTATATATATATATATATATATATATATATATATATATATGTGTGTGTGTGTGTGTGCGCGCGCGCGCGCGCGGCGCGGCGCGCGCGTGTTCGTGAGTGTGCGCGCACGCCCGCGCGAGCTTGTGTGTGTGTGTGTGTGTGTGTGTGTGTGTGTGTGTTGTGGCGCGCCAACATAAGAGAGAGATGAAAAATATAAGTAATATCTAAATCCAGTTTCTCTCCATTAAAATTCCAATTGAATCGTCAATACCAACAAAAAGATGGATGTTGCCTACAAAGCCTACATATCAGGAAGACAAATCTTTTCAAACCATATACCTCCCAATATCCTCCACACCCCACACCCCTCTCTCCCAACCCACTCCAAAGCAACCCCTATGAACTAACTACAAGCAGTAACGCGCTCTCATTGGTCGTTTCATTTATGTGCCATTCATGTTCTCCGAAATAACAAGCGAAAACAAATCAGTGTGCCAATGACGTTCGACGGAGACCAAGTCACCGTTCTCGTTGGTCGTGGCACACACGCGCGCGCGCACACACACACACGCACACAAACACGCGCAAACGCACACGTGGGCGGGCGATCGCTCGCAAATGATTCGAAAGAGTCGTGTGGTTCGTAGTGCGTGTCTCTTCTGTGCCTGGTTGTCTGTCTGTCTGTCTGTCTGACTGACTGCATGTTCACCGGCAAAGGCCTGCCTGATGGTTACCGACGCGGCATGTTAGGGGGTCGAGGTTTGGCTCCCGTGACGGACTGGAAACAGTGCTGAAGGTAAGGTTTTTTTTTTTTTTTTTTTTTTTTTTTTTTTGCTTTCGTGAGTTTTTTTTTTTTTTCTGGTTGAGGGGCGAGGGTGGTAGTTGGTTTGGTTCGTTGTTTAAATTTTCTGTTTGTTGTTGGTGGTTTTTCTTTTTTAGTTTTTTTTTTCTCTTCACTTTTTATAACAAGCATTGTCTTCTGCCTTCATCTTTGACTCTTGCAGTTCCTCCCTCTCTCTCTCTCTCTCTCTCTCTCTCTCTCTCTCTCTCTCTCTTTATGCAAATATTTTCTTTCATAATTTTCAGTATATGCGCCGAGCGCGCGTGCGTTCTTCTTTTTGTGTTCTTAACCTCATTGCAGATAGGTCGGTGGCCTTTGCAATTCAAGTATTTGAGTTGAGTTTGAGTTGAGTCTCTCCCCTCTCTCTCTCTCTCTCTCTCTCTCTCTCTCTCTTCTCTATCATCATCATCATCATCATCATCATCACCATTACCATCGCCTCTCCCACTCCCTCTTCATCTCTTCTACGCCTTTTGTCCACTAACCTGCTCCTTCCCTTCCTCCCCCCCCCCCCCCCCCCCTTCTTTCCTAGGACTGATTACAGAACATAAAGTGACATGCCACCGACCTTGTCATGTTCCTGGCGTGAGCAGGACAGAGTAAGCAGACAATGAATTCCTACAGGGAAAGAAAATGGCGTTTTACGACTGATTGTGACATAACAAAATAACACTTGCGACTAGGAAAACAACAACAACAACAACAAAAACAATAGTGTAGGGAAAACATTTACAAAGCAGGTGCAAAATCATAGTAACAGGGTTTGGAAGTGAGAAGAAGACTGCAGGTGGAAATTCAAACAACAACAACACTGTCACTGAGCCGTCAGATGAAAGAACATACACATTAAAAAAAAAAAAAAAAAAAACACCTACATTTGAAACAAAACGTTGTACAATCACCATGACATGTACAAAATCGTTTTGTTTCAAAGAAAAGAACCTTCTCAGCAAGGAGAAAACAAGAGGGAGGAAAAAAAAAAAAAAAAGCTACATTCAGAACCCCCGCCCCCCACTCCATTTTTTTCTGATCTCTTGTTCACTGCTCAGATCCTACCTTCTCACCTCTGACCTTGACCTCTCCCTGCAGCCTGCTTCTTTACCGAGTTGTTTTTTGTTTTGTTTTTTCTGAACTGTCCTCACTTGCTGTCCTTCTGGTGCATGCATTGTTATTTCTCTGCTGACAAGCCCAAAGGGAAGTACTGTTCTGTTCATGATTGAGGTTTGTTTGTTTGCAACTTGTCACGTCTGCGTTTGTGTTTATTTGTATTTTGAGTCATTGTCAATAACGCAGCAGTCTGTTTTCCATATTAATTGAAAACACACACACACACACACACACACACACACACACACCACACACAACGTGTTTCGACTTACTTGGTCTTCTTCAGGCCAGACAAATTACCGTCAAGGTGATGTAAACATAGGACGAACAGTCATTTCTCTCTTCCAGCGGGGTGCAAAAAGCCACGGAATGGAAGCGAGGCTACAGGGCAGACAATGCAGCTTTTTATTGTCGGAAACGTTTGTCTTGTCTGAAGAAGACCAAATACGTCGAAAAACGAAGTGTTTGTTTTGAAAGGTATGGCGTGTTTTGTGTGTGTGTGTGTGTGTGTGTGTGTGTGTGTGTGTGTGTGTGTGTGTGTAAAACGTCTTAACTGCAATCTCAATCCCCGCCGTCATTTAAAAAAAAAATTCATTTGAGTATCAACACTTGTCTGTGAACATTCTGATTTTCATGGAACATATTTCTTATACTTATACATTTGGGGGGCGGGGGAGGGGGGCGGGGGGGGGGGGTGCGCGCTTGCGTGTGTGCGTGCGCGTGTGCGTACGTGTGTACATGTGTGTGTGTGTGTGTGTGTGTGTGTTGTGTGTGCGCGCGCGCGCGCGCGCGTGAGCGCGTGCGAGTGTGTGTGTTGCTGTAAGTTTCCGTTTTCAATGCTTCATGCGTATTCTTTTCTCACATCCCATTAATTTGTTCTCTCTCTCTCTCTCTCTCTCTCTCTGAACGTGAAACAAGATTAGACTCTCGCACTGCTGATAGTCTCAGTGACCCTGACCACAAAACAGAAAATTGCGAAAACAATCAGCTCCAATAAACATTACCCGCAACAGAAGAGATAAGAAAACTCTTTTTTTTCAATATGTCTAAACAGAAATCAACAACATCAAATAACCGCCCTCACCGACTGAGGATATATACAGAAACATACACCCACGTACGAATGGTATGCTTCTTTCATACAAACGACAGACCAAATCTATTGCAAAATTCAAAATTCCATTACTAGGAGACTTTAATGTCAATGTTATTTCGACAATCGCCTGCAAAAGGAACATGTAGCTTCATACACTCTATTAGTTTTAAATCCCAACGAACAGCCTGCAACCAGAACAATCACGACTCTTACTGTACATACATGCACAAAGACCAAATCAGCAGTGTTGAATGTCTTAGCAGTGCATTCTTGCAGCAGCGATCACAGTACAGTGTCCACATATGGTCCCTCAGGCTTCCAGAACCACCATACAAAGGCCACACAACCATCCAATTCCACCTTATCAACCATCCAATTCCACCTTATCAACAGTTTCAACGAAGCAGCTTATCTCACTGACCGGAGCATTCTCCATTTCAGTTGATTCATGATTATACGGACGTCAATGAAGCGCTATCGTTCCGGTACAGCGCTTTGTTTACCATTATAAATGATTACGCACCGTTATACAAGAACAGAGTTAAGCGTTCCCACATGAGCTCGCGGCCGACTCCAGAACTACTGTGGGAAATGATTCAACGTGACCAACTCAAAGGAGCAAAGTTTCAAAATGGAGTGACCGAGGGCGGAGAATGAAGCAAAATTTAGAAAGAGAGGAGGTTAGTAACCGCCAAGGACATTGACAAACAAAGCACAGGACAAGGGGGGTTAGTTGCCGCCAAGGACATTGACAAACAAAGCACAGGACAAGGGGGGTTAGTTACCGCCAAGGACATTGACAAACAAAGCACAGGACAAGGGGGTTAATTACCGCCAAGGACATTGACAAAGCACAGGACAAGGGGGTTAATTACCGCCAAGGACATTGACAAACAAAGCACAGGACAAGGGGGTTAATTACCGCCAATGACATTGACAAACAAAGCACAGGACAAGGGGGTTAATTACCGCCAATGACATTGACAAACAAAGCACAGGACAAGGGGGGTTAGTTACCGCCAATGACATTGACAAACAAAGCACAGGACAAGGGGGGTTAGTTACCGCCAATGACATTGACAAACAAAGCACAGGACAAGGGGGGTTAGTTACCGCCAAGGACATTGACAAACAAAGCACAGGACAAGACACAAAATCTTGTCCTGTGCTTTGTTTGTCAATGTCCTTGGCGGTAACTAACCCCCTCTCTTTCTAAATTTTGCTTCAAAGGAGCAAATCTATCTGATGAATACAGAATGAAATGTGGTGTCAAGTGAAGTTGAAAAAAAAAGTTAAAACAGAATATTTCAGCAAAATGATTACTGACGCAGTATCGCTCACAGAAAATGTACAGATTTAACCCCCCCCCCCCCCCCCCCCCCCCCCCCCCCCCCCCCCAGATTCTCAACCCCAACAACGCAGACTTTTTTTTCATTGTTAGCCATTAAATAACATTTCACCGACTGTAAGAGAACCCAGCGAACACGCATGTCCCTCCTCCTTTACATCGTTTACCAGCAAAAACTTGGATCAAACCACTCGCTCCGTGTTCTACTTCCTCCTGCACGTTACTTCGGCGGGAGCGGACACACATCAACTCCCTGCGGAGAAAGAGGTGAAAAAGAGGAAATGGCGTTGGACAGGCCACACACTGAGGAAGCCCATCGACGACATTATGCGACATGCTCTGCGCTGGAACCTACAGGGACAGAGGAGAAGGGGGAGACCTAGGAATTCATGGAGGAGAGACTTGGATGGAACCCACAGGGACAGAGGAGAAGGGGAAGACCAAGGAACTCATGGAGGAGAGACTTGGATGGAACCCACAGGGACAGAGGAGAAGGGGAAGACCTAGGAATTCATGGAGGAGAGACTTGGATGCAGAGAGGAAGAGAGCGGGATGCACCTGGAGAGAATTGGAAAGGGCAGCCCAGGACAGGGCGCGCTGGCGGATTGTTGTTGATGGCCTTCGCTCCAGTGGGAGCTGATGGCTTGAACTGACTGCACGTTACTCGGGAACCCTCAGAGTGTAGGTAAAGAATGAAAAATCATCAGGTCCTGGTAACACACACCGCTTTTCTCTCCAACCCGCTCTCCATTACATCGTTGGGTCTCTCCCATAAACATACGCTTGATTCATTGAAACACATGTATTCCCTCAAACGTTGAAAAATGTCAAAAATTAATGAACTGTCAGATCTACATGGATCTTTATCAGTTATCAGTTCTGCTCAAACCCTACGAAAGAAGCGTCTACCTCTTGAACAGTTTGTATACAGCATCCAGTTATTCAGAACTGAACGTTAATATAAATAAAATGATAATTATAGTTTCAGAAAAAAATCACTAACTGCAAGGAAAAATGGATGTTCTGGTACGATAGAAATCAAAGGTGTGAATAGTTGTAAGTGTTGAGGTCTGTGCTTCTCAACCAAACTTCCGTTTCTGAACAGCTTGTGACAAATTGGTGAGCAAAGCTAAAACAGCGTTAAACGGCAATTTTGAGAATATTGTGTAAACTTGAGAATAATTCACCTCTGCAGTTTTTTTTTCCAGCTATTCGATGCCCACGTGCAGCCCACAGCATAGTACAGTTCTGACATAGGAGCTTTGGATAAGGCAGGTTTAGACACAACAAGGGTACAAACACATGACCCTGAAAAGTTTCTAGATGTAGATCTAAGAACACCGAATGATTTCCTATGCGACGATGTGGGTAGCTGTCATATATCATCAAATTCCTGCGCACGTTGCATAACATTTTGCTTAAAACTAACTCGTACTGGGGAGCACAGAGTACCATATAAGGCATACAAAATGTTTCGTGTTCTCTTGACGAACAGGGGAAGCGTATGTGGGCTATGATTGTTCGTACAACTTGAAGACAGATATAGATTTTCTGTTGTTTGGAATAACCACAGAGTACGGTCGGTTTCAGCATTTACTGAAGGATTTAACCAGAGAATGAGTGATTACAGGAACCAGGAACGGGACGATCATAAGCAAACAAGCGAGAGATATAGAGTTTATAGAACTTTTAAAAAGCAGTTATCGAAGGGATTTTTATGTGTTTATGAACACGAATAAATTCATACAGAATGCCTTGACTAAACTTATGTTTGGGGTTTCATCTGTATTCACACATTCTTTAAGGTATACAAGAACAACCGAGTCACAGATGCCGTGTCCACTGTGTTCATCTACCGGGGAAGATGAAATGCGTTTTGTCTTTGTGTGTCCAGCTTACAATGAGTTAAGAAAAGAACCAATCCCAAGAAAAAATGACATTAAATCCACGTATGTTTAGGTTGTGCCTTTAACTTTCATCACCTAACATTCTAACATTGTCAGTAACGATACAAAACTTGCCATGATACTTGTATAAAGTCTTTGTAAGACTTAACTGTCGTCATTAGTTAGATGTTCAATATGATGTTTTGCATTGTACTGGTAGATACATATTTATTCTGTGCAGGCTTATTGTTTCTTACAGTATTGTTATTGAGGCCCTATCTGAATGGGCAGAGAAGCAGATAATTAATTAATTCTCTCTCTCTCTCTCTCTCTCTCTCTCTCTCTCTCTCTCTCTTCTTTCTTTCTTTCTTTCTTTCGAACTATTGAGTTAGACGTAATCTGAATATATAGCCTAATCATCCACTCCACTCAAGACGCCCCCCCCCCCCCCCCACCCCATCTCCAAGTGTATGTGTGTGTGTGTGTGTGTGTGTGCGCGCGCGCGCGTGTGTGTGTGTGTGTGTGTGTGTGTGTGTGTGTGTGTGTGTGCGTGCGCCTCAGTCTCTGTCTGTCTGTCTGTCTGTCTCTGTCTCTCTCTCAAACTGATGGACGTGACATTTGTCTTGTGGTCGAATCTCTTGTGGTTGTTAAGCACTGTAAAAGGTAAAGTATTGACCTTTTTCTACATTTATGGCGCTCGCGTGGTTACAAACGATTGACTTTTGTTATTTAGAAACACACACACACACACACACACACACACAAAGCGAGTGTGTGCGTCCACACACACACACGCGCGCGCGCGCGCGCACGCATTCACGCACGTACGCACGCACATACACACGCGCGCGCACGTGCGCACACATACGTACACGTACACACACACACACGCACACACACACACAGAAGAACACAAAAAACACACACGCGCGCGCGCGCGCGAACGCACACACGCACGCACGCTCACACACAAACACAGCGAAATTGAAAAAGAGAGGCAGAGAGACGGACAGAGAGGGTGGAGGGAGGGAGGGAGCGAGGGAGAGAGGGGGGGGGGAGGGATAAACACACACAAACACACAAAGGAACACGTGTATGCACGCACGCACGTGCCTGCATACACATTCACTCACTCACACACACACACAAACACACACACGCATACACACGCTCGCGAGCGCGCGTGCACACACACACACACACACACGCACGCGCGCGCGCGCACGCACGCACGCGCACACACACACACACACACACACACACACACACACACACACACACAGAGAGAGAGAGAGAGAGAGAGAGAGAGTAAATGCTTTGAAACGGATTTTAATGACTCTCGGTTTGGGAGTGTTACTCTTTAGGAGCCAAGAAGTGGGACAGCTGCCGTCTCAAAACGGGTCGATTTCTAAAAGCGCATTTGCAGTGCACAAAAGCGCATTTGCACTGCACATTCACTGCACAGTGCATTGCATAGTTTCCCCTGTACTAAACCTTAATTCCTCAATCCCGCTCAAAGACACGGAATCCTAGCAGGCTCCATGAAGCAATCTAAATAAGATGCCCCTTCTTCGTTACAGTCTTGTGAGCGTGACGGTCGTCGTTCATCTCTCAGAAACGTTACAGTCTCGTGAGCGTGAGAGTCGTCGTCCATCTCTCAGAAACGGTACAGTCTTGTGAGCGTAAGAGTCTTCGTTCATCTCTCAGAAACGGTACAGTCTTGTGAGCGTGAGAGCCCTCGTTCATCTCTCAGAAACGTTACAGTCTTGTGAGCGTGAGAGTCGTCGTTCATCTCTCAGAAACGTTACAGTCTTGTGAGCGTGAGAGCCTCGTTCATCTCTCAGAAACGTTACCTGAGTCTTGTGAGCGTGAGAGAAACGTTACAGTCTTGTGAGCGTGAGAGTCTTCGTTCATCTCTCAGAAACGTTACACTGCAGTCTTGTGAGCGTGAGAGTCGTCGTTCATCTCTCAGAAACGTTACAGTCTTGTGAGCGTGAGAGTGGTCGTTCATCTCTCAGAAACGTTACAGTCTTGTGAGCGTGAGAGTCGTCGTTCATCTCTCAGAAACGTTAGTCTTGTGAGCGTAAGAGTCGTCGTTCATCTCTCAGAACGTTAGTCTTGTGAGCGTGAGAGTCGTCGTTCATCTCTCAGAAACGTTACAGTCTTGTGAGCGTGAGAGTCTTCGTTCATCTCTCAGAAACGTTACACTGCAGTCTTGTGAGCGTGAGAGTCGTCGTTCATCTCTCAGAAACGTTACAGTCTTGTGAGCGTAAGAGAAACGTTACAGTCTTGTGAGCGTGAGAATCTTCGTTCATCTCTCAGAAACGTTACACTGCAGTCTTGTGAGCGTGAGAGTCGTTGTTCATCTCTCAGAAACGTTACAGTCTTGTGAGCGTGAGAGTCGTCGTTCATCTCTCAGAAACGTTAGTCTTGTGAGCGTAAGAGTCGTCGTTCATCTCTCAGAAACGTTAGTCTTGTGAGCGTGAGAGTCGTCGTTCATCTCTCAGAAACGTTACAGTCTTGTGAGCGTGAGAGTCGTCGTTCATCTCTCAGAAACGTTAGTCTTGTGAGAGTGAGAGTCGTCGTTCATATCTCAGAAACGTTAGTCTTGTGAGCGTGCGAGTCGTCGTTCATCTCTCAGAAACGTTAGTCTTGTGAGGTGAGAATCGTCGTTCATCTCTCAGAAACGTTACACTGCAGTCTTGAGTCGTCGTTTATCTTTCAGAAATGCTCATTTGGAAACCAGGAGAACATGCACCGACATAAAAATGTTCTGGTGGTTTTTTTTATTGGTGCGGACATGCGCGCGCGTACACACACACACACACACACACACACACACACTCACATACACACGCGCGCGTGCGCGCGCGCGCACAGAGAGAGAGAGAGAGAGAGACAGAGACAGAGAGACAGAGAGAAAGAGAGAGGAGGGTGGGAGGGAGGAAGGGGGGGGGGAGACACTGACACCGATACCTTTTCATCGGCATTAACTCTTCACAGCCCTAGTGCCAATGGGAACAATTTACAAACTAGCAGCGAACTATCTGCGACGAGTAAGGTAAGGGGGGAGAGAGAGAGCGGGAGGGGGGAGGGGGGACAGAGAGAGAGAGAGCGAGAGGGTGGGGGGCGGAGACAGACAGACAGAGAGCAGACAGACAGACAGATGGGAGAGGGGGGTCAGTTCTGCTACACACAAATGACATCCAAACTTTCCGTAGTTTTCTTCATGTTGTAAAATGATAAATTCACACGAC
>CM065739.1:31302883-31315383 GCA_033310375.1 Conus canariensis
AAGCATTCCCGTTTATTCTGTTGTTGTCTGAGACGACACAGATTACTATGTACCGAGCACCGTGAAGCAATTTCAAAACTTGCATTATCACATCATGTAACAGTTTGGCGTTGACGTTTTTCACCGGTACAATAGCAGCGACATCTTTGCTGTGTGACAACAAAGAAGATATCATGAATACTTGAGCTGTGCTGGCCTCACTGACCCCCTGAACATGAATTAGCAGCAGAACCTTCAAGCTTGCCTTCTTTGTGTGACAGCTGATTTGCAAGGTGGTGGATTTCATCTATCATTAGTGTAACACGTCTTTCGTCTTCTGTCATATTTTGGCATGTTTGCTTCAAGTACTCTTCGTGGACACCCAACTGTTTCAAACCACTATCCATGCTTAATGCAGAAGCAAGTCTCTTGAGGTATGAAGAGTGTGAAAGAGTCAACACAGTGCTTCTCAGCATGGAATAAGTTTGAGAAGCAGATGCAAAATCTTAAAAGCCCAAAGTAGGGTTTCACAAGAACACTTTTTCACCAGAGAAATCAAAAGGTTCTGCTGTTCTACTGAAAACTTGAGTCTTTCTTTTGGCAGAGAATCTTTCTGTTCATCCCCATCTTCAGTCTTCTCAGCTGAGCAGTAGTTGTGAAGAGCATCAACAAACAGCTGTATCTGCTGCTTCATGTCAGTGCCATCCGTGCTGCTGGTGGGGAGATGGGAGAGCAAGGTGTCAAACTGCGACCAGCATGTCACCACAGGGGAACATTTCTGACCGACAAGCCACTTCAGTGAACTGTCCGCCACACGTCCTGCAAAACAGTGGAACAAAAAAACATTTCTTTAAACGTTTGCGTTCAATCGAAATAAACACACACACACGCACATGCATACACGAGCGCGCACACACACACACACGCGCGCGCGCGCGCATACACACACACATATATTATATTATATATATATATATATATATATATACACACACACACACACAACACACACTACTCAAAAGAATTTAAGGGCCGCATTCATTTTTGATATGGTTTACATAATACAGTGTAGCATAAACCATGAAATGTTTATGGCCAATTTATTCACTCAAAGTGTGACAAGTGCTTCACAGAAAACTGGTTTTGGCAATTGTACAGTCGAATCTGTGTCAAAGGTGTTACACTGGTCCGCAAAAGAAGCTCAAATACCACGAGAAAAAGGTCGCAATTTGAGTGCGCCTAGCTGGCGCAGCAGTGTTCGGCTGTCTGAAAACTGCATTGCACATGCAAGCCGGACCTTTAATGAACACTTGTCAACCTGATTCGCTGACCAGTGGCTTTACTAAGGGCCGCTTCTGGGGGGTGTTCAAACATGCCACCAAGACGCAAACTTAGTGACGCTGAGAGAGGGATGGCTGTGGCCTGGCTACAAGAAGGCGTGGCGGTCCGAGAAGTTGGCAGACGACTTAGAGTAACACATTCTGTCATTCAAAGACTGAGAGACCGGTACAACAACTATGGGAGAGTTCAAGAAGCACGCAGACCTGGACGCCCCAGAGCGACCAACAGACGACAGGATCGCTTCATCACCCTGGCGGCACTACGCAATAGAACCGCCACCGCCAACGTGCTCAGGGGGCAGCTGAGAGCAGCCAGCAACGTCCTCGTCAGCGACCAGACGGTTCGCAACCGCCTGCGTGAGGCCAACATGCGGTCAAGGCGTCGAGCATTGCGACCTCCACTGACCAGAGCTCACCGTGCTGCTCGTCTGGCTTGGGCTCAACGACACCTGGCCTGGACAAGGCAGCGGTGGTCCAGGGTGCTCTTTTCTGATGAATCCCGCTACACCCTGTCCTTCAACGACGGCAGGATTCGCGCCTGGAGGCGTGTTGGAGAGCGCTTCATTGACGCCACTGTTGCGGAGCACGACCGCTATGGTGGTGGGTCCCTGATGGTGTGGGATGGCTTCAGTCTTCATCACAGAACACCCCTGCACAGTGTCCAAGGCTACCTGACCGGCGTAGCCTACAGGGACGACATTCTGGAGCCAATCACTGTACCAGCTTTGCAGGCCATGGGACCAGGAGCCATACTACAGGACGATAACGCCAGGCCGCACAGAGCTCGGGTCGTACAGAACTTTCTCCAGCAGCAGCAAGTCACCAGGATGGACTGGCCTGCCCGCTCACCCGATCTGAACCCCATCGAACATCTTTGGGATGTTCTGGGCCGTCGTATACGCAACAACCACCCTCCTGCACACAATCTCGACGTCATGTTCAGGAATCTGGAGCAGGAGTGGCAGGCGATCCCCAGAACACCCTCCAGACTTCTCAGATCCATGAGACAGCGCTGCCTTGACTGCATCAACGCCAATGGCGGTCACACACGATATTGACTCTTGACATTCTGACAGTCGGTTGTTCTGAATTTGCAAAATTGGGGTGTGTCCATGTCAATGAAATTTTCGCGATAATTGATTTGCACTTCTTGATGAAACTGTGTCCAATCGATGATCAAATGATTGAATTAAATGTTTGTTGGTTGATTTCAGCTGTCGGACTTATGAGTTATTATTGGGGAGTGATGAACTGTGTGGCCCTTAAATTCTTTTGAGTAGTATATATAATATATATATGTTTGTGTGTGTGTGTTTATATATATATATATATATATATATATATAATATATATATATATATAAGCATGCTAGCACGCACGCATGCACAGACACATACACATGCACGCACAATGCACACACTCATACACACGTGCAACACACACACACACGCACACGCACACGCACACACGCATACACACATACACACTATATACAGGATTCTCCTGAAAAAGCTGAACAGTTACAGAGCTCCAATAAAATGTAACAAAGTAAAAAAAAAACTGTACACACACGCGCGCGCGCGTGCGCACAAAGAGAGAGTGAGACAGACAGACAGAGACAGACAGAGACAAAGAGAGAGGACAGATAGAGAGGGCGGGAGAGAAAGAGAGAGTTCTTCGGACACGGAAACCAAACTAAAACATAATGTGAACTGAACCAGGTGGCAAGTTAAACCAAAATGGAAACGATAAATGAATGGAGATGAGAGAGAGAGGAGAGAGAGAGAGAGAGAGAGAGAGAGAGAGAGAGAGAGAGAGAGAGAGAAGAGGGAGGGAATGAGGGAGAGGCAGAGATTTAAAAGAGCGGGGTGAGGCAGGGTGGAGGTGGGGGAGGTTTAACAAAGAGCTCGCTTACAACTCTAATAAAAAGGATCCAGTGTCTGGTTTAGGAAGCAGGACCAGAGTGACAGAAAGACTGAAAGAGATGAAGCAGGAGCCAAAGAAAAAGGTAAGCAACTGAAGTATCAAGGACTGAATCAAGAGAGAAAGACAACGAAAAAAAAAGTAGGAAGGAAAGAGTCCAGGAGGATAACGGGAGAAGGAAGGAGGAAGCAAACAGGAAGCAAGCAAGAAGAAAGACAGACAGAAAGAAAGGAAGAAAGGAAGGAAGGCAGACAGACGGAAAGAAAGAAAGAAAGAAAAAACAAAGGAAAGAAAGGAAGAAAGAAAGGAAGGAAGAAAGACAACGGAAAGAAAGAAAGAAAAAACAAAGGAAAGAAAGAAAGAAAGGAAGGAAGACAGAGAGACGGAAAGAAAGAAAGAAAGAAAAAACAAAGGAAAGAAAGAAAGAAAGGAAGGAAGACAGAGACGGAAAGAAAGAAAGAAAGAAAGAAAAACAAAGGAAAGAAAGGAAGAAAGAAAGGAAGGAAGACAGACAGACGGAAAGAAAGAAAGAAAAAACAAAGGAAAGAAAGAAAGAAAGGAAGGAAGACAGAGAGACGGAAAGAAAGAAAGAAAAAACAAAGGAAAGAAAGGAAGGAAGACAGACAGACGGAAAGAAAGAAAAAACAAAAGAGAAAAAAAGGAAGCATATCAGCATAACGACACAACAATACTCGATCTGGAAACAAAGCGATATCTATCCCTCAACATTTTAGAGAAACGTCAACGTAACCGTCATTATAAAGTATACTACTCAACAATCGCTAGGGATCAGGTGTTGAACAGCACGAAAAACAGTAAATTTTGAAATGTGTTTGAAGAAATTACATTGTACTGTATAACATGGCACGCTACTGGAGGTCAGTGAACTGGAATTCAGTCAGTCGGCAAGAGAACTCAAGTGCAAAAGGCACGTGCAAAGAATTCAGTCAGTCGGCAAGAGAACTCAAGTGCAAAAGGCACGTGCAAAGAGTGACCCCCTAAATTAGTGGTAAACAGTGTTCAACTTAGCTTTGGAAGTTTGCTCTGTTTAGTGCACAACAGTGATTCAGTTCAAGTTCAGGGCTGCTGAATGCCATACAACGCACCGTCAAACAATGAGAAGACGTCTTCCTGACGCGGATATGGCCAGGGGGTATCCGAATGCTGGAGTCTGGCTCTTCCCAGCGCTAGGTAGCGGCTGCTTTGGGCGTGGGCGTATCGCGGACGGTTGTTTCTCGGATGTGGAATCGATATCAGGACACAGGGCAGGGTACAACGCGTCACTTTGCAGGGAGAGGACAGATTTCTCCGTGTTCAGGCTCGACGTCACCCGTTCATTAAACGCTACACAGCTGCGTAGCGACCTCCAGCATGCGACAGGCAATGGAATTTCTACTCAAACAGTGAGAAGGAGGCTTCACGAGGCTGGACCTGCCTCCAGAGCACCAGCTGTCCGCATTCCTTTGACCCGAAACCATCAGCGAGCCAGACTGCAATGGGCTGAAGATCACCGTCATTGGACGGCAGCTGACTGGACCCCCGTTTTGCTCAGCGACGAGTCCAGATTTAGTCTGGATGTGACAGATCGACCTTGGAGGCGGTGGCGACAACCAGGAGAAAGATTTCACAGTGCTCACGTAGCTCAACATGACCGCTACGGTGGAGTCAATCATGGTTTGGGGGGCATTTCCATGCAGGGCAAGACTGACCTGTCTGTGCTGCAGAACGGCACCATGAATGCAGTCAGGTACCGTGACAAGATCGTCCACTCCTTTGTGCGACCCTATGCTGGTGCAATAGGTGAAGGCTTCACTTTCAATGGACGACAATGCCCATGTCCACCGTGCTCGTATCATCGATCAGTACCTGGACGATGAGGGGATTGAACACATAGAATGGCCAGCTCGCTCTCCAGATCTTAATCCCATTGAACATGTTCGGGACATCACTGGGCGGGCTGTACAAGCACGACATCACCAGCCTCAGACATTAGCTGACCGTGGGATCGCTCTCCAGGAGAAGTGGGACAGAGTTCCCCAGCAGCAGAGAAGAAACCTCATTTGCAGCATGAGGAGGCGCTGCAGGGCGGTCTGCGAAGCTCACGGGGGTCACACTCATGACTGACTGTTCATTCTGCCATGTTTCCACTCCTGCCAATGTTAACTGAATGAGATGGCACTTTTCTTCCATGCCCTGTCCATGCTTGATTTCAGGGGTTACCTTTATTATGCAATTGTTGTTGCTCGAATTGCAAGCACATTTTCGAGAATGAAATTTCTTTGGTTTTTAGAACTGAACAAGGAATGAGATTTAACCATTTCGTTTTCAATAATTTATTTCAATTTCTCACAGCACTGTGTTCAACATCTGATCCTTAGCGAGTGTTGAGCAGTACACTTAGGTACAAATACACTGCCACATCTTTCTGTGTGTGGGTGTCAGGAGTGGAGGGGGGGGGGGAATGGGGAGAAAGGAGATGTAAGTGGGGAGGGTATGTGTGCCCTTGGTGCCCACAACCAAGGTACTTGTTACTGACTGACCGCTTCTGTTTTTGCTACAGTTAGTGACCTACAATGACCGGAGGGGGAAAAGGAGGCTGAAGATGGACGGTGTACAAGTCGATCACGTGGCTTATGGATTGACAGTCTGGGTACACAGTACTTCTCTTTTTGCCTGGAGCCATAACAACCTGAGCTGATTCCTGTTATAAGTCTAGTTGCAAAATGAGACGACCGCAGGCGGAAATCTAAACAAATCTTAAATAAATGTTAGCGAACCGACCTCTTAGGTCTTCTTCAGGCAAGACAAACAAATAGGACAATGAAAATGAACGAATTGTCACTTGGCTTGGATCTCTTCAGTGCTAGGTAGGCGATGAATGAAAACGAGGCTGTTTGAAGGGAGGTAATGTGTTTTAAGGTGGTTTTTTTTTTATTTTTTACTTGTACTATGTTTCTACTTAGTTACTGACTTTTTTTGTTCCTGCCATTTACTCTTGCCGTTGAACTTTTCAAAAATTCTAATACCAGTAAAGTTGGCAGTATAACTCTTTTATTCCTTTCTGTTGCTTAGGCATCATACAATGTAGTTTGTTTGCACATGTGATGGTGATGTTTGCAGAAATGATGAAAAAAATGATATCACTAAAGTTTAAAAGAAGAAATAAGGAGGAGAAGGGAAGGGGTGTCTCAGGGACCAGTGCTAGCTGAGGCCTCTTCGGCACGTCAAGGAATCGCGCTGGTCAGGCCTGAATAAATGAACGGCTAAGCAGTCGACAGAGAGAGAGAGAGAGAGAGAGAGAGAGAGAGAGAGGAGAGAGAGAGAGAGAGAGAGAGAGACAGACAGACAGACAGACAGACAGACAGAGACAGAGACAGAGAGACAAAGAGAGAAAGAGAGAGAACACATGCCCAACCCGCACGGATTCTCCGTGAAAATCTACCTTCAACATACTGTCCAACATAAAACCCAGCCCCCACTCTCTCAGGATGGATCGTGATGCCCGTCTCTCCTACCAGCTTTGACGTGACGGGTGTCCACAGAGGTGAAAGCCCAGAAGTCATTAACTTCGGTGGGGCGGGGGGGGGGGGGGGGGGGGGGGGGTCCCATGAATCCCGAAGCGAAGCATGACAGTGAACAGAATCACCAAGGGCAGAAAATCCAACTCTCATGTCGATCACCGGGCAAATCGACTACGCAGCTGGATCGATGGCCTCGTAATTCTGCCACACTGAACCAGGCAGTGCTGGGGTTTGGGGGTTTGTCTGTGGCGGAGGACGTGAATGGAGCACGGGCTACAACTCGTCCCTCCTCCTCCTCCCCCTCCCTCCGCCTCTATCACCACATCTCTTGCGCCCCTTCCGTCTTTGTCATAACCCTCCCCTCCCCCACTCTCTCCATCGCCTCCTCACACGCCCCCCCCCTCCCCCCCCCCTCCATTTGGCTTCCCCCACCTCTTCCTTTGAATTCAGCAGATGGGAAGACGTGGTGTCTGTCATGCTCACTTTCGGTTAGTTTTTGGAGGCAAAGCATCCTGGGAGATCTTTGAATATAACACTCACGGAGACAAAGCACACTGGGAGATCTTTGAATTCAACACTCACAGAGACAAAGCATACTGGAACATCTTTGAATTTAACACTCACGGAGACAAAGCACACTGTGACATGTTTGAATTTAACACTCACGGAGACAAAGCATCCATGGAGATCTTTGAATTTGATACTCACAGAGACAAAGCATACTGGGAGACGTTTGAATTCAACACTCATAGAGACAAAGTGTACTGGGAGATCTTTGAATTCAACACTCACAGAGACAAAGCGCACTGGGAGATCTTTGAATTCAACACTCACATAGACAAAGCATCCTGGCAGATCTTTGAATTCAACACTCACAAAGACAAAGCGTACTAGGAGATCTTTGAATTTAACACTCACAGAGACAAAGCGCACTGGGAGATCCTTGAATTCAACACTCACAGAGACAAAGCACACTGGGAGATCTTTGAATTTAACACTCACAGAGACAAAGCGTACTAGGAGATCTTTGAATTCAACACTCACAAAGACAAAATATAGTGGGGTATCTTTGAATCTAACACTCACAGAGACAAAGCATACTGGGAGATCTTTGAATTTAACACTCACAGAGACAAAGCATACTGGGAGATCTTTGAATTTAACACTCACAAAGCGCACAGGGAGATTTTTGACTTTAACACTCACAGAGACAAAGCATACTGGGAGACGTTTGAATTCAACACTCACAGACAAAGCACACTGGAAGATATCTGAATTCAACACTCACGGAGACCAAGCACACTGGGAGATATCTGAATTCAACACTCACAGAGACAAAGCGTACTGGGAGACGTTTGAATCCAACACTCACAGACATGCTACTAATAATACTAGTATAATAGCCTTCCTATCCCTTACCCTCCCCTCCTCTACCCTCCCCTTCCCCCTGCCCCCTTCCTCCAATCTTTCTCTCTCCCTCCTCCCTCCTCTCCTCTCTCTCTCTCTCTCTCTCTCTCTCTCTCTCTTTCAAACACAAAACACACACACACACACACACACACACACACACAACAACGCGCGCTCACCAGTATTACATAGCACCAGCATCATCATCCACATCATCATGGCAACAAGCCACCACCACCAGCGGTACCACCACACACCCACGGCATAGTCAGTTTCGCAATTCTGTGATGACGCTGATGATGTGACTGACAAGAAAAGCAAGGGCAAGAGACGGGGGGGGGGGGGGGGGGGGGGGGGGAGGGGGGGGGGGGAGGGAGGAGGAGAGAGAGAGAGGAGAGAGAGAGAGAATCTTCGAACAAGATAACAGTACCACTACAAAATGTTAACCGAACAGGACGGTTAATCAAAGTGAAAGGGAAACGGTAGATAAATGGGGATGCGCGAGGGAAACACACACACACACACACACACACACACACACACACACACCACACACACAACACACATACACACACGTACAAACACAAACACACACACAACACACACACTCACACTCGTACACGCACACATACACACGCGCGCGCGCGCAGACATATATAGACAGATAGATAGATAGATATAGATAGATAGATAGATACAGAAAGAGAGACAGACATAGACAGACAGAGACAGACAGACAGAGAGAGAGAGAGATGTTTAAAAGAGTGGGGCGAGGTGGGCTGGTGGTGGGGAGATCTTAGGAAGACCTCACTTTCAACTTGAATGAGAAAAAAAATTCCAGTTTAAACTGGACGACAAGAGTGACAGAAAGAGAGCAACTCAGAAAGAAAGAAGGAAGGACAGAAAGAAAGAAAGAAAGAAGGAAGAGAAGACAGAAAGAAGGAAGGGAAGAAAGAAAGGACAGACAGAAAGAAAGAAAGGACAGACAGAAAGGACAGACAGAAGAAGCACAGGACAGAAAGAAAGACGGAAGGACAGAAAGGACAGAAAGAAAGACGGAAGGACAGACAGAAGAAGGAAGGACAGAAAGAAAGGACAGACAAAAAGGAAGGACAGAAAGAAAGGACAGACAAAAAAGGAAGGACAGAAAGGACAGACAGAAAGGACAGAAAGGACAGACAAAAAGTGGAAGGACAGAAAGGACAGACAGAAAGAAGGAAGGACAGAAAGGAAGGACAGAAAGGACAGACAAAGAGAAGGAAAGACAGAAAGGACAGACGAAAGAAAAGGACAGAAAGGACAGACAAAAAAGAAGGACAGAAAGGACAGACAAAAAGAAGGAAGGACAGAAAGGACAGACAGAAAGAAAGAACAGAAAGAAAGACAGAAAGAAGCAGGAAGGACAGAAAGAAAGGACAGAAAGAAAGGACAGAAAGAAAGGACAGAAAGAAAAAAGGACAGAAAGAAAGGACAGAAAGAAAGCAGGAAGGACAGAAAGAAAGGACAGAAAGAAAGACGGAAGGACAGACAGAAGGAAGGAAGGACAGAAAGAAAGGACAGACAAAAATAGGAAGGACAGAAAGGACAGACAGAAGAAATAACGGACAGAAAGGACAGACAAAAATAGAAGGACAGAAAGGACAGACAGAAAGAAGGGAGGACAGAAAGGACAGGACAAAAAAGGACAGAAAGGACAGAAAGGACAGACAGAAAGAAGGGAAGGACAAAGAAGGAAGGACAGAAGAAAAGGACAGAAAAAAGGACAGACAGAAAGGACAGACAGAAAGAAGGAAGGACAGAAAGAAGGAGAAAGGACAGAAAGGACAGAAAGAAGGAAGGGCAGACAGAAAGGAAGGACAGAAAGAAAGATGGAAGTACAGATAGAAAGGACATAAAGGACAGAAAGGACAGAAAGAAGGAAGAACAGAAAGAAGGAAGTACAGAAGAAAGGACAGAAAGAAAGGACAGAAAGAAGGACAGAACGAAAGAAGGAAGGACAGAAAGAAGGAAGGACAGACAGAAAGGAAGGACAGAAAGATGGAAGGACAGATAGAAAGGACAGAAAGGACAGAAAGAAGGAAGAACAGAAAGAAGGAAGTACAGAAAGGACAGAAAGAAAGGACAGAAAGAAGGACAGAACGAAAGAAGGAAGGACAGAAAGAAGGAAGGGCAGAAGGAAGGACAGAAAGACAGAAGGAAGGGAAGGAAGACAGAAAAGCAGCAATAAGGGGAAAAAAAAGAATAAATGAAGGAAGGAAAAAGGAATGGACAAAGGAAAGAGTCCAGAAGGAAAAGGAGAGAAGGAAGCCGTAAAAGGAAGAAGAAAGCCAAAGGAATGAAAGAAGAAAAAGAAGGGAAAAAACCCACACAAGATGGAAAGTAAAGAAAAAAATCAACAGACGGAAAAAGCATAAGCGTAACTATACAGCCCATACAGAAACTGAAGACAAACTGTCTTGGATCTCCTCAACATCTCAGAAACGGAAAAAAAATTATAAAAGTCATTATACAGAGTTCTCTATATACACTTTACTGCACGGGAACTTCCAACACGTGGAGCACAAATGCAACGCGACATCGATCCAGTGTGTGTGTGTGTGTGTGTGTGTGTGTGTGTGTGTGTGTGTGTGTGTGTGTGTGTGTTGAGGGGGGGGCGGGGGAGGAAAGACACCAGGGGAATGGGGGGATGGGAGATGGAGGTGGGAAGAGTGCACGTGCCCCTGACGCCCACAACCCAGGTAGGCATAATTGACTTTTGTCGGGTCCCATCTCACTGTGGTATAAAGTGAAATGGAACAACAGACAGTCTTGCAAAAGAACGAGCAAATACAAACGCCGAACATTTATTAAACAATCCCTTAGATTTGTCCTCTTGTGAATTAATTCAAATTATGGACAAGTATAAACATAAGCAGAATTTTAGTTTTTTTAAAAAATGGCTACTTAACCATCTTGTCCAAGGCACATTGTTAGATTAATTCATAAATAAAGGCTGCATACATGGAACACTAAAATATTCTCATGGTATTACCTGTGTCTGCAGAGAAAACACTTCTGTGCGTCATCTTTTGTTTGGAATGCTCAGTGTTGACCTCGCTCTTATCTGGATTAAGGTATCAAGATGAATAACTTGGATAATGTCACTACTGTCTCATAATTATGGTCCATACGTTGCTGACGTTGCCATGGTTATTTCGCAGTCACGGGTTGCAAAATTTTTTTCATAAAGATCAACAATTCTGTGTACCACTAGGGTATTTCACTTATTTTAAATGCACGTTAGCGAACTTCCAAGAGAAACGTGGACAAACGAGTCACAACACAAAACAGACGCGTTCGACCTCTCAGGTCTTCTTCAGGCAAGACACAAACAAATAGGACAATGAAAATGAACGAAGTTGACTGACAGCTCCACCATCACCCCCCCCCCCCCCCCCCCCACCCCGCCTTAGTGACCCAGTGACAGGAGGCGGAAAGTGAGGCGAAAGATGGGGGTTGAGTTAGTCGATCACACTGCTAGTGGATCGGCAGTCCAGTTACACAGCTTGTGCTTCTCTCTTTGCCTGCAGCCATCAAAACCTCAGCTCCTTGCTGTTTTCTTCACTTTTCAATTTTGGTTGAATTTGAATTGTTTTTCTTCTGTAGATACTGGCTTTTTTTCCCCTTCTTCCCACCATGCACAACTGTTGTTTAATTTTACCTAAAAATCCCAACACTGTTGTCAGTAAAACTGATGTGTTCACTTTCGCTGTTTCTGCATTGTGCGATGTCCGATGTTTGCTCATGTAATACTCTGCAATGTTCACACAAAAAATTTATCGGCAAAGGAACAAAAGAAAAGCAAGGAGGACAGAGAAAAGAGGGCTGTGGACCAAACCTAGCACAGGCCTCATCTTGTTCATCAACACATCGCCCTGGTCAAGCCCTAATGATTAGGATCGGCTGGGCAGTCTCGACTCTCTCTCTCTCTCTCTCTCTCTCTCTCTCTCTCTCTCTCTCTCTCTCTCTCTCTCTCTCTCTCGCGTGTGTCCATGAGTATATGCATGTGTGTATGTGTGCGTGAATGTGTGTGTGTGCACGTGCGCACGCGCATGTGCGTGCGTGCGTGCGTGCGTGCGTGCGTGCGCGCGCGCGTGTGTGTGTGTGTGTGGATAGGATGTGTGGGTTGGGCGAGAGAGAGAAACTCAGACAGACAGACTGATAGAGAACACATGCCCAGCAACCGCGGATTCGTCGTGAAAATCACGAAACCTGTGACACTGTTGTACCAGAAAATCTCCAACAAGTTCTCGAACGTACACCCAGCCCCCACTCTCTCAGGGTGGATCGT
>CM065739.1:31317883-31320383 GCA_033310375.1 Conus canariensis
CCTGCAAAATCCGACTACACCCTCCACAACCATATTCTAGAAACTGTCTCTACCTCCAAGTATCTAGGCGTTACCATCACAAGTGACCTAAGCTGGGACCTGCACATCAACGCCATCTGTGCTAAAGCCAACAAGACCCTCGGCTTCCTTAGAAGAAACCTGAAGATCCCAGCAGTGCGCCTCAAAGAAACAGCCTGTAAGACTTTTGTCAGACCGATCTTGGAGTACGCGTGCACTGTATGGGACCCGCATACCCAAGGCAACATCAATAAGACTGAAGCTGTCCAGAGACGAGCAGCACGGTTTGTGGTCAACCGGTACCACAACACATCTAGTGTCACCGCGATGATCGACAAACTGCAATGGCCGACTCTGCAGCACAGACGCAAGGTAGCTAGGCTTGTCATGCTACGGAAAATAATGAACGGAGAGGCGATCGTCGACAAAAGCTGCATCGTGCCAGCCCCTCCCAGACAAAGAAGGAAGCACTCCCGCCAGCTCAACCAGATTCAGTGTAAAACCCAATATCGACAAGCTTCCTTCTTCCCCAGAACGATACGTGACTGGAACAACCTGCCTGAAACAGCTGTGGCCGCGGACACCTTGGACACCTTTAAGTCTAGGGTGCCCCCCAGTCAGTAGTTAGTTATATAATAGGTCCCTTCCCCCCCCCCCCCCCCCGTCCCCCTCCCCACTCTTACCCCAATAGCTTTTTGTTTTGTTCTTTATTTTGGGGGCCCTGCTGTCTAAGATCAGCAAGGGACCGGCTAGCTCGGAAGGGCGAAAAGTGAAGTAACAGTAGCCTGCCGGAGAACCCACTTAGAGCAGGACTAGGTTTTTATCCTCACTTTTAGGTCTGTCGTTTTCTATCATTTGTTTTTCTTTCATCGCAACCCCCACAAAACGGCGTAAAAATCAATTGGATGATTGTGGCCATATACCCTGAAGAAGAAGAAGAAGAGCGCGCGCGCGTGTGTGTGTGTGTGTGTGTGTGTGTTGTGTGTGTAAGTAAGTTTGTAAGTAAGTAAATAAGCAAGCAAGAGAGTTTCCAAGCTCAAACAACCTGAACAAGGTTCATTCCCTGAAAAGAAATATTATTGATTTTGCGAGTGGTTTACCAGACAGTAAAAAAGGCAAATACGCCCTCGGGCGCTCAAGTATGTGTGCGTGCGTGTGTGCCTGGTGTGTGTATGTGTGTGTGTGTGTGTGCGCGCGCGCGTGTGCGTGCGTGCGTGTGTGTGTGTGTGTGTGTGTGTGTTGGTGCGTGCGTGCGAGAGAGAGTGTGTGAGTGTGTGTGTGTATGTGTGCGCGCGCGTTCGTGTGTGTGGGTGCGTGCGTGCGTATGTGTGTGTTTGTATGTACGCGCGCGCTGACGCGCACGCGCGCGCGCATGTGTGTGTGTTTAAGTATGAAGTAAGTTAAGTAAAATCGGAAATGAAATGAGGCAGGGAACAGTAAACGATAAACAGTAAACGAGTTGGGTATTTTTTGCTCCCATAAGAAAACCTAACACAGAGTAACTTTTATTCAAGACTGGCACAGCCTTTTAAACTTGAATAAAGTCAGACAAATACATAGACGAACAATCTAATAGTGGGGGAAAAAACAAGCGCAGGCCAACAACTGAACTATCTTCATAGTAATGACTTGGCAAAGATTTGGACTTAAGGAGGGGGGGAGGAGGGGGGGGGGGATTTGAAGATGGAGAAACTGGGAACATGAAATTAAGAAAATATGTTACAGATATGAAAACTCTTCACTAGCTGCATAAGGGAACCATCGCAATCCCCTTTGAAGGCAGATATATTTGTATTGCCTGCTCCGAGGCCTTTCGTCCGCTGGGTCGGACTCATCAGGGAGACACGGCTGGTTGTGTCTGCGCTCCTGGCGTCAAATAGAGACACACCACAGTCCATAATACTGTGGTGTTCTCACCACCAAGGGTGCAAAAAAGAATCCAATAGCACCCCAAAGCAGCCAGCGAAGAGTAGTAAATAAAGCCAAACGAAAGTGTGGGGAGGGAAAAAAGTTGCTGAAAAACTAAAGACATTATGCAAATAGTATAAAATGTAGGGGACAATCTTTGAGCCTACGCTTGAGGATCCACCCAAAGATGCAAGGGAGATCAAAAGACAAACACACAGACGGACAGAAACAAATACAAATAACCTCAATTTAATCAAAACAAATCGGAAATGAAATGAGGCAGGGAACAGTAAACGATAAACAGTAAACAAGTTGGGTATTTTTTGCTCCCATAAGAAAACCTAACACAGAGTAACTTTTATTCAAGACTGGCACAGCCTTTTAAACTTGAATAAAGTCAAATACATAGACGAACAATCTAATAGTGGGGGAAAAAACAAGCGCAGGCCAACAACTGAACTATCTTCATAGTAATGACTTGGCAAAGATTTGGACTTAAGGAGGGGGGGAGGAGGGGGGGGGATTTGAAGATGGAGAAACTGGGAACATGAAATTAAGAAAATATGTTACAGAT
>CM065739.1:31322883-31350383 GCA_033310375.1 Conus canariensis
GAAAAAAGGTCACGTTCACTACATGATACAGCAACAGAAGTTGGACACACGATACAGCTGGGTAACTTGGACCCGGTCTCCATCACAGCGTCATGCAGTGCTTACGATCAGACAATGAGCACTACTGAAAATTAAGAACAAAGGTCAAGGACACAGTGGGGTGCCATTCACCAAATGTCCCAATGAAAGCTAGTAATGCTTCGCTTTGGAGAATACGCCCCCCCCCCCCCCCCCCCCTCTAAAGAGTCCTCCTCACCCTTTCTTCTTCGCCGCTACCGCCACCCCCCCCCCCCCACTCCCCACCCCCCTCCGTTTTCAACCCCACCCCCACCCCCTCCGTTCCCTACCACCACCCGTGTTTCATTATGGCTTTGCTGCCTACCTGTCAAGAGAGCTCCTCCCCCCACTACTCTCCGCCAACCCCCCCCCCCCCCCCCCCCTCCCGCCTTCTTATTCGTTTCATTACACCTTCGGCGCCTTTTGTAAACATCACACGTGGGTCGAGAAAGGCATACTTCTCCCGGTGACGTCACTAACGCTATCGCATCCCTGTCCATTCCGCGCCCGCTGTGAGCCCGCCAACAAAAATTAAGTACTGGCCAGCCGTCCGTCCATCTGTGTGACCGGAGGACATGTGTACCACTGAGGTACGTGTGTCCTCACCAGACCTTTTTAAGGTCAGGTCATGGGGTGGACGTGCTTCTCGTAAACGGGCAGTAATGCTGGGGATGGAGACAGAAAGGTGGAATCAATGGTGACGTCATAGCACAGGGTCAGAGTTGCCCGGCCAGCAGATCGACCAACTGTGCAGTGTGGACGCCGCCATGAAGGCAGTTCTGCCCAGAACCCGAATTTCCCTGCATTTCCTACTTTGTCCTATAACCCTAATTTCTCTGCATTTCCTACTTTGTCCTAAACCCTAATTTCTCTACATTTGCTACTTTGTCCTTCAACCTTAACACCATTTTTGTCTAAAAAAATGTTACTGAACTTCCATAAAGGGTGATCGTATCTAAACTATTCTTCTCCTAGTCCCAGCAAATGAGTTATCCGACTGATATCCCTGTTCAATAAACACATCAGTCTCTTCAGTCATTCAAATCAATGTCTTGCTTGTTTTCTCGAATCAAAGTTGCGCCACATGTAACTCGTTCATCACGATACGTTCTCTATAAACAGAAATTATTAAATCATGATTTGCCACAATATCAATAATCTAATTTTTCTTTCACGAATCCATCGCAACTGTGTGGCTACGTTTTTTAAAGTACTCTTCTGTGGAGTCATCAAGCACAGGAACAGTTATTAAAAAAAAATAACATTGTTAGTTTCGGATGACTTCAACATTGCGAACACTGTAACATAACTTAGAAACATACAGCAGCTTTCCATTTCCATGGATTGGCTGGGGTATTTGGTCATCAAGATGGTCTTGTACAGAAGGGTACGAAAGGAAATCATTCTGACTGAATGATGTATCTCACAGAACCCTCCTTCGGCACACCCTAACCTTATTCAGTCCCTCACAACACCCACTCTCCATCCATCCGCCCCTGGCCCGACTGTCCATCCCTTAGTCCTAAAGTGAGTTTGTTTTTCGTCTACAAGCAGGGTAATCTTTTGAAATTCTATTGAGCTTACTACACACAAGTTCCATAAACAACAAAGGTGTGTGTGTGTGTGTGTGTGTGTGTGTGTGTGTGTGTGTGTGTGTGTGCATGTGCGTGTGTGTGTGTGTGTGCGCGTGTGTGTGTGTGTGTGTGTGTGTGAGTGTGTGTGTGTGTGCGTGTGTGGTGTGTGTGTGTGTGAGTGAGTGAGTGAGTGAGTGAGTGAGTGAGTGTGTGTGTGTGTGTGTGTGTGTGTGTGTGTGTGTGTGTGTGTGTGTGCGTGTGTGTGTGTGTGTGTGCGTGCGTGCGTGTGTGTGTTGGATATATCCACAGTGACCCGGGTAAGACCAGATCATATGTTTACCAACATAAGTATTTTCTGAGCTGCTTTCTGTCCAGAGATTATCTAGTTTTACGGGGATGAACGTAGTCATTGACGCTGTAAACTGAGCGCTCGCTCGCGCGCGCCTCTGTGTGTGTGTGTGTGTGTGTGTGTGTGTGTGTGTGTGTGTGTGTGTGTGTGTGTGTGGAAGGGGGAGAAGGCTGATTGACACCACTGAAACGTGATATTTGTCCAGTCACAAACCGGGTACAAAAAGAATATGGACTGGGCCACAGTGTCAGTTCTACCATGTGTTTCATCGTTTCTTTCTGCGCCCGAGATTGCATTTGTTTATCAAAACATAATCAGCCAAAGCACAAGCTCCTACCTCCTCTCCTCCCCCCCCCCCCCCCCTCCCCGCCCAACTGTTCATGGTACATTTTCTCTCAACACCAACAGTATGGTCTCCATTAGTAATCGACTCACACCGCTGAAATCCTTTATTTGTGCGATCCTAAACCATAGACGTAAAGAACAGCCACAGAACTACAAGACTGAGAAAGAGTGATCGTGCGAAACTTGCCCATCGATGGAAAGAATTGAAAATGAGCTATATGTTTTTTGGGGGTTTTTTTAGCAGTTAGAACGTCGTTACGGGTTGTGGGATCTGGATAAACCAGAATATCCATATTCCTTACAACTGACTGTATAAATCATGATGCTATAAAGGGGCGCCGGGGGGGGGGGGGGGGGTATGGGGGTGGTGGATGGAGTGAGGTCGGTAAGTAGTAAACTGGGGTGGGGGTGGGGTGGGAGGCGGGTGTATAATACTCCTGGACCATTCCTTCTTTCCGTAGACGAGTAAAAGTGACCCTGAATGACCCTTAATTTCGCGTTTTCACGTTCCGGATAGGGAACAGCTTGCCGAAAATTCTCACTGCTTCCTTTGCTTCCCTCCAGGGTGTTTTGAGGCAAAGACACGAGTCTCACACACGCCCCACCGAACAGCGGGTGACCAAAGTGAGATTTTTCTATCCTCACCTCCATTTCACCGCATTGTTTCGTGTTGTCAAGATATGAAGCAGTTCAGCAAACAGTGCAATACTGCCCGTTTTACATAAGACACATGCTCTCATGGGATTTGCATGCGCTTGTTCGTTTCCACGTGTACAGAAGCAGGCCAGACTGCTTGCGCGCGCACGCACGCACGCACACGCACACGCACACACACACACGTACATAAAAACGCGTGCGCGTCGCCCCAAAGCACGATGCAAGCTCCTACCTACACTTCCAGCAATAGCCGGCTGACCAGTATATTATTCTGGTAAATGAAAACAAATAATCAGAATAATAGGTAAAAAAAATAGGAAAAGTCTGCTTCTTCCTGTAATGGCTGACATCGATGTTCCTCTATGTCAATCATTAATAGTCATAATCATTAAAAGCTGTTCTTCAAATTCTGGAATGTTGTCCATAAGATTCTTGAAACTGTTAACATTTGTGCAAATTTTTCGTTAGCATTAAGTTCGTTCCAGTAATTAGCAACTATATGAGAAACAAGAACTTTCCTGAGACAGTAATTTACGTAAATTTTACCTTCTGAATTTCTTTGGTGTTAAAGTGTGAACGAAGTATGTTCTGAGACTGACAGCGTTTTATGTTAAAGTTTACCTTTTAAATTTCTTGTGGCATTAAAATGTGAAAGAGTATTCAATGGAATGTCAGCAATATTATTAAAACATCTTGTAGGTCTGGATAAGATCTACTCAAACCCTTCATCCTTTCAGAGAATAGAGATGGAAGTATTTCAGTCGTTCTGGGTAGGACAAATGTTTGCATTCCCTCAGCATTCTGGCAGCACGTCTTCTCACCTTTTCTAGTTATACTGAATGCCGTTTCAGAAGTGGGAACCGTGTTTCATTGCATATTCTAAGTGAGGTCTGACAAAAGATTTATATAAGTTCATGAAATTATCTTTGTCTAAATACGAAAAAAAACCACACCATCTCTTAGTAATATACAATATTTGGTTTGCCTTATTCACCACTCTGGACATAAGAATCAAAAGACAATGTCTTGTCAAATGTCAAACCCAGATCCTTTTCCTCCACAAGAGCATTTCTTCATAAACATTACCCTTCAGTTTCATGACAATTCATATTCTTGTTTTTTTACCGACATGTAGACACCCCACTCCCCCGCTCTGTCTGATACATTAAAATGTTGGTAATTAGTGTTTGACGAGGCTTGTAATTAAATGTTACAAATACACTGTGTCTTTATGCAATAGTACTATTCGATGTTTTATTACACACTGTATTTGTGTGTCATCCCACTTTTGACATAATTATCCCATTCAGGTTGCAAACATTTGAATGCTTGGTTAGGTTCTCGGCGCTCAGTCATTTCCAATCAGTCTGTTGGTAATTAAACCTCATCCGTAAAACTGTTTGAAGTTCACACACAAGTCGTATTACACGTACGGTAATTATCACATATGTCTCCTACTCCAGCAGTATACTGTCTACAGCCTTGGTTAATTTCTGTTCACATATCACAGCACATGATTTTCGTAGAGTTCGCACGACTACAACCGACTTTGTCCCACTACACATAGATACACATAAAAAGTGTTTAAAACAAACAAAGAAAACTTGTTTTCCCCTGCCAAATTGTTAACATTGAAACTAGGGAAGAGAAAGTTTCTCAGTGAACACACTCAACACATGCACGCCCCATTCGAAACACGTGCACTCGACAACCTTTCGCTCAAAAAAAAACACGAAACAAAACAAAGACGCACAACGACAAGCAACACATACCTGCAATGACTCCGAGCCGTGCGGCCTTCACCGCCACAGCGGAACTGAAGAACCCGTTCCGCATTCAGCCACACACTGTCACAAAACACTCCAAAAAGAGCGCTGGTCGTGCACAAGTCGAGCCCGTCGCCGAACTCGAACTGAAGTGCAGAGGTCAAGGCCGTTTAACATCACGTGCGCACTGTCGTCATGACCCAGTTCGTGTCAGGGTGTGACAGTTGGCCCGCTGTGTCCGTGTTCGGACGTGGACTGCGGCAGCTTTTCCGTTCATACCATCACATCGAGTTGCTCCACAGGGAGGGGGACACCAACGGTGTCTGTTCGTCGTCTAAGTCTGTGGAAACACTGTCAACAATGCTGGACAGAGACAGAGGGGGTGGTAACGTCGATGGAGCATTTATTTGCAGTTCTGTCACGACCTCAGGCTTGCGCACTTTCTAGAGTAGTGATCTGTGGCAAAGAACCTTTCGTCGCTCGTCCCTCTATGGAGTCTCGGGGAGGGGGGGGGGGGGGAGAGAATCCTGGATGATCTGTTACAAAAGTAAAAAAATTGTAGGAGTCTTTGTTGAGTCATCCACTTTATAGTTTCCTATTTTTCATATTCATTCTGTACTGCTTTTTTTTCTTCTTCTGGAAATGCACTAAATGATAACTGGTCTGAAGTGTCCACTTTTTTTTTTTCACCAATACGATGTGCTGCTTCGATCTGTTCGGGTTACTTCTCAGTCCTAACTTGTGGAAAATTCTGAAGACTTTTCCTTCATTTTCTTCAGCCGTTTTGTAGATGTTTCTTCCACACGGAATACGTTGACATGATTTCGTTTGGAATATTGTTCGTTCTTTTTCGATCTTTCATTCGCTTCATGCGCGTGAGGCGCTTCCCTCGTCTGCCTTTGCGTAGTTTTCTCTTTCTTTCGAAGCTCTTTCTTCAGCTTGTCGTTTGACTTTTGGAGATAAAAACGCGTCTCTTTTCAACGATTCGGCTGTCTCGGTCTGTTTTTATCAGTTAAATTCCTATTCGTGTTCTTCAGTCATTTGATAATGTCTCTGTTTGTAAGTTCCACGTCACTATGCAACGCCTTCTTCGTTGTGGTCGATCGTGATGGTGAAAGATCGAAGTCTTATCTCGATTCGTCGCGTCGGTAGTCGTGGTTGTTTCCGTTTCGTTATTACAGGATTGTTTTTCTGTTTTTCTTTTTTTTTTCCCTCCTTTTTGTGTTTGTTTGTGTGTTTTAAGAACTAGACTCTTGATCTGGTGTTGATATATTTTTTGTTTCTCGTCAGTCGATTTTGAAATTCCTCTTTGACTCAGTTTTTTTTTTTTTTTACCACCATGATGACGGCGACTCTACATACCGATGTTTTCGGACTCCCCCCCCCCCCCCCCCCCCCTTCAATTTCCTTCTTTTCTCGCACCCTTCCAACTTCTCTCTCTCTCTCTCTCTCTCTCTCTCTCTCTCTCTCTCTGTTTTATTTATCAAATGTTAAGATACTCGAAGGGTTATGTCATTCACCGAATTCTGTCTGCTATGTGCGAGTGGTAGAGAGAGGGCCAGGGGGATTTACCTGTGTCTGCCTTTGTGTCCATGATAGTCCGTTTTACAGCCATCACGAAGATTATGATCGGCACTGAACTGTGTTCATCAATGCACTGAACTGTGTTCATCAATGCACTGAACTGTGTTCTCATCAACTGGTCACATAACTGTTGTTCATCAATGCACTGAACTGTGTTCATCAATGCACTGAACTGTGTTCATCAATGATATCTGTTTCATCTGGAGAACAGCAGTTCTTCACACATTCTCATTTTGTTAATAAACCACTGAACTGAACACACACACACGCACACGCACGCACGCACGCACGCACACACACACACACACACACACACACACACACACACACACACCACCACAGCACGCACGCACGCACGCACACCACAACACACATACACACATACACACACACACACCACACACACACACACACACACACACCACACACACACACACAGAGGCACACACGAACGCACGCATGCACGCACCCCCCCATCCCCCCCCCAACACACACACACACACACACACACACACACACACACACACACACACACACACACACACATACACACCGTGGACGCACGAAAGTCATGTTACCAGACCAGGTCCGTTTGTTATATTCAGGTTCAGCATCAAAACCCACCACAAAAAAAAAAACACATAAAAAACGGAAGATGGGATATAACCATCTTAATCGCGTGAGAAGTGGGGGATGGGGGAGGGGGAGAACCCATCAAACACTGCACCTTGACAACCAGAACGACAATACGTCAGAATGGGCATAAAGAACGGCTTTTTTTTTCACACGGGCGCTGCCCAGTAGTGGTGACTCTCTCCTCTCTCTCTCTCTCTCTCTCTCTCTCCTCTCTCTCTCTCTCTCTCTCTCTCTCTCTCTCTCAAGGGGTGTTTGTGTATGTGCACGTGCGCGCATGTGTGTGTGTTTTGTACGAATGCATAGTTAAGATAGCCCTTCATGGCACTCAGAGAGAAACGAAAAACAGCTTTGTTATGTTATTTGAAACAACACAATATTGAGCCACATTTCAGCGCTTTGACGTTACAAATATCTGAATATGCTGTAATTCATTTTGAACTCGATATAAAACAAGCATCATTGAGAAGAAGTAGAACAGACCGTACCTGTAGAGAATTGTTCAGGGTATTACTGGCGGAAGTTTCGTTTTACTCTTCATGTTTTAAAACTGTAGCTCCTCAAAATACAGTGTGACCCATTAAATAACTCTCTCCATAGTCAATGTTCACTTCATACAATGTACTTCAACCTGGACAGTGTAGCTTAAGATAATAAGCATATACATGTATATAAAACTTTGGAGGGGCGGTTAAAATATGCTTTAGTTTCAAAGTGTTTGGATTTGTTCAATTTTATTTTAAATCACTCCAATTACGTCATAATACAAATGTTGAAGTCGAGAAGAGATCTTAAATAAATGTTAGCGAACCGCCAAGAGAAACGTGGACAAACGAGTCACAAGACAAAACACGACCGTTTCGACCTCTTGGGTCTTATTCAGGCAAGACACAAACAAATAGGACCATGAAAATGAACGAGTTTGTCACTTAGCTTTGATCGCTTCAGCGCAAGGTAGGCGTTGAATCTGAGAGGTTTGCTATTAGATCGTCGAGAAGAGGTTTACTATAGATGTTTTACTTTGTGAATAATGTTCCACATTAGGTTGTTTGTCATGAGAAGACCAGTTCATCTCCACTGTATCCTATACACCTCGCAACAGGCAAAAGAATTAAACTTCTTTAAAATACGATGTCGCACGTCGACAGCAGCGGTGACCTTTCATGCTGGAAGTCTTGGCTTGCTGTTGAGTATACTGATCGACCTACGCATTGAGTCACGCGTCTTCAATTACATGTACTTCATCGTTACTCTTTTCTTCTTTTTTTTTTTTTGTTCTTCAATCGTCTATGGGTGTGACGAAAATAATGCCATCAACATGGTGAGGTCGGTATGAGTATATATATATCCGTCTATGTAAGGGAAGTTTCCAGTTTATTCCATCCTTCGACCCTCATGGAGCTTATATAAAAGTTCAGTAACACTATACCAACATCACGTGGATGAAAAAAAAAAATTGAACACATAAATTTCCACAGATCTGTCAGCATGTACCGGGTGAATATGCATAGTTGTATCAAAACAAAAACAAAAAAGAAAAAGAAAGAAAGAAAAAAAAGAAAAGAGAGAAAAAAAATAGAAGAGAGAAGAAAAAAGAAAGAAAGAAAAGAAAAGAAAGAAAAAAACACTATTTTATAGTATCTGAAAAATGTAATCTAGCAAAGTGCCGACATTGAAATAAAGACTTTGGTAGTTTTCGCTGACAATTTTAACCAGCTGACAAGGCACTCGTGCAAAGAACGAGCATTGATTTGTGGTGGGTAGATTTCTTAGGTATATAGTTCTTTACACGATCCCAATATTTCAAGCATTCCAGAACAAAATGAATCTAATCTCCAAAAGCACCTGATTCACAATGTTCACAATTACGATGCTCATAGGGAGTTACATTCCGCTGTACTAACTCAATTTCTAATTTATAGCGACTACGTTGAAACCGAATTAACGGAAAAAATGAACATGTCCGAAAGTGCTTGCCTACATTTTTCTTCACTGTGTGTGTGGTGTGTGTGTGTGTGTGTGTGTGTGTGTGTGTGTGTGTGTGTGTGTGTGTTGTGGCGTGTGTGTGTGTGTGATATCTATTATATGATATGCTATATACTTTTTATGTTGTAAGTTAGTATAGATGGCAATCAATGTGCGCTCACGAGAGTGATGTACACTCAGTTTAGTTTCTCGAATCAATGAAGGTTGTACTGTTTTCTGTCTTCTACACATTTTGTCGAAAAGCTTATCCTCCTAACCTGGTCCCAACCCTACCATAACCAACCGTATCCCTAACCCTGATCTGTTAAGAAAACCTCATGCGCACGCGCGCACACACACTCACACACACACACACACACGCACGCACGCACACACACACACGCACGCACGCACGCACGCACGCACGCAACGCACGCACACACACGCGCGCGCACACACATTTAAAAAAATCTTCCTGCTATTTTTAAACCTGTCAGATATGACTTTGCCTGATCTTCACAATTTGTTCTTCAGTCTGACCTGTACATTTTCCGTTACACGGCCTCTGTTCCTCCATGGTTAAGCAAGTAAGAGTTACAGCCGCAGAGAAAATGAAGTATGTCTGTGACATGTGACAAAATTGACGTATTACATCAGATATCCTTTAGATGAGTTCCACCGAGAATCTTCTCTCTCTCTCTCTCTCTCTCTCTCTCTCCTCTCACACACACACACACACACACACACACACACACACACACACACACACACACACACACACACACACACACACACACACGGCCTCACGAAGGTTCCCACGTAACGCGCGTGTTCGAGCGGTCTGTGTCTCTCTGCATGCTCGCTGTCTCCAATGCCCATCGCTCAGTCAGTGATAATGATGGGGGAATTATTGTTGTTGCATATCCATGTGTCAAACTTTGTCGGAATGTGAAAATGAGATCGGTTGGAACAGATGGGGTTACATGACGCGTGCGAGAAGAGAGAGAGAGAGAGAGAGAGAGAGAGAGAGAGAGAGAGAGAGAGAGAGAGAGAGAGAGAGAGAGAGAGAGAGAGGCAGACAGACAGACAGGCAGAGAGGGAGTGAACGCACATGCACACGCTCACTCGAATGTGGTGTGTGTCTACGCTTGTGTCAGCATTTTTGTGTGTGTGTGTGTGTGTGTGTGTGTGTGTGTGTGTGTGTGTGTGTTGTGTGTGCGCGCGCGCGCGCGCGCGTGCCTGTGCAGGCGTGCGTGCATGCATATGTGCGTGCACACACTCGTGTGTGTGTGTGTGTGTGTGTGTGTGTGTGTGTGTGTGTGTGTGTGTGTGTGTGTGTGTAAGCGTAAGTGTGTATGTGAGTGTGCGTGCGTGCGTGCGAGCATGTCTGTGTGTGTGTGTGCGTGCGTGTGTGTGTTGTGTGTGTGTGTGTGTGTGTGTGGTATGTGTGTGTGTGTGTGTGTGTGTGTGTGTGTGTGTGTGTGTGTGTGTGTGTTTCTCTGTCTCTCTGTCTCTCTCTTTCTCCGCGAACGCGCTCGAGCCGCGCTTGTGTGCGCGTGTGTGTGTGTGTGGCGCGCGCGCGCTTGTGTGTGTGTGTGTGTGTGTGTGTGTGTGTGTGTGTGTGTGTGTGTGTGTGTGTGTGTGTGTGTGTGTGTGTGAAGGAATGGAAGAGATTGCGTGCCAGCGTCTAGTCGCAGGTGTTCTCGCTATTCGTTTTTTTTTTGTTTGTTTGTTTGTTTTTTTCTCTTTACTTTGTCAAAAGTTGCTTCTTTCTTTTCAACAAATGAATTTGACCAAAGATAAAGCTCACATTTACTTTGAGTCTCTGTATATAACTGCTTCTCTATTTTGATTCTCTGCCTATCTACCTATCAATTAATGAATCAATCAGTCTGTCTACCTGTCTGTCTGTCTACGTGTCTGTTTATCTATGTCTATTGGTATGTCTGTCTACGTGTCTGTTTATATATGTCTATTGGTCTATCTATCTATCTATCTATCTATCTATCTATCTGTCTGTCTGTCTGTCGGTCGGTCTGTCTGTCGGTCGGTCTGTCTGTCTGTCGGTCGGTCTGCCTGCCTGCCTGTCTATCTGTCTGTCTATCCATCTGTATGTATGTCTGTTTATCTACCTACCTATCTGTCTCTCTATCTAGTTATGTGTCTGTTCGTCTGTCTAGTCACCTGTCTCTCTGTCTGTCTGTCTGTCTAGTCTTCTGTCTCTCTGTCTGCCTGTCTAGTTATCTGCCTCTGTCTGTCTAGTCATATGTCTGTCTGTCTGTCTAGTTATCTGCCTCTCTGTCTGTCTAGTTATCTGTCTCTCTGTTCAACTTGTCAATCTTCCCACCTCCAGGCATTCAAACTAAGCCCCTACACCCATCCGAGAGGCACCCGGCCCGCCACCTCGCCAACCGACGTCACCCTCACTCGTCAACAGCCTCTCGCTACCATCACCACCAACCATGATCACCACCACCACCACCACCACCACCACGGACCCTGACGTCATCACCCCCTCTGACGTCACGGCCAACGTCACCGTCGCGGACAACCTGACCCTCGGCGACGGCGGCGGTGGGGCGCCGCGTTACCGCTTCGCCGCCCCGCCGGAAGAGCTGTACTACTACCACGTGACTTACCTGTCGCTGGCCATCGCGGTCGGCGTGCCGGGGAACGTGCTGGTGCTGGCGGCCTACGCGGCGGTGAAGGTGAAGACGAGCTGCGACTGGTACATCCTGCACATCGCTGTGCTGGACCTCATCATCTGTCTCTTCAGGGTGCCCACTCACCTGGCCATGGAGACAGGTGATAGTGTGTAGTGTGTAGTGTGTATGTGTGTGTGTGTGTAGTGTGTAGTGTGTGTGTAGTGTGTAGTGTGTGTGTGTGTGTGTGTGTGTGTGTGTGTGTGTGTGTGTGTGTGTGTGTGTGTGTGGTATGGATTGTGATCGTGGTAACCAGAAGAGAGAGGAGAGAGAGAAGAGAGAGAGAGACAGAGACAGAGACAGAGAGACAGAGAGAGTGTGTGTGTGTGCGTGCGTTGTGTTGTGTGTGTGTTGTGTGTGTGTGTGTGTGTGTGTTTGTGGTGTGTGTGTGTGCTTGCGTGAGTGTATCCGTGTGTGTGTGGTTTTGTGTGTGTGTGTGTGTGTGTGTGTGTGTGTGTGTGGTGGTGTGGTGTGTGTGTGTGGTGCGTGCGTGTTGCATTGGTGTGTCTGTTTGCGTGTGTGTATTCGCGTGTGTGTATATATGTGTGCATGGGTTGTGTGGGCGTGCCATGCGTGTATGCCAGTGGACGCATGTGTGTGTGTGTTGTGTGTTGTGTGTGTGTGTGTGTGGTGTGTGTGGTGTGTTGTGGGGTTGTGGTGCTTCCTGCGTGCGTGCATGTGCATGTGTATGACTGTGTATAAACTGTGGGCTTCTGTGAGCATGCCCCTGCATGCACGCGTGTACTCCTGAATCAAACAGAAACCACCATCTTTCAACCATCTTTCTTGTTCTCTCATTCTGTAGTTCTATCCTGTTTTCATTCTCTCTCTCTCTCTCTCTCTCTCTCTCTCTCTCTCTCTCTCTCTCTCTCTCTCTCTCTCTCTCTCTCTCTCCTCATTTTTTCGCTCTCTCGTTCTCTCATTCTCTCATTTTTGCTGTCTGTCATTCTTTCCTATTCGCTGTCATCTTCGCCGTCATTGCTCCATTTCCGACATGTGCCTCCTTGTCTGTCCGTCTGTCTATCTGTCTGTCTGACTGTCTTCGAGCAGAATATGGTCCGTATGCATGGTTAAAGGTTTAACTACACTGCTCCACCCCTATCCCCCCCCCCCCCCCATCCCTCTCCCTTCCTCTTCCCTCTCCTTCTCGCAAACGCAGCCTCCCTCCCATCCATCCCTCTTAACTCCTTCCTTCCTTCCTTCTTCCTTCCTTCCTTCCTTCTTCTTCTTCTTCTGTACGGACAATCTTTCTTGTGTGTCGATTGCAAACCTGATTATTAAAAAAAAAAAAGAGAACATGGACAGCTTTCTGCAGGGCCAGGGATGCTATTTTGACACGAGGTCTTGCCAGAAACCTCTGGGACATTTGATTTGACATCCGGGCTGCCCCCAAATATAACGAAAACGTGGAGCTTCCTACAAAAGGATCTAATAGCACGAGTCCTGACATTACAGACCTGACATCACAGATGATTAACGAAGCTAGTTACCTATTTCTCATCAGTGTCGCTCATCACTCTAAACTGTGTAAAACCTGACCAGGATTGGTGGGAACTCGACTCCACGAGAGCAGGAACTCCGGGCTTGTCGTGAACCTCACAACGAGCGAAACAAAAAGCAAGAGGCAACCACTCCTGCATTGATTTATGACAGGTGAGGCATGGGACATGTTCTTAACAACCAGACTTTTCCGTCCCGGGCTGGCTTTTTTTTACTACGTAGTTAAGAAAGAACAAAGAAGAAAAAGAGTATTACAGAAGGCAAAAACATAATGCAACCACTGAAAAAAAAATCGCTTGACGAACTTGCCATGAAAATGTTGAGGAAAGAGAGAGAGAGAGAGAGAGAGAGAGAGAGAGAGAGAGAGAGAGAGAGGAGGGAGGGAGGGAATACAGTAAAAAGGAAGATGATCAATGAAAAAAAAAATGCAGGAAAAAAAGCATTGAAGATAATACGGGTATATTCCATGGAACAGATGATGAAAAATAACAGCAAAGAATGTAGGAACAGAAGATAAAAGATGATCAGAGGAAACGTAGGGAAGAGATGATAAAACATGATCGGACACAATCCTGGAAACAGCTGATGACAGATATCACAGAATGCGGGGAACATAAGGTGAAAAACGAACCAGCGCGCGAGGAACAGACAGTGAAAGATGAATAAATGAAGGGAAAGGAACATGAAATACAAAATAACATGCAAAAAAACAAAAAGACTGAAAGATGATAAGACAGAATGCAGCAACAAAGTAGGAATATGGAAGATGATCAAGGTTAAATCCAGGAACAGAAAACTGGAAATAATGACATAGAATGCAGAGAACAGAAAAAATGGAAGATAATAAGATCGAATGCAGGGAACAGAAGGTGAAAGATAAAATGCAGGGAACAGAAGGTGAAAGATAAAATGCAGGGAACAGAAGGTGAAAGATAAATGCAGGGAACAGAACAGAAGTGAAAGATAAAATGGAGGAACAGAAGGTGAAAGATAAAATGCAGGGAACAGAAGGTGAAAGATAAAATGCAGGGAACAGAAGGTGAAAGATAAAATACAGGGAACAGAACAGAAGGTGAAAGATAAAATGCAGGGAACAGAAAGTGAAAGATAAAATACAGGGAACAGAAGGTGAAAGATAAAATGCAGGGAACAGAAGTGAAAGATAAAATGCAGGGAACAGAAGGTGAAAGATAAAATACAGGGAACAGAACAGAAGGTGAAAGATAAAATGCAGGGAACAGAAGGTGAAAGATAAATGCAGGGAACAGAACGAAGTGAAAGATAAAATGAGGGAACAGAAGGTGAAAGATAAAATGCAGGGAACAGAAGGTGAAAGATAAAATGCAGGGAACAGAAGGTGAAAGATAAAATACAGGGAACGAGAACAGAAGGTGAAAGATAAAATGCAGGGAACAGAAAGTGAAAGATAAAATGACAGGGAACAGAAGGTGAAAGATAAAATGCAGGGAACAGAAGGTGAAAGATAAAATGCAGGGAACAGAAGGTGAAAGATAAAATACAGGGAACAGAACAGAAGGTGAAAGATAAAATGCAGGGAACAGAACGTGAAAGATAAAATGCAGGGAACAGAAGGTGAAAGATAAATGCAGGGAACAGAAGGCGAAAGATAAATGCAGGGAACAGAAGGCGAAAGATAGGATAGAATGAAGGGAACGAAAGATAAAAAAAAAAACTAAGATAGAAGGAAGGCAACAGCAGCGTTTACCAACAAAAGTCACACTTTGCTATACAACCAAGTGCTTTTAAGGAGAGCGCACACGCGGGTGGCACTACAGGAGAAAAAGACTACGCCATCACAGCATCATAAACTCCAGCTACATCTTACATAACACGAGGCCAAATTCATGGTCTGGAACAGCTGCGACATCAAGAACATGGAATCATGATTTGCTGGATGGAGTGGATGACTTGGAGTGCGCTGAAAACTCCAGAATGGGAAAAATAACCCTCCAGGAAGAGTGGCGAGTGGCATTGGCATGAGACCGGACATTCTACTCCAGTCAGGTTCAACAAAACAAATGATTCCGCTGTGCCGTACGAAAACGGAACAGAGGCAGCTCACAGTAAATTTTGAAAGAAAAAAAAAACCGCCAGTTTGGTCGGCAGTTTCAGGATATCTGACATCCAAGTCAAAGTCCTCTCCATAGAAATTGGAGTAGTGGACATTATAGGCTCATCAGCCTATGATCTGAAACAAATCAGCTAGTGATTTCTGGCAAGAAGAAGACTAGAACTCTAAGGGCAACGACAGAGTCAGCTGACAAGCGTTCAAGCTGGACTGGTCGAGGAGGAACAAACCTGACCGTCACGAGGTTTGAATTCCCGGGTTAGGACAGGTGTCCGACAGTGATGCGGGTAAGACATCCGTTTAACGAGGCAACGCCTTGAGACGCACACCCCTCCACAAGGCGCTGATCGAATGCCGGCACTGCCAGGGAAAAATATTCTGACAGAAGAAGGGGCCTCTAGGAGTCATGACCTGGATGAGGCCCGGACCTCTTAGAGTGTAAGGAGTTCAGGGTGGAACACTTGTCTGAGGTGGAGGGGGGGGGGGGTGCTTCTCTGAAGACCTTCCTCTCTCTTGAGTCACTTCCGACCTACGTACCTAGACAGTCAAACGATGACACCAGTTCTTTAACCATCTATGGCTGTGTCTTTGTTCAAGTCTTTGTTCTTGAAAGTTGGTGGAGGGGGGGAGGGGGGGCGGAAGGGGGGAAGCGCGGCGTTTTCTGTTTTCTGCCTTCAAAATTTCCATACACACCCCATCCTCGCCGAAAGCCTTGCTACTACCACCTCGTAGATGGCGTCCTTGAACTCCCCCATAGTGATCTCTCCCCTGTCACTGCCCAGGTGCTCCTCTGCCTCCGTGACGTCAGCAAACGCTGGTGGATCTGGCCAGCTCAGGGTCCCCTGGAAGTGTTGTGTCCATCTTTCCGGCTCGGCACGTTCTGTGATGGGTGTTGCATCCTCAGCCTTCACTGGGTTCTCCTGGTTCTCTCCATGCCTACCCTCCCCTCCCCTCTCCCCCATCCCCCGGCAGTTTCTTGGTAATCACGTGACACTGTTTTCATGTCCTTTTGTGTGGCCGAAGTCTCCGCTTTCTCAGCGCGTTGTATCATTTGTTGCCGGTTGTCCCTCCTCTGTGCCATCTCCACCACTCTTTCTTTCTCTCTGTACTGGGTTGTAAACCTCGACTTCAGTCGAGTTGACTTGGAGACCGAGATGTTCTTCTTGGTCAGCTTCCTCTTCTTTTGTCTTCCCATGCGTCACACGTGCCGCTGACACACTTCCTGAAGCCTGTGCTCTCTGTTGTCCCTTCGTTCGTGGCTTCGTCAAAACCCTTGATGGTCAGTACTCTATCACCTCGGAGGATGCTGTATCGATTCTTCGAAGCAATGATCAACTCTTCCTTTATTGCTGGCTCTCTCTGCTCAGCAACGTCAAAGCGCTGATTTCTGCCGTCTCCGATCTTCGCCTTCTTCCGTTTCATAACCAGCTTCACTACTAGACGTTGGTGGTCGTTGCCAAGGTCAGAATGTCACGTCACACGTGCATCCTGTAAGGGAGACTAGTCGCTTGCTCTTGATGATGATATGGTCGATTTGGCTTCCAGTTCACCTTCAGACGACGTCCAAGTCGGTTTGTGTATTGTCTTGTGTGTAGCGTTGGTGCCACCGATGGCCAGGTCGTTTCCTATACAAGCCCAGCCAGTCGTTTGCCATACGTAGTGAGTTCAGTCAGGTCCATGCTGGTCAGTGGTTGTGTCGTCGTTGTCGCTCCGTTGAATTCTCCCTTCAGGTGAACATTACCGTGCCATGGCGTGCTCTCCGGTTCTGTCTGAAGTGTGCTGTGGAACTGGTCTGTGTCTTCCTCGTTAATGAGATCGATGAGGCGAATAGTATTCTCGTATCGACTATCAATGATATCTGTGAGTGCGTGCGTTGCGTGCGTGCGTGCTTGCGTGTGCGCCTGGTGTGTGTGTGTGTGTGTGTGTGTGTGTGTGTGTGTGTGTGTGTGTGTGGTGAGAGAGAGAGAGAGAGAGAGAGAGAGAGAGAGAGTGTGTGTGTGTGTGTGTGTGGTGTGTGTGTGTGTGTCTTCGTAGTAACCAAGACCCATAAATTGTGCCGTATAAATACCAGTCAATATTACCTTATCATCATGCAGGATCTGCTCAGCAAGGTTCCTCAAAATCTACAGAACCAAAATGACAGACATATTTTGGACCTGTGGAATGTGTCCCCCCCCCCCCCCCCCACCTTCTCCGCGATCCTCCCTTAACACCCCCCCCCACCTCCCCCGCCCAAAAAATAAAATTAAACCATTGCATTTTGCTGCGGATGTGTGATGCAGGCCAAAGAGCACATTCAGAATCTGTTCGACTTTTGCGGACTTGGCACGCTCAAATGCTCTTTTCTATTTTCAACCTGTTGTGCCTGTATTTCTTGATCATCAAACACGACAGTAAGAGATCATCAGTCACGCGAAGGGATAGCATCTTGCTCAATGGCAAAAAGGAAACCGTGTTTTTCTTTTCTTTTCTTTTCTTTTTTTTTTTTTTTCTATTAGGACAGCGTGAAAAGCATGAATGCAAAACCAGTCGGTCAGTCCGCGGCCGGCTTTTCTTTTCAGCGTCCATGGCGCTTGTCATTTTTCTCCCTGACGGAAATGAACGGGCCTGTTTTCTCGTTACAAGCTTTGACGATTTCCTCCATGAAGGCGTGACGGCTTATACATATTTCATGGATGGTCTGGCATGTTCGGCTTTCAATCTGTATTGATGACGCCAACAACAACGCCATCTGAAGGCAGGGGGTTCGAGTTCGATCGTGGTCTGTCATTCTTGGAGGCGTGCCTTTCGCTAATTGTATTACTTCTTCGTGAGTGGTGGTGAGGGGGGGGGGGGGAGGGAGGGAGCTGGTGGCGGAGAATGGCTGAGAAGAAGAGACAGGTGTACAGTTCTTCCCAAACTCATCAGCAGCCAGACATGGCCTGAGAAAATTGATGCTGTTTGTCTGTCTGTCTGTCTGTCTGTCTGTCTGTCTGCCTGCTGTCCTGCCTGTCTGTCTGTCTGTCTGTCTCTCTCTCTCTCTCTCTCTCTCTCTCTCTCTCTCTCTCTCATCTGCCTATTTGTCCCCATCCTCCATACACATCCATCTCTGTCCATCATTTCCCTGTCAATCCTCACTCCATGCCTTTCCATTCTTTTCCCCTCAAGTCTTCCCCTTCATCCGTAGATTTGTTTCTTTGTTTCTTTGTTTTCGTTTGTTTGACGATGTCGTTGTAGTTTCCTGTTGTTGTGAAATTACTAGGACAGGGTGAGTATAGAACCAGGACGAAAACTCCATATAAAAGCTGGAAAACAGACAATTTATGTCACTACCTTTGTCCCATATCACGCCATGAACACTCTTATGGTAAGATAAACTAATGTGCAAAGTCGAAACGTAATTACTGAATGGATATGAAGTTGGAAACTTTACAACAGGCAGTCTTCTTCATTTATTGCCTGGATATAAGCAATGGCATGAATTTCTTCTCAGGAGACCTTCTGCTGTCAAGCTCTCCCTTGATTTTGTTCTTACTTTATTGGGGTGAACCTCTGTGTGTGTGTGTGTGTGTGTGGTGTGTGTGTGTGTGTGTGTGTGTGTGTGTGTGTGTGTGTGTGTGTGTTCTATTATTTCTCTAATGGAACCTGTTTACGACAAAACATTTTTTTCTATCTTTAACCGAGGAAAACCATTTTACACACTAGAATCTATTTTTCATCAGTTCAGAATTGAATTCTATTCTCTCCGAATAATTATATTTCTTCCATGAGCCATGAAATGAACTCGTAACAACTCAAAGTCCTACATTAGTCACGGAAAGAATTTTCATCAACGTGAGTTCATTATTTCACGAATCCTCCAGTGAAATTTCTGGCTTCGGCAAGCACAGAACTATTTCGGGATTTTTTTGTTTTGTTTTGTTTTGTTTAATTAACCAAAAGTAAAAGATGTATTATGATCTATCGACTCAGACGACGTGTGTGGATCTAATCACGGGTACAGGCTTACGCACGCGCATGCTGTAATGATTCCAATCATGTCCGGTGCCGTTCCCTACCAACAATCAGACCCTGTGTAGGTCTCGACAGTTCGTGCCTGGCTTGACCGTCCATCTCAGCGTCTCTCTCTCTCCCTGTGCCGCCGCCAATCCTACGCCCAGAGTTCACGTCCTTGAGTTATCTTTGTCCTAAGCCGCTGCCGGTTTGATTTTGAAATCCCTATCTGTTACCGCTGTTAACCTCACCCCTTCTGGAGAAGCTCTCTCTTTCTCTTTTCTTAGAAGTTCAGCCAAATCATTATCATCATTCAAATACGTGCTGTTCTCACAAGAAAGAGAAATCAACGTACAGTAAGTAGCACCGTTCCAGTTAGCGGCAGAAATGCAGCATCAACTTTAAGCCTTGCTGTAGCAGCCATGCCGCCTCTCACAGGCGCTGAAAGAGTTTAAAGGAAAGTGTCAAGTTGATCCATGAGGTCTCTCTCTTGGCGGACACGTTTTTGGGGGGGGCTATGCTAATACTGAGAACGTTCGGTCAGTTGCCGCGTGATCACGACTTCATTCTGTCGTACCGGTCACGACTGCACTGTAGTGAGAGTCAGTGATTCTGAAATCCTGGATTATGCTGCTGCAGCGTCTCATTCTCATTGAGGTATTAATCTATTCTCTTAATGACGAAGCCATGACAGAAAAAAAGAAGAACTTTAATATCTAAAAAAAAAAAAAAAAAGTAAAAAAAAAAAAAAAGTACTGTTGTCAACGGTGATTACAAAAAACACGAATGTACAGAACAGTAGTCATGCATACCGAAGGTAAAATTCACATTTCAGCAATATGAAAGATTGAATATTTCCATGAGTCCTCGTCTTAAGTCCTTTCATAGCAATTTATTCATCCATTAGCATTAAAATCCTGCACACTCTAGTCTCGTAGCTTAGCAGATGTGGTGTAGCGTATACGGACAAGTGCGCACGTAGTGACACCTCCTTGATGAAACTGAAACTGATACTCAACATTGCAGTGAAGGTTTTCACAAATGGGGTGGGGGGTGGGGGTGGGGTTAGAGAGGGGGCGTAGGGGTGGGTGGGGTTGCCCCGATACTATTTTTCAACGATGTCGCTGCTTAGGAAGAGCGCGGCACAATGAAATAGATTTTCTTTTCCACCTCATATACAGGTCACTGTACCCATCCCATCCACCCCACCCCTACCTACCCCCTCTCCTCTCTCTCACTCCTCACACACACACACACCACACACACACACACACACATCACACACACTCACACACACAACACCACACCACACAACCCAAAACCTAACCACAAACACACCCACACACGCGCGTGGTGGTGGTCCATGTGTTGTTCGGGACAACACAGAAAATCCATTCCAGAGGGCAGCAATCATGAAGGGAACATCCCTGAACTGCAGAAAGTGCCGTCCTGCTAGTGCTGCCATTTAGGCAATTGGTCTTTGTTGTGGGTTGATTGGCTTGGTTGGTTGGGTTGATTGGTTGGTTGGTTGATTTGATTGGTTGGTTGATCAGGTGGATGGGGAAACGAGGCATGGAATGGGAGGAGGAGGGGGGAGGGGGTAGATATGGTGGAAGGGGCTGGGGGGGATGGGGAGGCTGGGGGGGGAGGGGGGGGCATGTTATTGAGGACAATTTACGGACGGGTTAAGGGACAAGCAATTGGTCTTTGTTATTGTTGGTTGGTTGGTTGAGTTCCATCCATTTCAGTGCCATCGTCAGATCAGGTGGAGGGGGAAAACAAGGCAGGGAACGGGGGGCGGGGGGGGGGGGGAGGGGGAGGACGGCGGGGTAGATAATTATGGTGGAAGGGGCTGGGGGGGGGGTGGAGGAGGTGGGGGAGGGGCTTGTTATTGAGGACAATTCACGGACGAAAATGGGGTTTAAGGGGCAAGTGCACAATGTTCAAATGGTGGGCTCAGTGCACTGTGGTTTTGATTTGTTTTGCGTTTACATCTTTCGTTTTTTTTTGTTTGTTTTGTTTGCCTCTTAAGGGTTGGCTTACCTGCTGAATGTAAACTTTAGTTAGGTTTATCCACCTGCCTTTTTTGTTTATTAACCTATCTATCAATGTATGTATGTTGTATGTATGTATGTATTGTATGTATGTATGTATGTTGTATGTATGTTGTATGTGTGTTTGTATGTATGTATGTATGTATGAATGATGTATGTATGTATGTATGTATGTATGTATGTATGTATGTATGTATGTATGTATGTATGTATGTATGTATGTATGAGTGCATCTATCTATCTGGAATATATGGATGTATGTAGTATGTGTATATATGTATGTATGTATGTATGTGTGCCTATCTACTATATATTACCTTTCTATCTATTATTATCTATTCCTTTATGTCTCATCTCTATCTAGAATATATATTATTTTTCTATCTCTCCCTCTCCTCTCTCTCTCTCTGTCCTCTCTACTTTCACCTCTCTCTCTTCTCTCTATATTTATATCATATATATATATGTGTTGTGTGTGTGTGTGTGTGTGTGTGTGTGTGTGTGTGTGTGTGTGCGTGCTGTGTCTGTGTCTGTGCTGCGTATGTGTGTATGTGTGTTATGTGTGTGTGTGTGTGTGTGTGTGTGTTGAACAAATTAGTGGGAGGGGGGAACAAATGAGTGTGTGTGTGTGTGTGTGTGTGTGTGTTGTGTGTGGTGTGTGTGTGCGTGTGTGTGTCTGTGTCTGTGCGTGGTATGTGTGTGTGTGTGTGTAGTGTGTGTGTGTGTGTGTGTGTGTGTTGAACAAATTAGTAGGGAGGGGGGAACAAATGCAGTGTGTGTGTGTGTGTGTGTGTGTGTGTGTGTGTGTGTGTGTGTGTGTGTGTGTGTGTGTGTGTGTTGCGTGCGCGCGCGCGCGCGCGCGTGCGTGCGTGTATTGCACGTCTTTAAAAATGTATATATGTATGTGTGGGTGTATGTATGTGTGTGTTCAGTATTATATGTATCTACACGCATGCCTTTAATAACATATATACGTATGTGTGTATGTACGTTAGCACAATTAAAACATGGCAGATTCTCTTGCTCTCAAACCGATCTAAAACCCTAAATTCAGCCTTGGGTTCAGTGCCCTCGGTAAGAGAACTGAAACAGGCAGACGGACAGCAAACTCCAGTCCGCCAAAAACGTACAGAATTGTTCACTATATGCCACTGGCGGTCGTGAAGAAGAAACAGTTTTGTGCCGACTACACCACAGGCCAATCTTTTGACACCCACACCGCGTGTTCCGAGAGGTGAAGAAGCTCCCGTGGTGCATCCCATGTGATGTAGCACTCACGACAAAACACTTACAGAGTGTTGGGGTTCATTTGATGCCAGGCATAAACAATGTAAAGCAGACTCCATGCAAACTTTTCTTCAGAGATATCCCACCCGATGTGAATTTCCTGTTCCTGGATTTGAAGGGTTTTTTTTCATTTGATACAAGATCTTACCGAAATTGTTGTTGTTGTTGTTGTTGTTGTAAGTAATTTGTGTTAACAGTTGTATAACGAATTGACTTTGATGAGGTGACAGGCCTCGTAATCGGCTGGGCAATAGGAACATGAATTTAATCGAATGTGTACAAGTATGTGTTGCGTGTAATGCAAGCGTGTGTGTGTGTGTGTGTGTGTGTGTGTGTGTGTGTGTGGTGTGGTGTGTGTGTGTGTGTGTGTGCGTGTGTGTATGCGTGAATGTGCGCGTGCGTGCGTGTGCGTGTGTGTGTGTGTGTGTGTGTGTGTGTGTGTGTGTGTGTGTGTGTGTGTGTGTGCGTGTGTGTGTGTGGTGTGTGTGTGTGTGTGTGTGTGTGTGTGTGTGTCTCACAGGCCACTGGCAGCGGCACGGCAGCGACCCTCTGTGTAAGTTCATCTACTGGCTGTCACAGTCCGTCATCACCGCTTCCGTCATTCTCTTCGGCTTCATCGCCATTGACAGGTAGGCTATGACGTCATTGTACGTCATGATCGAGAAGTGCGTCACTTTAATCAAACATGATTTACACAGAGATAGTCTTTTTACCTTGAATTCCATCTATGATGGCTATGACGTCATTGTACGTCATGATCGGGAAGTGCGTCTCTTTAATCAAACATGATTTACACAGAGATGGTCTTTTTACCTTGAATTCTATCCCAACCTCTCCCCCCCCCCCCCCCCCCCCCCCTCCCCCCCCCCCCCCCCCCCCCCCCCCTTGCTGCTTACCCATTCGAACAAGTTACTAGCAATGAACCAGGGAATTAGGTTTGTTTGTTTGTTTGTTTTAATAGCGGGATTCGAACCAGCGACCTGCGGCTTATTTACCGTTCAGTGATTCTAACCACTCAACCATGATGCATTCTGGCCGATTTGAGAGTTGTTTTGCTATACCTACAGGCACTGCATCGCTTCAGTACACGCGCATGCGCGCGCGCACATACATGCACACACCTTTTTTTTTACATACGTACACACACACAACACACACACACACACACACACACACACAGAGAAAACCAAATCATCTGCCTCTCCTGGCAAGGGGGGGGGGGGGGGGGGGGGATGGAATAATTAGTCAACTTAAGCCCGAGTTGTCTCCGTTCCATCAGCGTGTCTACGAAAGCATTGTCATCATCATCATCATCATCATCATCATCATCATCATCATCATCGTCATAAAAGACACTTCGTCAAGAGAGAGAGGGAGAGGCCATTGAAATTCATGTTGAAATCCCTGCACAGAGGCAGACAGAGCAGTGACAGTGACTGCTGCTACAGTCGCTGTGAAGGCCTGCAGCGAATGGTAAAAACGAACATTGACTGTCGCTCTTCTGACCACTTTCCAAATTAGGAACGCAAGAGGGCGGGCAGAGGGGATGGGGGATGTGGGTGAGGGGGGTGGGGGATGTGGGGTAAGTCGATTAGATTATCATCTGAAACAGCTGGGTTTTTTTTCTACAAATGAAGCGTAAGAAAACGATTTTCTAACGAAGATGGATGTGTGTGTGTGTGTGTGTGTGTGTGTGTGTGTGTGTGTGTGTGTGTGTGTGTGTGTGTGTGGTGTGTGTGTGTGTGTGAGGTTGTGTGTGTGAGGAGTGGTGCGTGCGTGCGTGCGTGCGTGCGTACATGCGTGCGTGCGTGCGTGCGTGCGTGTGTGTGTGTGTGTGTGTGTGTGTGTGTGTGTGTGTGTGTGTGTGTGTGTGTGTGTGCAACGCGCGCGCGCATGGAAGCTTTGCGTCGGAAATCAATTCAGATGTACCGCGAGAGTTACCTGACACGTGAAAATGCAGTTTATTTCCCTTCTCCTCTCCTGCATCAAGTGCAGGTAGTCGGGGGGAGGTGAGGGAGAGGGTGCGGTGGGGGGGGGGGGGGGGGGGCGGGAGGAGGGGTTGGGGGACAAAGTGTGGCAGGCAAGCTTCACTGGGCCTTTAGTGAACTTACGGACAGGGCCGTTTGGACAGGCGTCGGGGAAACTTACTTCCGGTCATGAAGTTGCGGTGCGGAGTGTATCGATCATCTGGTAGGGGCGAGTTGAACATTTGCAAATTCACACACAACACACACATGCTCACGCACGCACGCACACACGCACGAACGCACACACACACACACACACACACACACACACACACACACACACACACACACACACACACACACACCACACACACCTCTGTTTTCAAAGCAGGCACCCTGGTAAAATATCCTCCTAATGTGCTTCCTAATGTGTGATTGTGTGCGTGTGTGTATGTGTGTGTGTGTGTGTGTGTGGTGTGTGTGTGTGTGTGTGTGTGTGTGTGTGTGTGTGTGTGTGTGTGTGTTGTGGTGTGTGTGTGTGTGTGTGTGTGTGTGTGTGTGTGTGTGTGTTGTGTGTGTGTGTGTGTGTGTGTGTCGTGTGTGTGTGGTGTGTGGTGTGTGTGTGTGTGTGTGTGAGTGTGTGGTGTGTGTGTGTGTGTGTGTGTGTGTGTGTGTGTGTGTGTGTGTGGTGTGTGTGTGTGTGTTTGGCCGCTTCTATGTCAATCTTCATTATCTGATTTCTTATACATATATATATATATATATATAAGAGAGAGAGAGAGAGAGAGAGAGAGAGAGAGAGAGAGACAGACAGACAGACAGACAGACGCAGACAGAGACAGACAGACAGACAGACACAGAGAGAGAGAGAGAGAGAGAGAGAGAGAGAGAGAGAGAGAGAGAGAGCCGCAAGTGTTGTTCTGAACAATGTCATTTATGATTCGTCCCTTTTCGTGGTGGTAAAAACGCCAATATATTGATGTAGAGTCATTACGGAGACGTTGGCTTCCTTTCCTAATTACTGAAACTGTTCCCGAGGGCGGCATCGTTCGTTGGCTGTTGTGCAAATCTTGCAGACAGCTCTCTGGGTCAGCCCCTCCAAGAGAGACAATGACCTCAGTTCGATACATCTCTTCGAGTAATATTCCATTCTGCCCCGAAGGAAAGCTTTTGAAGCGGAGACGCAGCGTCGTCTTACTAAGGTACTACTGCTTCTTCTTGTAGTAGGTTTGGGACTTAGCAGATTCATACAAAGATCACAAGGACGTAGGCTCAGACAGGCATTGAGAAGAGCTACCTGCATGTTCCATCTGGGCCTTTCCCCTGCAGCCTGACTCGCACTTCAGCTCGTTTCCCAACAGGACCAGCACTTACTGGACTTTGTCTGGCACCATCAGGACAAAGGCAGAGTCTGGCATTCTGAAGAAGATCACTGCGATGTCTATTTCGAACACTGTCTGATGTTCTTGTAAAAACCGTCCACGAAGCAACCGCTCTCTCTCTTCTCTCTCTCTCTCTCTCTCTCTCTCTCTCTCTCACTCTCTCCACACACACACACACACACACACACACACACACACACACCACACACACACACACACACACACACACACACACACACACACACACGAGCGCCTGTGCGCGCGCGCATACACACCAGTGACAGCAACGACAGTGTAACAAACACTACAGGATGGGTGAGCCAGCCCTTTATGTAGTTTCTTCAATCGCGCATGCTTTGTAAACCTAAATTTGGTTTCCTTTTCTAAGCAACAAAGGTACGGAAATAACTGGGAATACCCGTAAAGAAATGTAGGTCATTTTCAAAAGCTGCCCCCACCCCCCTCCCTAAAAAAAAATGACATTGGTCCTCAATAAATCAAAAACAAAGTAGGTGTTTGAAAACCACATAGGCACGTGTCATTAGATATATGGTAGAGGCATTTGATTCCGACACCAGTAACGAACGACAAAAAACAAACAAAAAAGTTTACCGCCTGTGAAGAAATACTAGAAAGATACAGGTTTGGGCCTGGAGTATTGATGTGTTCGGTCAATTACTATACTCATACTAATGGTCAATCTCCAACAAGGACCGTTGAAACAGGAAACAGTTCGGGTATTGTGAAACAACAGGTTGACGTCAGAATCTGTTCAACCACACCTGTCACTTTTGTTTTCTTGGTCGTCAGTAAGGATGCATTAGGCTTGGTTTGTGTGGGGGACATGACCGCTCAGTCACGGTGTCCGATATGAAAAATAAAAAAAAATAAAAAGTTACTTATGTAACTTCGAAACCACGTTAGTTGTGAGACACCATACGTCAAGGTTTAGAGCACATGTTTTGATTAAAAAAAAGAAAAGGGGGGGGGGGAGGAGGGGGGAGGGGGGAGGAGGGGGGGGGAGGGGGTAGAGGCGGGGGCGGTCTAAATATACGCATTTCCAATTTTCTTTGAACATAGAACCTCAACGGCGACGTAAGTAATTAAGTAATAACAATGTCTAAGCATTGGACATGCCGTAGACAATCATTTCTTTGTTAATAACAATTGAAATAATAACAACATAATATGTATAGCTTCAATTTTCTTTGAATGACTCAAGGCGACGTAAGTATAGTAATAAATGTTAAATTGGACATGACTAGACAAATCTCATTTATTGTATAAAATTGAAAATATAACACATAATGAACATTTCCAATTTTCTTTGAACAGCTCAACGCGACGTAAGTATTAATATAACAATTCTAAGCATGGACATGCCGTAGCAATCTCATTACATTGTTATAAAAATAATGAAAATAATACAACAATATAATGATTAGCATTTCCAATTTCTTGAACATAGAACTCAACGCACGAGATTAAGAATAACAATGAATATAATAATATAATGGTTGTTATTATTATTATTACTATTACCGTTATTTCATTATTATTGTTGTTATTATTTTCATTATTATTATTGTAACAATGATAATGAGATTTGTCTACGGC
>CM065739.1:31355383-31367883 GCA_033310375.1 Conus canariensis
ATTTTTAACCGGACTCTTTCTCGCCCTGAACGCGCAGGTACCTCAAGGTGTGCAAGCCGTCGGTGAGGATCACTGCGCGCTTCTCCCGGAACTGCGTCCTGGTCATCTCCGCCCTCAGCCTGCTCTCGGCCCTGCCCACCTTCTGGATGTACGCCAACAACGCGCAGGGTCGGTGTGTGGTCGTCTCCACCTTGCTGGGCTTCGCGCTCATGCGCAACTACTACACCGTCCTCTTCGCCTCCTTCCTCGTCCTGCTGGTCGTCGTCATTGTCTGCTACACCCTCATCCTGATCAAGGTCGGTGTGGGGGTGGCTGTCCCGTCGAGTGTGTGTGAACGTCGAGGTCCCCGTCTACCAATCGGGGCGTGTTACTATTTTTAGTGCACAGGGTCACGAAAGAAATGGCTGAGCATGATTCGGAAAGTCAGTTTCACAATGAGGTGACTGTGGGCGAAAATTGAAACCAATTTCAAAAAGCATCGTTAGGTATTCCGCAAGACAACATGGACAGATTACAAGACAAAACACGACGCGTTTCGACCTCTTAGGTCTTCCGCAGGTGAAACAGACAACATTCAGGACAATGAAAACGAAGAATCACTTATCTTCTCATATTCGGCGCAAGATGGATGTTTGAATGAAAACCAGTTTTCATTTAACAAACGGATTTCATTCAACATCCATCTTGCGCAGAATTTGAGAAGATACGTGATTGCTCGTTCTTTGTTTTTATATGTCCTGAATGTTGTCTGTTTTACCTGAAGAAGACCTAAGAAATCGAAACGCTTGTGTAGTGTGTATCACTCATCGCCTTCGTACTTGGGTATCCTTATTTGTCATACCATGCACATAAAACTATAAAACTCAACCACCGTGCCGTGCCGTGTCATCGTGGGGAACGTGGTGGACGTCATCGTGCCGTGTTTTAGAACGGGACAGCACTGACCACTCTACTGTGTTCCCGGAAAGTGACGATACTCACACCCAAACCACTCTGTTAGAAAGAGGGCAATACCCAGACCCTAACCACTCAGTCGTTTCTTTGCAAAGCGACAATATTCAGAGCCTAACCGTTCTTGCACAGAAACAGAACACAGAGACTAACCACTCAGTCGTGTTGATAGAAACGGACAGCTCTAAAAACCTTACCACTCTGTCGTGTTGTTGCAAAAGGGGGCAAAAGTCAGTTCCTAAACACATTTTTTTGCATAGTATGAAAGGTGCAGCACTCAAAACCTTGCCAAAAGGTACAACACTCAAAACCTTGCCAAAAGGTACAGCACTCAAAACCTTGCCAAAAGGTACAGCACTTAAAACCTTGCCAAAAGGTACAGCACTCAAAACCTTGCCAAAAGGTACAGCACTTAAAACCTTGCCAAAAAGCACAGCACTCAAAACCTTGCCAAAAGGTACAGCACTCAAAACCTTGCCGTTGTTAGAAAGGGACAGCACTCAAAACCTTGTTGTTGTCTCGTGTTATTAGAAAGGGACAACGCTCAAAACCTAACCACTCAGCCGTGTTGTTAAAAGGAGGCAGCACTCAGTTCCTAAACACATTTTTGTGTTCTGTCAAATGTCCAGCACTCTAAACCTAGCCATTCTCTCGAGTTGTTAGAAAAGGACAGCACTCAGATCCTAACATTTTGTGATGTTCTTGGAAAGGGACAGCACTCAGATGCTGACATTCTGTCATGTTCTTGGAAAGAGACAGCACTCCAGACGCTAACATGTTGTCATTTCATTAGAAAAAGACAGCAGCCTGATGCTAACATGTTGTCATTTCATTAGAAAAAGACAGCAGCCTGATGCTAACATGTTGTCATTTTATTAGAAAAAGACAGCAGCCTGATGCTAACATGTTGTCATTTTATTAGAAAGGGCAGCACTCATGTGCTAACATTTTGTCATTTTATTGAAAGGGGCAACGCTAAGAGCCTAACTACTTTGTAACGTTCTTAGAAAGGGAAAGAACTCAGAGTCTAGCCACTCTATAATGTTCCTAGAAAGGGAAAGAACTCAGAGTCTAACCACTCTATCATGTTCTTAGAAAGGGAAAGAACTCAGAGTCTAGCCACTCTGTAATGTTCCTAGAAAGGGAAAGAACTCAGAGTCTAGCCACTCTGTAATGTTCTCAGAAAGGGAAAGAACTCAGAGTCTTGCCACTGTATAATGTTCTTAGAAAGGGAAAGCGCACTGTCGTGTTCAGTTCATGTCGTGAGATGTCACATACGAAAACTCTCAGTCGTGAGGATATTTTACTTTGAATAACAAAGTTGATTAAGAATTAAGCAGATCTTTTACGCTCTTTCCGCATAAGAAATTTTGATATAAATGACTTTATTCCAAACAGCCCAAATCCGATTTTGAGGATAACTGCAACAGACGTTCTTACGACCAAAACAGATGAGAATCGTATCATCATCATCATCATCATCTCATCATCATCATCATCATCATCGTCATCATCATCATCACCATTATTATTAGTATCACTATCATTATTGATATTATCATAATCTTTATAATCATCATCATTATCGTCACAGTCATCATCATCATCATTATCAAATACTTAAACTCAATCTCATGTCATAGGCACATCCGATTTTGATCATGAATGGAATAGAAACTCTTAGTTGTAGCTAAAAGACTGATGAGAATTATATCATCATTATCATAATAACTACCATAATTACTGTCAATGCTGTTCTTGTTGTCGTTATTATTGTAGTTGTTGCTGGGGTTGTTGGTTTGTTGTTGCGGTTGCCTCCACTGAAAGAGGAAAGTTACCCACACCTCAGTCCTTCTTCCCCCTCGTAGTTAAAGATGAAGATTATTGCAATTAGTTTTTGTAGACATACCCATAACAGCCTCATCCCCCCCCCCCCCCCCCCCATCTCCTTCTCCCCCTCCTCCAGTCCACCTCTCCCTCTTCCAAACATAAAGCGTTTGACGTTTCGCACATCACAAAAGAATTTCACTCTGCCTATGACGACTGTTGTAATCAATGACCTTGACCACCAACTCAATCCATTCTCCCACTGTGCTGTGAGCAGGTCAGGAAGTCCCAGCGGATCATGAAGGCTCACCAGGCCCAGGAGAGCTCCGGGAGGAGCCCCAAGAGGCAGAAGAGAACCCGAGGGCATCAAGTGGCTGCGGTCATCATGGAGCACGCGGCCACGGATCCCCCAGGAGCGGACGATAAGAGTCCTCCTGGAGCCCCCTCGAGACTACACCTCTCGAAGAAAGCCTGGCAGGAGTCCGACAATTGCGTCCACGAAAAGGCGAAGGGGGCTCGTCTGGTGTCATTCTCCATGTCCAAGAACAACGCCACCGACACAACCACCCTGCAGCCCGCCCAGGACAATGACACGCTCCACACCACCCTTGATCCGGAGTCCGCACCAGACCCTCAGCCAGCCGCCCAGAGTGATGCTCACAGCAGGAACCCGGAGAACAACCAGACATCGGTCTGCCCCACGAACAACACCCCAGATGATCGCCAGGCCAACTCGTCCGACGGCGGTGCAGCTCGTCAACAAGGAGCTGATGACGTGCAGAGCGACTCACCTGTCGTGGAACTTAAAGAGGAAGGTTTAGCCAAGTCTTCGACATCCACACCTGTCACAGATATGTCTACATTGCCCACGAATCCAGAAGACAACCGGGACACCGATGTCTCTGTCAATCCACATCCTCCTGGCAACATTTCTGAAGGCACGAAAGCAGACAGACATAGAGGAAGTCAACATGTTCCTGATGACAGTGTCAGGGCAGAGGATAACAACCTGCATTCAGTCACGCGGGCAGAAGACAAGGACAAGCCACAGCCGACGGCGGAGCAACAAGAGAGCAGGGGCATCGGAAAGCTTTTCCAGAGACGAAAAATGAGGCAGGTCCGGCCTTCCCAGAATCCCTCTCCCAGCCTCCCCACGGTGTCCGAACAGGTGAGCGGCACACACACCTCACGCATGCCTTCAGAGGACGGGCAGACCAACTTCTCCCCCAAGTTCTCCAGGAACACCGCCATCAGCAGAACCACCATTCAGCGGACCTCGCGCAGCTTCCGCCTGACGCTGCTGCTGATGCTGGTGACCATCGTGTTCGTCATCAGCTGGATCCCGCCCTACGTGGCCATGGTCTGGTATTTCTACGTGGGCTACGCCCCGCCTCTCTCCGCCTCCGACATCGCGCTGCAGAAGTATGCGCCGACAGGCTACGTCCTCAACCACTTCGCCAACCCCATCATTTACCTGGGCCTCAGCTCCTCCTTCAGGGAGAACGTGGCTGGCCTGTGGAAATCACTCACCCGCAGGTTCCGGTAAAACCGGCCACTGTCACACTCCACGGACACCCTATAGAGGGCCGGACCGCAAGATCTGGAACCTTCTGGTGATTCCGTGTGTAAGCTGAATCCCTGGAACTGCCCCTTTCCTTGATGTAGTTCGTCAACGATGATGTCAGTGCTCGTCCAGCACTTTTGGTTGTGGACTGGCAGTCCCGTTTTCAGCCTTGTCTTGCTGGCACCAGCACTGTGGTCATAGAAGGACCTGTGCTAGTTGAGGAGGTGGGGGCACACTCAGGTACCCTTCACACTGGACAAACACTGCAGAGAAACCACGTCAACAAGACACAAATGGAGAGACGCGTGCTTTTGTATTTCAAGGAACGTTCTGATGAAAAGACATTTCTTGTGGTAGACCTGAACTAAGCCTGGTGATACGTCACGGGACAAATCCCACGCTATTCCAACGACCGTGGCGGAATGATGGTGGAAGTCAAGTCACACTGTGTTGGTTCCAACTGACCGTGATCCTTTGAAGACTTGACTGACAGACACACGTGTTCATGGGATTTGGAAACTGATGTTCTGAGACAAAGTGCCAAGGAACTGGAAGCGAATGCTGGTGCTGAGATCAGGCAACGTCAACGACAACACTGTGGGTAAAATCGAAGACAAAACTCAAGTTCTTCTTTTCCTAGTGTGGACAAAGAAAAGTGAGCTTGAAGACAGATGTGCGTTGATCCTTACCTCATCAGTTTCTGTCTGCCTTTTGTTCAGCACGTCACAGCCAACATTTATGTGGTAAACTGCGTATATCTCCATGACTACGATTACGTACATGTGACGGAGCTATACACCGAGTCCTCCTACCCCCTCTCCCTCCTCCGTCCACACACACACACACACACACACACACACACACACACACACACACACACACACACGCATTCTCTCTCTCCTCATCTCTCTCTCTCTCTCTCTCTCTCTCTCTCTCACACACACACACACACACACACACACACACACACACACACACATTGACCCCTGTCCTCATTTACACACACACGCACACACTGACTGTTTCATTCTCCTTCGCACATACAAACATACACTCACATAACACACATGCGCACACTCTCTCTCTCTCTCTCTCTCTCTCTCTCTCTCTCTCTCTCTCTCTCACACACACACACACACACACACACACACACACACACACACACACACAAGTGCACACACACGCAGGCACTCAGACAGACAGACAGACAGACAGACAGACAGAGATAAAGGCACAGTACACGAACTACAAAGAATCACAGAACAGAGGAGTAATAACTGCAGTACAGAGAATCACAGAAGAAAAAGGCACAATAACAGCACCACAAAGAATCATAGGGGGAAAGACACCATAACCGCACCACAAAGAATCATAGGGGGGAAAAGGCACAATAACCGCACCTCAAAGAATCATAGGGGGAAAGGCACCATAACCGCACCTCAAAGAATCATAGGGGGAAAGGCACCATAACCGCACCTCAAAGAATCATAGGGGGAAAAAGGCACCATAACCGCACCTCAAAGAATCATAGGGGGGAAAAGGCACAATAACCGCACCTCAAAGAATTATAGGGAAAAAGGCACAATAACCGCACCTCAAAGAATCATAGGGGGGAAAAGGCACAATAACCACACCTCAAAGAATCATAGGGGGAAAAGCCACAATAACCGCACCTCAAAGAATCATAGGGGGGAAAAGGCGAACAACCGCACTTCAAAGAATCATAGGGGGGAAAAGGCACAATAACCGCACCTCAAAGAATCATAGGTGGAAAAAGGCACAATAACCGCACCTCAAAGAATCATAGGGGGGAAAAGGCACAATAACCACACCTCAAAGAATCATAGGGGGAAAAGCCACAATAACCGCACCTCAAAGAATCATAGGGGGGAAAAGGCAGAACAACCGCACTTCAAAGAATCATAGGGGGGAAAAGGCACAATAACCGCACCTCAAAGAATCATAGGTGGAAAAAGGCACAATAACCGCACCTCAAAGAATCATAGGGGGAAAAAAGCACAATAACCGCACCTCAAAGAATCATAGGGGGAAAAAAGCACAATAACCGCACCTCAAAGAATCACAGGGGGGGAAAGGCACAATTTTTCTTCTTCTTCTTCTTCTTCTTCTTCTTCTTCTTCTTCTTCTTCTTCTTCTGCGTTCCCTGGTCATGCTGGTCAGATAGAAAGTCCGGTAGCTTGGGCAAAGTCAGCGGTCCGTCGGAGTGAGTCCGCCGTTCCCCACAGCTTTTCTTGGAGTTCCACTGCACGGGCCAAAACTCACGCCGCAGGCTGTCGAACGTGGGACAGGACTGAAGTACGTGGGCTGGGTTTTGTGGGCCAGTACCGCATGGGCACTCATCTGTGTGCAATATGTTCAGGCGATAAGGGTGGGAGAGCAACTGACAATGTCATGATGGTCTTCGCTTCTCTGTAGGATACAGCATGGGCTATTTGGTCCTGTTGGCTGCCCGCCTTGGAGAGTCTGTCCGCCTCTTCATTTCCTGTAATACCACATTGGGAGGGAATCCACTGCAGGACTGGTGTTGTTTTCCTGCTCAAGGTGTGCAGTTCCTGTATGATTTCCTGTAGGATCTGCTCTCTTTCTCTCCTCTGGAGGCTTTGAAGGACGGCTCGACAATCTGTAAGGAACACCGTGTGGGTTGGTAAGATGTCCCTTTCATTTAGTATCTGTACAGCAGTGAGAAGGGCACATGCTTCTGCTCTGTAGTTAGTTGAGAAGCTACCGGTGGCTACAGACTTGCTGATGGAACTGCCATCTGGGAACTTGATGAAAACACCACCTCCCCCATTTCTTACAGCTTTCCCCGCAGAGCCATCTGTGTAGACTCGGGCCCAAGTAGTGCTTGGGTAGTCCCTGGCTAGGGCCTCAAAAGTCCGGGACTTGAGTTCTGTTTCACTGTGGTCTTCTTTAGCTCCAATGCCAAGAATGCCAAGACTGATGGGGGGAGTATCAGCTGTCCACTCTACGCAGTCTTGGAGCATTTCCACTGGGTGGTCTGCTGTTGGTAGCAATTTTCTGTACTTTTCCTGAAGCGCCTTGCTTAGATGGTTGGCACAATAACCGCACCTCAAAGAATCGGGGGGGGGGGGGGGGGGGGGAGGCACAATAACCGCACCTCAACGAATTATAGGGGGAAAAAGGCAAATTAATCGCACCTCAAATAATCGGGGGAGGGGGGGGGGGGCACAATAACCGCACCTCAAAGAACTATAGGGGGAAAAAGGTAAATTAATCGCACCTCAAATAATCGGGGGGGGGGGGGGGGGGGGGGCACAATAACCGCACCTCAAAGAATCATAGGGGAAAAACGAACAATAACCGCACCTCAAAGAATCACAGGGGGGAAAAGGCAAAATAACAGCACCTCAGAGAATCATAGGGGGAAAAAGGCACAATAACCGCACCTCAAAGAATCATAGGGGGAAGGCACCATAACCGCACCTCAAAGAATCATAGGGGGAAAAGCCACAATAACCGCACCTCAAAGAATCATAGAGGGAAAAAGGCACAATAACTGCACATCAAAGAATCATAGGGGAAAGGCACCATAACCGCACCTCAAAGAATCATAGGGGGAAAGGCACCATAACCGCACCTCAAAGAATCATAGGGGGAAAGGCACCATAACCGCACCTCAAAGAATCATAGGGTAAAAAAGGCACCATAACCACACCTCAAAGAATCATAGGGTAAAAAAGACACCATAACCGCACCTCAAAGAATCATAGGGGGAAAAAGCCACAATAACCGCACCTCAAAGAATCATAGGGGAAAAAGGCCACAATAACCGCACCTCAAAGAATCATAGGGGAAAAAGGCACAATAACCGCACCTCAAAGAATCATAGGGGGAAAAAGGCACTATAACCACACCTAAAAGAATCATAGGGTAAAAAAGGCAGAATAACCGCACCTCAAAGAATCATAGGGGGGAAAAACCACAATAACCGCACCTCAAAGAATCATAGGGGAAAAGGCAACATAACCGCACCTCAAAGAATCATAGGGGGGGAAAGCTACAATAACCACACCTCAAAGAATCATAGGGGGAAAAGGCACAATAACCACACCTCAAAGAATCATAGGGGGAAAAGCCACAATAACCACACCTCAAAGAATCATAGGGGGAAAAAGGCACAATAACCACACCTCAAAGAATAATAGGGGGGAAAAGCCACAATAACCACCCCTCAAAGAATCATAGGGGGAAAAAGGCACAATAACCACACCTCAAAGAACAAGGGGGGGGGGGGGGGGGGGGGGCACACTAACCGCACCTCAAAGAATCATAGGGGGAAAAAGGCACAATAACCACTCCTCAAAGAATCATAGGGGGAAAAAGCCACAATAACCACACCTCAAAGAACAATGGGGCGGGGGGGGGGGGGGGGGGAACAATAACCGCACCTCAAAGAATCATAGGGGGAGAAAGGCACAATAACCACACCTCAAAGAATCATAGGGGGAAAAAGGCACAATAACCACACCTCAAAGAATCATAGGGGGAAAAGGCACAATAACCACACCTCAAAGAATCATAGGGGGGAAAAGCCACAATAACCGCACCTCAAAGAATCATAGGGGGAAAAAGGCACAATAACCACGCCTCAAAGAATTATAGGGGGGAAAAAGCCACAATAACCACACCTCAAAGAATCATAGGGGGGAAAAAGCCACAATAACCACACCTCAAAGAATCATGGGGGGAAAAAACCACAATAACCACACCTCAAAGAATCATAGGGGGAAAAAAGCCACAATAACCACACCTCAAAGAATCATAGGGGGAAAAGGCACCATAACCGCACCTCAAAGAATCATAGGGGGAAAAGCCACAATAACCACACCTCAAAGAATCATAGGGGGAAAAAGCCACAATAACCACACCTCAAAGAATCATAGGGGGAAAAGGCACAATAACCACACCTCAAAGAATCATAGGGGGGAAAAGGCACAATAACCACACCTCAAAGAACAATGGGGGGGGGGGGGGGGGGGCACAATAACCACACCTCAAAGAATCATAGGGGGAAAAGGCACAATAACCACACCTCAAAGAACAATGGGGGGGGGGGGGGGGGAGGGCACAATAACCACACCTCAAAGAATCATAGGGGGAAAAGGCACAATCACCGCACCTCAAAGAACACCGGGGGGGGGGGGGGGGGGGCACAATAACCGCACCTCAAAGAATAATGGGGGGGGGGGGGGGGGAGGCACAATAACCGCACTTGAAAGACTCACAGAAACGAGCTGCAATAGCCGCGCTACAGAGAACAAACAAACCAAAAAAGAATCTAGTTGCAAAGTGAGACGACTGCAGGCGGAAATCTAAACAAATCTTAAATAAATGTTAGCGAACCGCCAAGAGAAACGTGGACAAACGAGTCACAAGACAAAACACGACGCGTTTCGACCTAATAAAAAAAATAGCTGCAATAACCGCGCTACAAGGAGAGGCGCAGTGACGAAGTTACAGAGAATCAAAGAGAAGAGAAAAGGTAAAAACCGTAAGACAAAGAATAACAAACAAGATGCAAAGCACATAAACGTACTCCCAGTTTATCTTGAATACGCAAAAGGGAGGGGGGGGGGGGGGGGGGAGGGAGGCTGAAAACTCAAACATGCGTCATAATGTATTTGACGTCACTCAAAACGTAATTTTTCTAACGCGTCATCGGTACTGAACGTCATACCCTCCAAAAGATCAGCTGAGATATTCTATAAAGAAGAAAAACGTTTGGGGCCGTTATAGCCGTTAGTAACGGCTATTCTGGTAAAATAAAACATCGGGCATCATCCGTGACCCATAATGAACATACCTACAAATTTTCAGAAAGATCGGCCCAGAAGTTTTGTCTGGAGCGAGTGGAACACATTTTGACCACGGACAGACAGACACACAGACAGACAGCATTTCTTCGTTCCCATTCTAAAGTATTCTCTGTTCTGTAAGAACAGGGGAGTACAAAAAGCGAGAAATCACACTGCAGAGAATCGAGGAAAAGAGCCGCAATAAGTATGCTACAAAGATTTTCCTTTTTAAAGGGCGCAATGACCGCGCTACAAATAACCGCACATAATAGGTGCAGTGACGCCGCTACAATCACAGAAAAAAAAAAGCAAAAACCTTTATTAAAAGAAGAATCACACAAAGAGACGCAATAAATGCACAACAGGACATCAAAGAAAACAAGTACGTTAACTGCGCTACCAAGAATCACAGAAATATGCGGCAAAAACCGCTCTACAAAGTATCACAAATGGCGCGATAACAACGCCGCAAAAAATTACAGAGAGAAAAAAAGGCAAAATGTCAACGCTACGGAGAACCACAGGGAAAAAATCGCAATAATCCAGACCATAAAGAATCAGAAAAAAAAGAGGAGCAATAACCGCACCACAAAGAATCACAGGAGAATGCCGCAATAATCGCGTCACAAAGAATCACAGAAAATAAGCGCAAATAATGAAACTTTAAGACAAAAAAAAAATCACATTTAAAAGATGCAAAGGCCCTGTTACCAGAAAAATGGTTAAAAAGAAGAAGAAGAAGAAGGAAAAGAAAGGTGCAGTTACTGCTCTACAAAGAATCTCAGTAAAATGCAGCACCCTCAAAGAATGTATTGGGGGGGAGGGGGGGAGGGGGGGGGGGGGACAATAACCGCGCCTCAAAGAGTCACAGATTTAAAAAAAAAAAAAAAAGACGCAAAAGCTTGCTGGCAGCATTGAGCAATTTCAAAAGAATCGGAGAAAAGTCACGGACGATCCTGATATTTGGGGAATCGTATCAGGTGTGAAAACTACTTTTTCATTACGTCACGGGTTTGCCACTGATTTCTGGAAAGCGAAAGATAGTAAGAGTGATGTCATGAATGCAGAGATAGACGAACCATTATGGGAAAAATGTGACATTACCATGTTGCCACCAACCTCAGGAAATCTTATCACTTGAATTCCCAAGAAAGAAAAAAAAAAAAACGGTTCTTTCAGACTGATACTGAACATAAACGGACCGAATGAAGAAATTATTTACTGCGATTTGAAAATGGACGTAGTGAACACAACGCTTACGTTATTTCACTGTAAGTGCATTGTCATCCGGACTATCACAAAGCCCAGGACATCCAAGGATGATTATCACTTGCTTTCCAGAGAGCAACAAAGTGTCCTGGTGAGGCTCCGCACCGGACACAACAGACTTAACAGTCACTTGTGCCGAAAGCTCAAGGTGGTGCCTTCTCCAGTCTGTCCTTGTGGGCAGGAAGAACAGACAGCGGTGGTTGTGCTCCAAAGATGCCCATTACATGAACAGCCAAGGAGAGAGGTGTGGCCAACAGAGACAACTCTAATGACGAAGCTCTACGGCAGTCTACAAGAGCTGGAGAAAACGGCACTGTTCATCTCAAGGGCCGGACTGACCGTGTAGACCAAGGCGTTTGCAAAGAAGAAGAAGAAGAACACAACGCTTAGTCTGGTCAGCAATAGTGGCTTCATGGCTTCCATTGACCTTAAGGACGCTTACAACTCTACCCCTGTATACCATGACCAGACAACACTTAAGATTAGAAAAAAAAAAGACAGGAAGAATTCAGTGCACTGCCAAATAACTTGCCACTTGCACCCAGAAAGTTTGTAACTTTGGAAGCTTCCTTTTTTGCAAATCTAAGGAAAGCGCGACACATGTGTCATCAGCCTTTTTTTCGTATGGCAAGGATTAGAAGGATGGTGATGCTGAAGTTCAGCGCACATCCACAGTATCTCAGCAGACAGGAAATATGAAATGAGGCAGGGAAGTGTAAACCGTCTTCAACAAACAAGAAGGGTAACTCTGGTTCCCATGATGGAACTATTTCATCTCCATAACTCCAAACAAATGCTGCTAAAACTCTCTCCCCCCTTTCCCCTTCCCCATTCGCCTCTTCCCCGCTCTTTCTCCATCCGTCCTGTTATATTAATTCAGGTGCGCGCGCGCGTATGTGTGTGTGTGTGTTGTGTGTGCGTGCGTGCGTACGTGTGTGTGTGTGTGTGTGTGTGTGTGTGTGTGTGTGTGTGTGTGTGTGTGCGTGTGTGTGTGTGTGTGTGTTGTGTGCGTGTGTGCGTGCGCGCACGTATGTGTGTGTGTGGTGTGTGTG
>CM065739.1:31400383-31402883 GCA_033310375.1 Conus canariensis
TACATGTACATATATATATATATATATATATATATATATATATATATATATATACATATATATATGTGTGTGTGTGTGTGTGTGTGTGCGCGCGCGCGTGCATGCGTGCGTGCGTGTGTGTGTGTAAATATATATATATATATATATACACACACACACATACATACATACATAGATACGTGCACACACACATATATGCAAGCATGCATACATACATATACACATAGACACTTAACAAACATACATAGATTCATACATGCATACATCTAGCCGCGCGCGCGCACAGGCATACCACACATCAATACTGGATTTAACCAGCATGCATGTGCCTATACCCAAGTCGGCCACAGCAATTAACGAAACACTCTAGCAGTATCACATGTGACTTGACGTGTCGGGTCACGCCTGGCATGCCTGTCAGCTCTTTAAGAGGGAGAGACATTGACCTTGGCAGGGTGCCAGCCAGTCCGCGCATGACGAAATACGCCCTTGATCAATCGAATCACAATGCGCCGGTCAGTTACTTTGTTCGTAGTAGGTTCGTTAGTCAATTCGCTCGTTCAGTCGTTAGTTTGTTCGCTTTTGACCGTCCGTCCGTTTCTTCGTTCGTTTATTTCGTTTCTTCGTTCGTTCGTAGTTTGTTTATGGTTGGGTCGCTAGTTCATTCGTCTTTTTTTTCATTCATTAGTTTGTTCATTTGACCATCTGTGCGTTTGTTTGTTTGTTTGTTTCGTTTGTTCGTTCGTCGTTTGTTCATAGCTGGGTCGCTGGTTCATTCGTTAGTTTGTTCGTTTGCTCGTTTGTCCATCCGTCCGCTCGTTCGTTTGTTAGCTACTTAGTCAGTCAGTCTGTCACTCAGTCAGTCAGTCAGTCAGGTGTTTGGTCAGTTGTTTGGTTGGTTGGTTGGTCGCTTGGTTGGTTAGTCAGTCAGTCAGTTAGTCGGTTGGTTGGTTGGTTAGTTAGATAGTTAGCTAGATAGCTATCTAGTTAGTCAGCCGGCTAGTAGCTAGCTAGCTAGTTAGCCAGCTAGTTAGTTTGTTAGTCACTTAAGTCAGCTAGCTAGCTTGCTTCCGTCCACCGCTTGTCTCTGCCTCTGTGGGCCAGTCTGGTGTCTCTGCTGTGGAAACTGTTTGACAGTGTGTTTGTGGTCACCAGTCATGACATGCCAGCTTGACAGCCGTTGTTGTCATCACCTGGGGACAGCTCAGAGACAGTCACACAGGCTGGGCACTGGCTGTCCCCTCCCTGGTGTTTATTCACCTGTGGGGTATATGTGCTGTAGGCTACATTGAAATCTGTCTGTCTGTCTGTCTGTCTGTCTGTCTGTCTGTCTCTCTCTCTCTCTCTCTCTCTCTCTCTCTCTCTCTCTCTCTCTCTCGTGTCTCTGTCACTCTGTCTGTCTGTCTGTCAGTCTGTCTGTCTGTCTGTCTCTCTCGTTTCTCTGTCACTCTGTCTGTCTGTCTGTCTGTCTGTCTGTCTGCCTGTCTCTCTCTCTCTCTCTCTCTCTCTCTCTCTCTCTCTCTCTCTCTCCTCTCTCTCATTGGAAATGGTGTGTGATACATTTACGAAACCCTCTTCAGTATGGGGCTTTGACCTTAATCTAAATAAAAGATTCGTATTCGTATACTCTCTCTCTCTCTCTCTCTCTCTCTCTCTCTCTCTCTCTCTCTCTCTCTCTCTCTCTCTCTCTCTCTCATTTAAAACCCACAAAATACTTTTACGTCTTCGTGAACAGAATGGAAAAACATAGGCGTCAACTGTTTGTTTCACACTGTATTGGTATGGCTTTGAAGAAGATTTTTTTTTTTTTTATCCAGGAGTGGGTAATAAAAGAATTTTTTTTTTTTTGCCGAATTCAAGGACCGACTTGTTAGCATATATAATCAAGAATGGCCAAGAAACATGAATTCAAGTGAACCAAGAATGGCTCAGAAACATGAATTCAAGTACCAGCCGCCGTGGCGAAGTGGTTAGCGTCGCGGACTCCCGGCTGGGAGGTCGTGGGTTCGAATCCCATCAGAAGTCATGTGGGTTTTTCTGCCCCGACCGGCTCCTACCCAGAGTTGAGTTGCTGCGGACTCAGTTGGGAAGACTGGGACCACACAGTCGAGTTTCATCCACTTAATGGATGCGTTTCTGAGAGTGTTGCTCAAATTTCCTGACCAACACTGCAGGTGCCTGTGTCTCTCGGGCCTGGTTGACGTCGGGATATATTATGAAAGGAAGCGTAGAGTACAGCCCTGTCATGTAGTCTCAGACCGAAATGGAAATCCGTAGCATCATCTTAATCATCCTCATTCTCATCGATCAGCATAAAAAAAAATGTCTCAAATTCTGTGGCCCTTCATGCCCTGCTCTCATGGTGACCTCAATTTCGTTGTCCTCTCCACGTCTGTGGCCTTGGTTTGGTTCCGTCGGGGTCACCGGTATCGGCGAGTCCATGGGGGCTGTCGTTGGACGGACGTGGTGGCGCCCTCCGGAGGGAGAGCTCACTCACGCC
>CM065739.1:31420383-31435383 GCA_033310375.1 Conus canariensis
TTCCCAGCTGAGCCCATAGCAAAACTCTCCTCTGGGTTGGAGCCAGACGGGCCAGAATATAATCCTACAAGTAAATGGCTCTTACGGGAATCGAACCAACGACCTTCCAGCCGGGAGTCGGCGACGCTAACCACTTCGCCACGTTGGCTGGTGCAGCTGACTGTTTGTTCTTTTTTGAGGGGGGGGGGGGGGGGGGGGAGTTGGACATGGAAAGATATAAACTGCATGCTCATCTTCTTAATGATCGCTATTGTTGTTGTTGTTGTTTATTGAAAATGACTTGCCCGCGACAGTGAGCCAGATTTACCTCGACGTGAGTCCAGTTAGTCCCTGTGTCACTGAGGGCAGCAAGGAGCCAAACTGTTACAATAGTTTTGCCATCAATTTTGTTGTTATCACACATGTAGACAGGGTATTGACCCCTCGTTTTAAACAAGGAAGTGTTCCTCGAACTCTGTGAAAACAGGTCTCCACACTGCACTGACAGCACACGGGCACCGACTAGCTCCATCCTCCCATAGAGATTGTATTGCTCTCTCTCTCTCTCTCTCTCTCTCTCTCTCTCAAAGCGCTAGAAGACACCGACAAGCTCCATTCTCCCGTATACATTTATTTTCTCTCTCTCTGTATATATATATATATATCTCTCTCTCTCTTCTGTCTGTCTGTCTGTCTCTGTCTGTCTGTCTGTCTGTCTATCTGTCTCTCTCTCCCTCTCCACACACACACACACACACACACACACACACACACACACACAACGCCACAACGATCACGGCAGGCCCGTCACTACCATCGCCGTTACCTCAGCTACAAACCCAACCTACTACCCCCCCCCCCCCTACAACCCCACCCCACCCCCACCCTCGCGCCTATTCATATCATGCTATCTCCCGTCCAAACCTAACAGGAAGGGACAGGGGTAGAGAGGTAACAATTAGTTATGTCGTCACCATGGTAACAGACACTTGCTCATCGGCAATGCCGGACGGACGGCTGATCCGGATCGGGAAGAGAACCACAGGTATTTGGTGATCAAACTCATTTTTGACGCTATAACTTAACTGGTTATGAAATCGAAGTCGTATGGACCCCCATCCTTCCACCCCCCCCTGCCCCCCCCCCCCCTCTCTCTCTCTCTCTCTCTCTCTCTCTCTCTCTCTCTCTCTCAGATTGGAAGAACAGTCTCTGCCTAAAATCTCAATCTTTGATCGAATCAAGGTTTTCTGATTCTGAGTTCTCTCTCTCTCTCTCTCTCTCTCTCTCTCTCTCTCTCTCTCTCTCTCTCTCTCTCTCTTCTCTCTCTCTCTCTCTTCCTTAATGCATATACACAAATGATTTGTATGCATGTATTCGTGTGTGCGAGTATGCTACAAGATGTTAATTCAGTCTCTCTCTCTCTCTCTCTCTCTCTCTCTCTCTCTCTCCTCTCTCTCTCTCTCTCTCTCTCTCTCTCTCTCTTTGTGTCGTTTTTTAAATTATTTCCGAGACGAATGTCATTGCCACGTCACGTGGGCGCGCAAGGGTGGGACGGGGGGCACATGCAAATATGGAAGAAGGATTTATATTGAATGATAATGATCGAAATGTTCCGATTGATGTAAACGTGACTGATTATATTGATACAGGTGAAGCGACTTTATTATGTACCAGTAAAGATATTGGTGAGGGGAACGGAATGAAAGGCAATTACCGAGCGTTGATATGTGATTCGCAGACTGACAGTGACAGTGACCTAGTTGTTGAAAGGGGAACATCTCAAGAGAAAATTGTTGACACAGAAAGAGAGGACAAGGGTGAAAATGATTTGTCGGATGATCGAGTGGAGAGAAATATACTGAGGGGTGAAAGGAAAGATTACAGCGAGAATGAAAGTGAGGTACATACTGATGGTGGTTGTGAAGATGATAAGGTTTGTGGTGCTTCATTCTCGTTCTTACACTGGAATGTAAACGGACTCTTGTCTAAAATCAATGATAAAGACTTTACTACTTTTCTGTTGAAATTTGACTTCATATGTCTTGTCGAAACTTTTATAGAGGATTTCTCAAACTTAGTATTTCCAGGTTACACTGTTTTCTGTGAACCGGCACTTAAGTTTACAAAACAAGGAAGACGTTCTGGAGGAGTTATGTGTCTCATTAAAACTGAATTTACATCCTATGTCCATGAAATTAAGACAGACTGCCCCAATACTCTTTTATTTTTGATTGATAAGAACGTGTTTGGCTTTGTGGAAGATGTCTTGTATGTATGTACTTATATTCCACCAGAGGGGTCGCCTCATTACACTTATTTTGATGTTGAAAACGGTATTTTTGAGCTTGAAGAATGTCTTTTTGATTCATTATTCGAGTTTGAGGACGTGCATGTGATCTTGTCAGGCGATTTGAATAGTAGGACTTCTGATATTTCTCCACATATTTTTGATGAAAATAATTCTTATGATCACTTCGATTATAATCATTCTTTTTCTACTAATAGCATGAGAAAGTCTGCAGACTGTGTTCTCAATAATTATGGGAAATGTTTGTTAAATATGTGTACAACCCTTGGACTGTGGATTTTAAATGGCACATGTAATGGTGATACTGATGGTAACTTTACGTACTTATCACAGACAGGATGTAGCGTTAATGATTACTTTCTTCTGTCTAAGGAACTGTTCTTTATCATTGTGTCTTCGTGTGAAATGGTGATTTCAGAGAGAATAGACTCAGATCATTTGCCTATTGAATTACATTTTAGATTTTCAAAAAGACAAAATGGATCGCAAGTTCAACCCGCAGAAATGAACCAGTTCATTGAAAAGTTTGTGTGGAACAAGGATCTAGAATCAGTCTATACTCAGAAAATGCTCTCAGATGAAACACTGTCCGTACTTGATCATGCCACACATTTGATAGATCATGATTTCAACGGTGCTCTGTATATGTTTAATGACTGGATTAAAAAGCAAGCTAGTTGTATGAAGAAGAGAATTAATCTGACAAAATACAATAAAAACAGTGACTGGTATGATAAAGAATGTAGGCTAGGCAAAGTTAAGGCAAAAAGTCTGCTTTCTATATTTAGAAAGACGAGAAGAACAGAAGACAGCGATGCCTATTGCATAGCAAGAAGGGAATATAAACATCTGATAAAAAGGAAAGAAAAACAGTATAACGATATGTTACTAGATAGGCTTATTTCATCAGTAAACAATCAGAGAGAATTTTGGGAAACTGTGCATAAAATATCTTTTAAAAGAAAACATGTTCAAAACACTTTAACAGTTGATGACTGGTTCAAACATTTTAAAGATTTACTTGAATTAGAAGTAACAACAGATGTAACATTTGTAACAAACTCAGCTGAAAATGGCAATGATATCGATGAGGAGGAGGATAGTTCTATAAACCGTCAAATATCAAGAGAAGAAGTTTTGCTAGCTGTAAATAAGTTAAAGAACGGGAAGGCTGCTGGACCAGATGAAATTATTGGTGAGTTGTTGAAGTATGGTGGGGACCGAGTTGTTGACTTTTTTGTAAAGCTTTTTAATACATTGTTTGATAAAGGCGTGTTCCCAGACAACTGGACAAACTCCATTGTTCAACCCTTGTTTAAGAAGGGGGACGTTAACGATCCAAACAATTATAGAGGCATTTCACTGTGTGATACGAGCAGTAAAATTTACAGCACAATTATTAATAACAGATTGCAGGAATGGATAAAAGAACATAATTTGACAGGTGAACATCAAGCAGGATTTAAAAAAGGTTATTCCACAGTTGATCACATGTTTACATTGTTGGCATTCGTACAAAAACAGTTTTGTTTTAATCGTAAATTGTATGTAGCCTTCATTGATTTTGAAAAGGCTTTTGATTCTGTTGAAAGACACTTGTTATGGCCCATCATATTGAAAAATGGCATCAAAGGAAAGATATTTAGGTGTATTTGTAGTATGTATGACAATGTCAAAGCCAGAATTAAATGCGGAAGTAGTGTAACAGATTTCATTAATTGCACCCGTGGAGTGAAACAAGGAGACGCCTGCAGCCCTGTATTGTTTTCTTTATTTATCAATGAACTAGCATTAGAGGTGATAAGGGGTGGTAGACATGGTGCAATGTTTACGTCTGAGTGTTTTGAATTGTTTATATTACTTCTTGCTGATGACGTTGCTTTACTCTCTGAGACTGTCATTGGTTTACAAACGCAGATCAACGGTCTTCAACGTGCAGCTACTGCTCTGCAGTTGAAGGTCAATATGGCTAAAAGCAACATAGTTGTATTCAGAAAAGGGGGGCATTTAGCTGCAAGAGAAAGGTGGACATATAATGGGATTGTTATGCCGGTTGTGAATGTTTACAAATACTTAGGAATTCATTTTTCAACAAAGTTAAGTTTCGTTGCTGCATGTCGTGATCTCAGTAGCAGAGCAAAAAAACGCGTTATTTTGCATTTTGCAAAAGTTATGTAAATTGAAGTGTTATTCTTATTCTTCCTTTTTTAAGTTATTTGACTCACAAGTTCAACCTATTGTTCAATATGGTGCAGAGCTATGGGGACTCGACAATGCAGCAATCCATTGCGAAAAGGTACATTTGTTTGCTGTCAAAAGGTTCTTAGGCGTAGAAAGGCGAACACCTAATGACATGGCGTATGGGGAAACGAACCGATATCCTATTTACATAAACTCAGCTGTAAAATGTGTTAAGTTTTGGCTAAAATTGACGAGAATGGACGAATATAGACTACCTTACAAGGCCTATAGAATGCTTTTTGATTTGGATCTGCGTGATAAGAAAACCTGGGCTTCAAATATTCGCTGTAAACTGTACATGTTTGGATTTGGATATGTATGGCTGAATCAAGGCGTGGAAGGGATTAGCGAGTTTCTAAAAGCTTTCAGGGAAAGGTTAATTTGTTGCAGATGGCAAGACTGGAATTATCATATCAATAACAGTGACAGGTTTAGTGTGTACAGAACCTTCTGCACTGTCCCTGATGTTAAAACGTATTTGTTAGTCAATTTAGACAGACATTTAACATTTAATTTGATCAGATTTAGGCTTGGCATTTCCGAAATTGCAGTACATCATAATCGTTATAGAAAACACAGTGAAAACGACTTAATATGTCCACTTTGTCAAAAAGAGAAAGAAAATGAGATGCATTTTGTTTTATGCTGTCCTGTTCTACATGACTTAAGAGCGCAATACATACCGTCGAAATATTATAACACTCCAAGTCAGTTTAAATTAGTATTGCTCATGACGTGCACACTAGAGAAAACAGTTAGAAATTTGTCAATCTATATTTATAAGGCTTTTAAGCTACGTTCTATTCTCATTTCTTAACATTACTGCTAAGTGTGTTATGAACGATGTCAATGTTTATGAATGCAAGACTGGACAAATGTTTGTGTCTATGCACCCCTACATGAGGGGCAATGGCCTAATCATGATTAAAGTTTCCGTATCCGTATCCGTATCTCTTCCTTAATGCATATACACAAATGATTTGTATGCATGTATTCGTGTGTGCGAGTATGCTACAAGATGTTAATTCAGTATGCACTACTCTCTCTCTCTCTCTCTCTCTCTCTTCTCTCTCTTTGTGTCGTTTTTTAAATTATTTCCGAGACGAATGTCATTGCCACGTCACGTGCTTCCCTGCCCCAATCCAACCGTATACGACCAGAAATGGAGTGATTATTAAACCACTCCGACTCTTCTCCCTCTCTCTCTCTCTCTCTCTCTCTTCTCCTCTCTCTCTCTCTCTCTCTCCTTAATACATATACACAAATGATTTCTATCCATGTATTCGTGTGTGCGAGTATGCTACAACATGTTAATTCAATATGCACTACTCTCTCTCTCTCTCTCTCTCTCTCTCTCTCTCTCTCTCTCTCTCTCTCTCTCTCTTTGTGTCGTTTTTTTTAAAAATTATTTCCGAGACGAATGTCATTGCCACGTCACGTGCTTCCCTGCCCCAATGCATATCTTACACGACCAGAAATGGAGTGATCATTAAACCACTCCTCTCTCTCTCTCTCTCTCTCTCTCTCTCTCTCTCTCTCTCTCTCTCTCTGCGTCTGTCTGTCTCCCACCTCTCTCCCTTAATACATATACACAAATGATTTCTATGCATGTATTCGTGTGTGCGAGTTCGCTACAACATGTTAACTCAATATGCACTACTCTCTCTCTCTCTCTCTCTCTCTCTCTCTCTCTCTCTCTCTCTCTCTCTCTGTCGTTTTTTTTTTTTTTAAATTATTTCTGAGACGAATATCATTGTCACGTCACGTGTTTCCCTGCCCCAATCCAATCTTACACGACCAGAAATGGAGTTATCATTAAACCACTCCGACTTTCTTTCTCTCTCTCTCTCTCTCTCTCTCTCTCTCTCTCTCTCTCTCTCTCTCTCCTCTCACCCCCCCCCCCCATAAAAATCAGGTCAGAGATCAATGAAACACAAAAAGGCCAGAGGTTAGTAACTCGACCGGTATCTCGCTCACAAGACACACTGTCCCGGTCAGTGACTTTATTATATCACCGGGTCAGTCGCCCTTCAAACAGTGTGGACAGCTTGGCAACGTGCTGACGGATGGTTGTCCTCGACAGCCACTGCTGACCGGACAGTCAGGGGGGCTGATGGTCCGTGACAGTCCTTGACCTGTGAGGGGTCAACAGGCAGACGGTCATTGGAAATCGGACTGATCCAAAAGAAGAGAGCGAAAGAGAGAAACGTGATCAGCATGTCGACAAAAGTGAGATGAACGTCCTGTTGGCGTGATGTCCTTATTGAGAACATGGTGTCCCAGACCGACGTCTGTAGTTTGGGTGGCAGGAGGTCCGGTCGTTGGCAGAAGTCTTGGGCTTGGTTCCAGACGAGGGGGTGGGGGGGTGGGGTGGGGGGGATGTCCCATATTGTTCTGGTTTTCTTCCTAGACTGGAGTCCGGGTTCCTCTTCTTTCTTCCAGCTGAACTGGTGTCCAGCACTTGGTTCTGGTTCCGAGTGAACTGGTGTCCACTCTGTGGTATTAGTCTGATGACTGTTGGCGTCGGTACCTCTTCGCCTCAAACTCCCCACCCCCCACCCCCAAGGCCTGTTTCGAAGGCTTCCAGACAGCCTTCTTCACGCTCAGGTGGCGAAGGTCCTGTGCCGCATGAAGCCGCCTTAAAGAAGGAGCAAGACAGACGTCGTTTGAGCGCAGAACGATTCCCTTCTATGGTCTTCTCTGACAGTTGCCCAGAGGGTTATTTGGCAGCCCGACCCCGAGGAGGGTGACCGTCATGCCAACCCCCCAAAACACGGTTTGCCAGGCCACGGTTATCTCAGTCGGCAACGAACACTCCATCGCCGATCGCAACACATCTCTGGAGCCGTCCTCTGGTGACACGGGACAGACATAGTGGCTGGAAGGCTGACTGCAACGCTCGACGTTGACCTCTCACATCAACGCCCTTCGAGAGAGATCTGCCGTCTCACCTTCAGCACTCTCTGCAATGCCACCTGGCAGTGAGTGAGCAGGGTCAGCAGGTCGGGATTAGAACTTAAAGAACTCTGTCCTAAATGGGCATCGTTCAGTGTTGTAAAAAAAGAGGAGCGCTTACCAGAGAGAGAGAGAGAGAGAGAGAAGATTTCTGCCATGATCCAGACGGATCCCGAAGTCGCCCTTTGATCAGATCCAGTGGATCCGCGCCACAGATCCACTCCAAAATTTCATGGATTTTATTCCTTCACTTCATTCCATCATTTCTCTTTGCTTCGTTCAAAAATGGCTCAGTTATTTTTTTCTTTAATTAAACTTGTTGACAAACAAAGTAAAGAAACGACCCGTATACAGGTGCCCATCAGTAACAAACAGGAAGGGCACTAGAGAGTACAGACTTCTGCCAGAATACACTTTCTCCAGAGCTCACTTATGGCTACAGAAAATCCGGACTATGCGAGTGTTGTTACTATTTTACGCAGACGCTGTGGGTCCTCCTGTTGGTCCTCCAGACTTTATGCTTTAACAAACGAGGCCGGTCCATCTAACCCATACTGAATGCACTGTGCGGTATCCGGTTACCGCCCTTTAAAGTAGGACTCGCTCTGACCCGCGCTCCATCGTAAGTGTACGGTTCAAATGACGGCAGCTGAGTATCTCTTTCCCTTTCGATACACTGACGCCAACATTTCTCAGTACAAAGTAAATCACGCTTTTCAAAGACCTAAAACCTCAGTAGAATAGTTCTAACGATTCCGCAGATGTTAAGACTTTTGTGTGTGTTTGGGCGGAGGGGTACCTATGAAACCACGGTAAAGGTGTCGAGGTTAAGACTTTTTGTACGCGGCTCAATGTCCATTGTCACAGCAACGCTTTGGTGAAAATTTCTGAATGTCTGTGAATGTTACTTTGTTAACTGAATCCCCAGGCTGCAATCCAGACCTGATTCAGATCTTAATCGTTCGCACACATCATGACATCTGATAAGCGTGATTTTTTTTCCATTCTCATTGACAGCCATATAATATTTCCTTAGAAATCAGTCGAAATGCTGGAAAAAGTCCCTTTCCCGCAATGTTAAAGAAAGTTAACAACAGCTGTTCGGATGGAAACGCAATTAGTCCATGTGGCAAGCCGACAATCCATCTTTGCGCGTTTCACGTTTGCAGGTGCCTGTGGTTTATTGGGAAACACTCAAGCAGCATCTCCCAAGTGAGTGTCAGCAGATCGTCATCACTGCAGTTTGCCTGATTGTGTCTATTGATTTAGTGATTGACAGCATGCAGACCCCCGTTTGCGCGCCTTCTGCAATAACTCTCATGCAAGGCCACGCCTTTTCTTTCACGAAAATGTGTGTGTATGTAACATGTAATAATTTTTTTAAAAAACCTACATTATTTTTTTGGGGGATTTTTGTGTGTGTGTTTGTGTGTGTGTGTGTGTGTGTGTGTGTGTGTGTGTGAGTGTGTGTGTGTGTGTGTGTGTGTGTGTGGTGTGGTGTGTGTGTGTGTGGGGTGTGTGGGGGGGGGGGGGGGTCCTTTTTCGGAGAACTTTCCTTTACATATCCTCTACGAGGGAACGAATGTAGTTCAAGATAAACATCGATTTGTACAACTTGAAAAAAAATGACGAGAGAGTCATTAGCATCACAAATGAAGTGGATTTATCCTACATTGGAGAGGACATCGGTACACACTGTGCCGAAGGTCGGCTACATAGAACTAGTAGAAAGGATCAGTATAACGATTAATCAGTGAAAACAGCCGGTAAATGCAACAGCCATTAAGGACTGGCCGGATGAAAAAAAAAACGCCTCTAAAATTAACCTGCGGTAACACACACACACACACACACACACACACACACACACACACACACAACATACATACATACAACACACCACACACACACACACACACACACACACACACACACACACACACACACAGCTAATTGAACGATGGATGCATAATTATAACCATTCAAGAAAACCATAACCAGTAAGGATTGGATGAATTGCTCCCCGTGTACACAAAACAGATGAGTTGCTCCCCCATATCTTCAAAACGCCACGCAGACTTCTCCTCCTGCATCCCTGCCCACCTTCAGTATCAAGGCCAGGTGTTGGGGGGACATCCGGAATGACCTTTAGTGACCCTGCCGATCTGAGCGGTCAGTCGTGGAGCGGCACGGCGCACGACAGATGCTTACCTGGTGTGAATGGAAATCAGACGTTTCCACCGGGTACATTTTGAGGTGGTTTTCATTTTATCGTCGGCAAAACCTCCCAGTAACTGTCTGCTAACTTTGTTTAAAATTTATGATACTCTGAACCTAAGGCACGCCGCGAAGCAAATCTCTCTCTCTCTCTCTCTCTCTCTCTCTCTCTCTTCTCTCTCTCTCTCTCTCTCCTGGGAAGAGACATAATGTCTGCCAGGCAGCCTCAGGTGAATCATTCATGAATGAGATAAACACGATCAGGTGGTGACCAGCGTGCAGGCAAACATGGCCTGCTCTTGCTGCTGATGCTGCGACAGTTGATGCATCGTCAGTGCTGGAGGCTGTCCTTCATATTGAAGTTTTAATTTTTTTTTAGATTCCCAGACTCGTTTCAGTGGCCCGGAGGGAGGTGGGGGAAAGGGGGGGGGAGGGGCGCAGGGTTGAATACTACCTGCTGCACACAGTCGGGTGAATGAGAGAATTTGTTTTCTTTCGCTTGTTTTCGTCCAGTAATGACTGTTTTCACCCTCCAGGTACACAGTGAGCACTGAATGCGTCCTAACGAGAAAGTACTTGCACATGTGCCAAACTCAAGATGATTTTTTTTTGCATGTGTTGCAATCAACATATTGACAGTATTGATCTTTTCATCCACATGTGTTTAGTCAAAATTGCAATCTCCTTTAAAAACGCTTTTGCCATGTAGACATGCCATATGAAGATGTGCTATTTGCATTTGAACATAACACATCTACAGACCGTAATTGATATGATTCAGTTGCTAGCCAAGTTCAGCGCTTACAAATGCAAGTTTCACAGGATGGCATCTATTCTACACGGGATGTGTATTGTTTTGAAAAGGAAAACACACAACTGAAAAAAAAATATGCTTCATGTGTACGTTATAACGAACTATTCCATTTTGTGGCGGAAACGACTACTTACGTACCTCTTGTTACATGATTTGGAGGAATAACCTTTCATTTTCTGTGTTCTGTTTACCATTTTCCTTTTCTTAATCATGGGAACTATGTACACCTGTGTGAATGTGTCCCGGTTATTGACAGGGGCATGTTCAGCCTTGAATGTACTTTATCTGTTTCTTTATCTTCCACGTTCAGTCGCTTTCTCTCTCATTCATGTCTTTCCCTGTGTCCTTTCTTCTTTCCGTCGGGCATTATACGAGTTCCGCAGAAAGCCATGCAGTGGGATCTGTTACTCTTTTTTCATAAATTAATGCACTTGCCTGGAAAGGAATATGATTGCTCTTGATGATTGCACATGCTTTTCCTTTGATAGGAAGTGCAAGGAAATATTCTTGTAAATTGTGCGAGGTTTGTGTGTGTGTGTTATATATATATATATATATATATATATATATATATATATATATAATGCTGAACAATTAAGTAGTGGGAGAAAACAAGTGCCGGCTAACAATTCTTCAGTCATTATAGTAATGACTTGGCAAAGATTTGAATTGGAAAAAAAAATTGAAGATGAAGATAATGAGGGGAAATATATCATAAATATGAGAAACCCTTCACTAGCTGCCTGAGGGAACCATCATACTTTCCTTCGTAGGCAGATCTATTTGTATTGTCTGCTCCTAGGCCTTTCGTCCGCTGGATCGGACTCATCAGGGAGACACGGCTGATTGTGTCTGTGCTCTTGGTGTCAAATATATATATATATATATATACTTTCGTATATTGACAATTTTAAGCGCTGAACGCTCAGAGTGTAACTACTGAATCAATACCCACAACATCTATAATGAAAGCACTGGCTGCAGAATGGAAAGGTGGAGTCGGTGCCCTTCAATAATGAAACACGACATGTGGACATGTGAGCCAGAACAACCACCTGACAGGATCGTCTTGTTCCGCGAACACCTGACAGGATCGTCTTGTTCCGTGAACACCTGACAGGATCGTCTTGTTCCGCAAACACATGACAGGATCGCCTTGTACCGCAAACATCTGACAGGATCGTCTTGTTCCGCAAGCACCTGACAGGATCGTCTTTACCCGCAAACACCTGACAGGATCGTCTTGTTCCGCAAACACCTGACAGGATCGTCTTGTTCCGTGATATTGAAAGGAAGCAGAAGTAGCTATGCGCTGTAGACTACAAGCGAGGGAGATGATTTTCAGGGCATCTGCTGTGACAGCCACAGCAATCTGGCCCAAACAGAACTAGCAACATGGCGACAGCCTGCAAAAGTTTAACATTTTACAGTATAAATCATTATTATGAATACTTATATAGCGTCTATCCTCGGCTAGAGACCAAGCTCTAAGCGCTTTACAATAAACAATCGCTTACACAACGGGCTGCCTACCTGGGTAGTGCCGACTGAAGAGCTGCCAGCTGGCGCTTCATTCAGTCGTTTCCCGTGTCATCCAGTCAATATCGTTCAATATCGTTCAATACCGTTTCTCACGCAGGGTGCATGCTATGTATAACGTGTCATCCATACCAAACTGCCAAACTGGCCTTCTCTTCCGAAAGCTGGTGATGGGATTTTACGTGTGTGCAAGATGTTATGCATGCGTTCACGCACGGAACCTCGGTTTATAGTCTCATGCGAAGGACGACATCGCCCACATCAGATTTCTTCTGCTGCAGCGTTTCTGACCATTTCAGATGGCAGGTTCGGCGTGCTGGGCAAAGGTCGCAGTCTGCTGCAATGGCTCTGCCCATTGCCATAGTTTGCACTGGAGTTCCATCACAATGACACACTCGTGGCACGACAGGGGAATAAAAACAGACATTTTACTGGTGTACATACTGGGATTTCTATCCGCGAAAACTTTCCGTAATTGTTTCGAAACTTTTACGTTATGATTCTCTGAACCCAAGATTTCACTTACAACAACAGCTACTAATAATAATACTGCTACTACTACTACTACGACTACTACTACTACTGCTGCTACTACTACTACTACTACGACTACTACTACTACTACGACTACTACTACTACTACCACTGCTACTACTACTACTACTACTGCTGCTGCTGCTGCTGCTGCTGCCGCTGCTGCTGCTACTACTACTGGGGTTCTCTCTTTATCCGCAATCCGGGAAATGTCTAGGCCGGCCTTGTTTACCATCTCATCTGCACCAAAACAGACGTTTTGTTGATGAAAAACTGAAGTTTTCTACCCAGTAAATCTCAATATAATTGTAGCTACACTTAGCTTTTAACTTAAGATACCCTGAACCCAAGTTTTCACACACAAGAAAGCGAAAATTCTCTTTTTTTTCACGCAGTCTAAGGAAGGTTAATTGATGACCGTAAGCAAACACAAATGACTGTGTCCTAAGATTGCAGGGGGAGGGGGGGAGGTGGGGGTGGGAGGTGGGGGGGGGGAGGCGCTGCAACAGCCGTCGTCTTGTCGGAGCACGAACGTAATACGCCCACCTGCGCAATGCCCGGCCTTCGACTTTCTGTGTATGTCTGGAGGGCCCGACAAGCACGTTGGATGGTGAATGTCTGAGTCAGCATCACGGGGGTCCAGTCCAACAGGCCCGCCCGATCCTTCGCCTGATTTGCTTACTGGTTTCAACCCCTGCGACCTAAAGCGGCGTGGCATGGTGTCGTGGGACCAACACACAGTGACGCCTCTCACTGGCAGACCTGAAACCAGCTCCCAGCTGGTTGGTTCGTTGGTTGAGGACAGTATTTCTCTGGGTCCTACCTGCACCTTCGGATGTATCTTTTTGCTTTCACTTGCAGTTTCAAATTACTCTATTTGCATCGCGGCTTTGATCAAATCGTGCTGTATAGTGTAAGAGCGAAAGTTTATTTCAATATTGTCAACAACAACAACAACAACAACAACAACAACGAAAAAAAGTGAACGTGAGCCTCAAACAATTTTGACCTTCGGGGAAAAGGGATTGTCTTTCACAGTGTGGACACTGTCAAAACTCTTTGAAGCTCTTTGCGGAAAGCACGTGTAAATTCACATTCCCACAAGTACGGACTGAGTGAGAGATGGCATTTGTCGTTGTCAATGATTTGCCTTTTTTTTTCCAAACGACTCTTTTTGAAGCAGAATTCTGCCGCACATTTTACCCTGGAACTATTTTTATTTTGAATTTTTAAAAATCGATCTTCATCTAAAGTCACAAAGATCTTCTGTCAGTTAAGTCTGTTGGCTTCGCAACCAAAATACGGTTAAAGTAAATTCAAGGAATATTCAAAACATTTTTCTGTATTTAAAAAAAAAAAAGGTAACACTGAAATTTTTCTTTTCTTTAACCCTAAGACGTCTTTGATCTTTGACCTACGTGGGGAGTGAAGTCATATGAGTGTTAGTGCACGAGCAGTACAAACGTGACAGTAGGGTCAGTCGTCCTTGTGTAACGGCCTTATCGGACCCACGGCCTAAAACGATAGACCGCGTTCTGATCGGTGCAGTGAGAGGGAGATGACGTCATTGGACCAACAGATAGCGCAACGGCTCGCGCTTCTCAACAAATTCCAACCCCGACCCCATCCCACCCCTGTATCCCACAGGATTGGGGACATGCCCTGATAAGACTATGACATTCTCCAGCTATAGAAATCTGTTTTTCTGCAGTTTCTCCTCTCTCTCTCTCTCTTCTCTCTCTCTTAATCTGCACGCACTAGGCGTATGGGTTTGGGTAGCCTTGGTTTGAAGTTGTATGCTCAGGGCTGTATCATTATGAAAGTAGAGGTCATTGTCCTTGCTCATTATTTCTTGTGTGCTGGCAATTTTTCTTCTTCTTTGTTTTGTTTTGTTTTTGTTTCAGCAGACAGGCGAGGATTAGAATGGGAGGGGGGTAGCAGAAGGTGAGGGGTGTGGGATGGGGCTGTTCAGGCTGCACACCAGAAATTAATGCGCCAAGGCATGGCTTAAGGAGTCGAGTATTTCTAGACTGGCGCAGTTAGTTTTTTGTTTTGAGAATTTTCATTGTGTCTGAAAGTTGGTTCTCCTCATGTTCTTTTATATGGCCATCAAGGTTCATGCCAGGTGGTTCCAAGCAGACAGATTCACATACAAGGAATGGGACTGTTTTGGGGAAACTACCTGGTGGAAAAATAGGATCACGGGTGAGTGCAAAGGCCTGAAATGTGTGTTAACTAATGGGAAGGTCATGTAATTTAAGATTGTGATTTCATCGGTGAAAATCACCCAAAATAAGGAAAACAATTGGTGCGGAGTTGTTGTTGTTGGGTTTTGTTTTGTTTTTTGTATCAATCATCAGTTTAACCTAAAACACTGGCTATATTTATAGTAGGCCTCAAAACGCTTACACGG
>CM065739.1:31445383-31447883 GCA_033310375.1 Conus canariensis
ACGATCCTCCTCTGGAAATACTTGAAAATGGAAACCGTGTTTTGCATCTTCTCCTTGCTGCATCTTCTCCTTGCTGCATCTTCTCCTTCTCCTTGCTGCATCTTCTCCTTGCTGCATCTTCTCCTTGCTGCATCTTCTCCTTCTCCTTGCTGCATCTTCTCCTTACTGCATCTTTTCCTTGCTGCATCTTCTCCTTCTCCTTGCTGTATCTTCTCCTTGCTGCATCTTCTCCTTGCTGCATCTTCTCCTTGCTGCATCTTCTCCTTCTCCTTACTGCATCTTCTCCTTGCTGCATCTTCTCCTTCTCCTTACTGCATCTTCTCCTTGCTGCATCTTCTCCTTCTCCTTACTGCATCTTTTCCTTGCTGCATCTTCTCCTTCTCCTTACTGCATCTTCTCCTTGCTGCATCTTCTCCTTACTGCATCTTCTCCTTGCTGCATCTTCTCCTTACTGCATCTTCTCCTTGCTGCATCTTCTCCTTACTGCATCTTCTCCTTGCTGCATCTTCTCCTTCTCCTTGCTGCATCTTCTCCTTGCTGCATCTTCTCCTTGCTGCATCTTCTCCTTCTCCTTACTGCATCTTCTCCTTGCTGCATCTTCTCCTTCTCCTTGCTGCATCTTCTCCTTGCTGCATCTTCTCCTTGCTGCATCTTCTCCTTCTCCTTACTGCATCTTCTCCTTGCTGCATCTTCTCCTTGCTGCATCTTCTCCTTACTGCATCTTCTCCTTGCTGCATCTTCTCCTCTTGTCATTGATCCTTATCTTATTATTGCAATTGATTTCATTTTCTTGTCATAAACAGTCAGAGGTTTACAGATTCAGTTTGTACACAGCATCCAGTTATCTAGGACTGATGGTCAGTATGAAACAAAGTAAACCATTGTTCTCAGAAAAGGCCGGTATTTAGCTTCAGGGGTAAACTGGGTTTACGGCACTACAGAAACTGTTAGCTGACGACAGTTATGAATATCTAGGTGTGTGCTTTTCAACCAAACTTACTTTCCATTTCGCATGCAATGAATCGTGAGCAAAGCTTAAAAAAAAGCGTAAGTCACAATATTCTGAATATTATACAAATTTGAGGAGTATTCGACTGAAATAGTTTACAGACTAATTAATGCCAAAGTACAACAGACAGGAAGATATAGTTATGAAACAAGGCCTTTAGATAAAGCAAATTTTGAAGCAAAACACACATGATTTGTTTTTAGCAATGAGTGGACGCAGACTGCCATACAAAATAATTATGATATCTCGATGGAAAGGGGGACCGTGTTTGGGCTTCAAATATTTATACAATTACAACTTTTGACATATGTGGTTTTTCTTTCGTTTGAAGTAATAAGGATAAACAGTTTCAATATTCCTCAATACTTGGTCAGATATTTACATTGCAGACAGCAAGAACTGGGACAGTAATGTCCGAACAAGTGAGAGGTATCCTTCCTTAGTCCTGTTGACTCCCAGTGGAGCATAGGGCCGCAACAACACCACGCCAACGGACTCTGTTTTGGGCTGTTCTCTTCAGCCGAGTCCATGTCATTCCGGCTTCCTTCACTTCGCTCTCGACGGATCTTCTCCACGACTGTTTTGGCCGTCCCACTTTCCTTTTTCCTTGTGGGTTCCACTCTAGTGCTTGTCTAGTGACGTTGTCTGTGGGTTTGCGGAGCGTATGGCCTATCCAGCCCCATTTTCTTTTCTTGATGTCCTGGTCGATCGGATTCTGGCTGGTTCTTTTCCATAGGTCAGCGTTCGAGATCTTCTCCGGCCACCTGATGTTGAGGATGTGGCGCAGGCATTTGTTGACGAATGTCTGTATCTTCCTGGTGATGGTGTTGGTTACCCGCCATGTCTCGGTTCCATAGAGAAGGACTGCCTTGACGTTGGTGTTAAAGATGCGGACTTTGCTGCGCTGGGATAGGGCTTTGGAGTTCCAGATGGGTCGCAGGGTGTTGAACGCTACCCTTGCTTTGTTGATCCGGCTTTTAACGTCATCGTCTGCGCCGCCATCAGTATTGACCACGCTTCCTAAGTAGACGAAACGGTCTGTTTCCGTCAGGTCCTTTCCGTGTAGCTGCAGTGGTTGGTTGAGTCGGTTGTTCATCCGCATCACCTCTGTTTTCTTGGTGTTGATCTTTAGGCCGGTCTTTTCTGCCTCCTCTGCGAGTCTGATTAGCTTGGCCTGGGCGTGTTGTTGTTTGTGAGACAAAAGGCTGATGTCATCCGCAAAATCCAAGTCCTCTAGATGTTTGGTGAAGGTCCACTGGATGCCGGTGTTGCTGCCCTCTGTAGTTCTCCTCATGATCCAGTCTATGGCGATCAGGAAAATTGTCGGCGACAGTATACAGCCCTGCCTCACTCCTGTCTTCACTGCGAAGGGGTTGGTCAGCTTCCCGTTATGGATGATCTGGCAGGTTGAGTCCTCGTACAGCTTCTTGATGATGTTAATGAGCTTCTGTGGGATTCCGTAGTGCTGCATCAGCTTCCAGATAGTCTCCC
>CM065739.1:31452883-31462883 GCA_033310375.1 Conus canariensis
TCATTAGTGTGACTGGTGGTAAACTGGGGTTCTGTCAAAACAAGCTTCAATACTTTCTTTCTATTAAATTTAATTTGGAAGAAACCTTTGATTATGACGCGTGAGGAAATTACGCACAAAGAAACATTTAGATCATTTAATTAAGGCGTCACTGTTTGCTGTCTAGCTGTCAGCGAGTGCCACTAGACCAAAGACAGAATCTAGTTTGATTATAATGCATCAACTGCATCACAACGGAAAACTCACATTAGAACCACCTTTTACGCTCCTGTTTTGACAACAGCTGCCACGCAAAAAGGTGAATTTAGACAGTTACGGAGCCAAAGAGCAAATATATTTGATGCCACAATTGCGCCTCCGTTTTTGTGACATAACATCTCTCTCTCTCTCTCTCTCTCTCTCTCTCTCTCTCTCTCTCTCTCTCTCTCTCTCTCTCTCTCTTCGTCTCAAAGAGTGCAATTAGGATTATTAGTTTTCGTCATTTTTCAATGCCTACCATCACCCCCACATCCCCCTCTCCTCTCATTCACTTCCCTCGGACTGTCTGGCTGACTTTTGTACATGCCAACCTTACCATGGGCTGTAAGTCTCATCAGTCCTCCTACAGTGAGCAAAAGGAAGAAAAAAAAAATGAAATAAAAAAAAACCACTAGTGTATGCCAGAGAGGGGAACGTTTATCTCTCCTACCCTGACTTCCTGTGTCAAGTTTCACTGATCAACCTAGAACAAATAAATCTGAGTCCCTCTGAACAAAGATACTTCGCCCTACGTCTGACCGGTCCAGCACAAGGTCAAGAGTCAATGCTTCCCACGTGGCCTAGCAGCAACTGACCAGCCTGCCTACCGGACGAGTGGACCAGTCACCAGCAACCGGAGAGAGAGATCCACGCACCTGTCCAACCAAACAGCTACGTGTCTGAGAATCCCCTGGACACCTACTCAAGTTATCAAAACATTGTCTCCCTTTACGATGAGGTAAAGTGGGAGGAAAAGCCAGCCCGAACAAGGACTAATTCGTCTGAAGTTTTATTAGTATGTACATTTCATTCTTGTAGACACAAGTAGAGTTGATGTGTGAAATTGCACATTACGTGTGTCAGTATTCACACGTCATTTCATGTTTGAACTTATTTCTGATTCTCTCTGTCGCTCGGAGCACAAGCACTTTTAAGTGCATAAGCCTTGGGTTAATTATTCCAGAACTGCTCTTGAGTATTTTCAATAGTTCCAACAGAAATAAAACATTCTTTCGATGACTAGTACCGGAAAGTTGCTCCATCCATCCCTAGTAATAGAGATTAAATGTTTATGTGAAAACTATTCTATAATTCTAGTTGAGAAAGCATTCAGGGTCCTTCCCGTTGAGGATAACACCTGCCACCCCTATTGATATTGCCCATTGAGGGTAACACCTGCCACCCCTATTGATATTGCCCACTGAGGATAACACCTGCCACCCCTATTGACATTGCCCACTGAGGATAACACCTGCCACCCCTATTGACATTGCCCACTGAGGATAACACCTGCCACCCCTATTGACATTGCCCACTGAGGATAACACCTGCCACCCCTATTGACATTGCCCACTGAGGGTAACACCTGCCACCCCTATTGACATTGCCCACTGAGGATAACACCTGCCACCCCTATTGACATTGCCCACTGAGGATAACACCTGCCACCCCTATTGACATTGCCCACTGAGGATAACACCTGCCACCCCTATTGACATTGCCCACTGAGGATAACACCTGCCATCCCTATTGACATTGCCCACTGAGGATAACACCTGCCACCCCTATTGACATTGCCCACTGAGGATAACACCTGCCACCCCTATTGATATTTCCCATGTGCAATAATTTCATACCGTCTCCGTGTAGAGTAAATTGGTTACTGATGTGGTTATTGTTACGGTTAGGATTAGGGTCGGATTAGGGTTTCCCAGTGCACATAGTGAGGAGGGAGATAGGCAGAACAGCCCGTTTCGGAGAGTGCTCGGGGGAATGAAGATGCAAACCATTTAGCCCCTTGTCTTTGAAAAATGCATAATTAGCCTGGTCTAAAGTATGGCTGAGACAACAACGCACAGACACTCACCAAACTCACAGAAAGGATGCAAACTGAAGCTGTGAGACCGATCACCTGGACTGTAACGGACATACCAGCTGACAACTATGCGTTACCTGCCAGACCCTCCTTCGTTGTTAGTCAAACAAGCCTAGAACAGGAGGAAGCATACTTCAGAGCAATTGGAAATTTCAACAACAAAAAAAAAGAAAAAAGGAAATAAAACCATCACAGCAGAGAAAAAAAAAGCCCCTCCTCTACGACGTAGGAAATCATGGATGGCGGACACAAGGACTGTTGAGGGTGGGCAGGGGTCATAGGTCGGATCGTACTTTTCGATCCGTGACTTGGCACAGGCGTTTTGTGCACAACAGTTATATTAAGCCCCAGTCACACAAGAGCAAAGAGCAGATGCGACCAGATGATGGCCGAACTCGTACAAAGTCGCAAAACGCCCTCTAAATTCGATAAAAACCGACACTCGCCGCTTTCACTCGCGATAGTCATCAGTCGCTCGGCACGTCACGTCAAGATCAGTCGTAGACTTGTCATTGCGCCGCGCGCATGTATGATCACCATCGTACGACTTTGTCGAGTGAAAGTAGGCTGCAAAAACTCGGAGACGCTCGTTTAAGTCGTGAAGGAGATGTGAACCGAGCACCAGTGTCGCGGAGTCGTCTCGAAGATCTTATATATCTGTGGGAGCTCTTACAGGTCACGGTCTTTTTCATGTTCAATTCGGTCGAAATTGACATATGTGACTTCTACGCACTTGCAGCAGCAGCAGCAGCAGCAGCAGTAGTAGTAGTAGTTTGTAGTATGTGGTGGTGGTGGTGGTGTAGTATAGTAGTGTGTGTAGTAGTAGTAGTAGTAGTAGTAAGTAGTAGGGTGGTGGGGTGTAGTAGTAGTATAGTAGTATAGAAGTAGTAGTAGTAGTAGTGTGGTGGTGGTGGTGGTAGTAGTAGTAGTAGTAGTAGTAGTAGTAGAAGTAGTAGTAGTAGTAGTAGTAGTAGTGGTGGTGGTGGTGGTAGTAGTAGTAGTAGTAGTAGTAGAAGTAGTAGTAGTAGTGGTGGTGGTGGTGGTGGTAGTTGCAGTACTATTAGTACTTAAATAGCGTCTATCCGCGGTCAGAGATAAATCTCTTGGCGCCTTACAATCTATACGCTCTCGTTTACGCAACACGCTGCCTACCTGCGTAGAGCCGACTGAATAGCTACCTGCTGGCGCTTCATTTATCAGTCACTCAGTTTTCTTCTTTCATTCTTTCCATTTTTCACGCTGCATGCGTGCTGTGTAAAATGTGTTATCCATACCAACGGCCAAACTCGCTTTCTCGTCCGAAAGTTAGTGATATGGTTTCGCTTGCGTGCAAGTTGGTCTCATTCGAAGGACGTTTTAGGAAATGGAATCAGAATCAATGTTAACTCCGGGTGGGGGGTGGGGGTGGGGGGTTCCCCTGTACCTACACGGCTCGGCGGAGATTCGAACCCACAATCCGAGGAACACCAGGATTACGAATCTGGTGCTCTACCAACTGAAATGTTCCGGCTCCTTTATGCCCTTGGAGTCGTGGAAGACCATGATACAAATATCACGACGGAAATGTCATGACAGATTGGTATACGTGGTCGTTAACGTACTTCAGGTGTGAAAGGAGTATTAGTGATGGGGTGACTGCATAGCAGTGGCAGTGTTATACACACAAAGAAACAAAGAACTCCAAAACGTACCTCTGAAAGTGACGATGGAGACAATAATGGGCCGTACCTATTCATTCTCTGTCTTCCTCATACAGCATTTTAAGCTTCGTTTTACTCAATAGAATTTCAACCTTTCTCTAAACTTATTTAATTAAAGCTGAATAACAATACCTATTTCACACAAAATCATAGCAAAGCATTTCCAGACAGCTTATATTATTTCTCTAGTACACATTTTTGTTTTTAAGTTCCTTTTTATTTAAAACAAACCTTCTTATGTTAGATTTCATTAATTCCAAAAGCGTACATACAACAAAAATTAGCAGATAGTGTAATTAGATGGCCGACATCATAAAACCATCCAGACAATTAATACTAAACCTACACAAGTTTCACTTTCCTTCTCTTTTTTTCTTTACTAGAGCTAAATCTTTCCACAGACACTGTGAAGCCTGACAAAACCATCCAGACAATTAATGCTAATTAATACTGGGTATTGGTGAATTGTTTCTTCCCCAGTTTGACAAAACACACGTCTTCTTTGGCATGGGGTTTGAAACTAAAAGCTGTCGGCAAATTTTCAACTGAAGCGTGTCTAATTTTGTTTCTCTTAACTTTCTGGCCTTCTTCAATTCCCCTTGCCATTCTAAAATAGACTTTAATTAAGTTTGCCTCGTGTTGAAACGCATTGTATCAAAGATCAAAGGTTTTTCTAACAGTTCTTTGTAATAAACTGTCGATCCTTTCAATGGTAATTATGCTATCCAGTGATATATGGTTATTGTTGCCGTTTTTGCTTTCAATTTGTATAATCTTTTACGAATGTATTCTTTAATAGCGTTAAGACAGCTGAGGTAATTGAGGTACTGGTATTTAAGTTCCATTTTCTTTTTTAAAAAATCGCTTAAGAACGTGTCATGTACGTCTAAAATGTCTTTTATTTACACACACACACACACACACACACACACACACACACACACACACACACACACACACACACACACCAAACGGAGAGAGAGAGAGAGAGGAGAGAGTGAGAGAGAAGAGAGAGAGAGAATGCGAATGCTTTAATATTTTAGGCTTTGCGCCCATTCACATGGGGACAATGATGGATGGGGGAGTTCAAAGAAGATAATCAAACTATATCATTACATACAATTTTATCATCATGCAGGGTCGTCACGACGTGGAAACCAGATCAAGGTAATAGAGTTCATTATGTGCTTAATAGGCTGAGCACAGCAGAACAACTCTGCACTCATTGGTTCATCAAGGCTTCTGCACAGTGACCAGAACATGTTAACAATCAGCTCTGTTATTCTTTTATACATTTATCGGGAGGAGCTGGAAGCAAAATCCACAGGTAGTCAAATTTTGAAAATATCACAGGCCTTTTAATTAATTTCTTTTCTTGAACAATGTGTCTGCTGTATTAATTTCTATTAAGTTTTGTAAATCATTTGTAAACTATATTCCTTTTTTTATTTTTTTAGATTTTTAGGGATTCTTTCTGTTTTTGTGAGATAGGTACGCTACAGTTGAGTTGTTGTTATTTTCTTCCTAGCCAGACATCTACAGTTTTCTCATCATTAAGCTGTGAGCCTGAAACAGTTTTAAACCTATCTAAATGTGTCAAATCATTGTTCGTAGGGTTAGAATTGTATCATGGCTTAATTGATTTAATGAGTTTTCTGATGTTTTAATTCCACTTAATTATTTATCATTCCGGATTTTGCAAATAAAGCAAAGATGTGGGGAGACATCTCCCTAATGGCAGCCCCTCTTTACACAAAACCCTGAGGATGTCCTTTCCGTTCATCATAATGGAAGATTTTATATTGCAATAAAAAGTGCATATCCATTTGCAAACATCTTCCTCAAAACCCTTCATATTTTTTGCATACAATTCCAGACCGCAGAGTCGAATGCCATTTTAAAATCTGTTGCAACGAGCAGACGTGGCAAATGTTTCCATTCCAAATTATCCATTGTATTGTATAAGATTCTGATAGTTTCTTCATACTGTCTTCTGGGTATGAAACCTGTCTGGTCTTCATTGACTAATTTCGTCAAGACATGCTTGATTCTATTCCTTACAGAACCAGAAGCAATCTTGTATGTCACATTACGTAAGGTCATTGGTCTCCTTTTTGTCCAATGTTCTCGTGATATATCTTCCTTAAATAAATTTATCATTACTCCCTCCCTTTGCGTTTTTGATACTTCATCTTTGAAACACACACACACACACACACACACACACACACACACACACACACACACACACACCACACACACACACACATCATCCATTTATCGACCCAGCTGCGAATTCGTCGACTTGCTGACAGAAATATTCGAAGACAATCAACAGCTGTTCCATTAATTCCAAAGCTTTTGTCCTTTTGCATATTTCTTAATGTCATTGACGCCTCGTTCCTACTTACGGGCATGTTTGTGTGTGTGTGTGTGTGTGTGTGTGTGTGTGTGTGTGTGTGTGTGCGTGCGTGCGTGCGTGCGTGCGTGCGTGCGTGCGTGCGTGCGTGTGGTGTGTGTGTGTGTGTGTGTGTGTGTGTGTGTGTGTGTGTGTGTGTGTGTGAGAGAGAGAGAGAGAGAGAGAGAGAGAGAGAGAGAGAGTACGCAAACAGTACTGAACTGATTTCAATGTGAAATACAGTGGAATGTGGGAATGCGGCCGGAGCAGAGATCCAGAATCCCCCACCCCCCACCCCTACCCCCACCCCTCTACTTCCCACTTTTCATTTAACAGCGAAATCGGGCATGCTGGGACATTTTCGTCAATTTTTCACGAAGTGATACTTGAGTATTCATGAAACATAATAGGCTTGCTAAACGCACTGATCTCTGACGCGGATAGGGATTACAGAGTCCAGCCATGTAATATTCAGTCACTGGTCGGTAGCAGATATGGCCAGAATGCTGTTCGACGTTGGTGAGGTCTGTTGCCCTACTGACTGGCTCTGACAACGGGTGATGGGTGGTTTCATAACGCCTCGCGGGTTTGACACGTTGCGTTCTCGCCCTGGCGTGATGGTGTCATTCACCTCTTGTGTTCTTGCTGACAGACGGCTTTCGTCATTATCAAACCACATCGTCATCATCGCCAGAGGACTGGTTTAACTAGATCCCACCCCCCAACCCCACCCTCTCTCTCTCTCTCTCTCTCTCTCTCTCTCTCTCTCTCTCTCTCTCTCTCTCTCTCTCTCTCTCTCTTCTCTCTCTCTCCCAGTTTTCACATCCTTGCGGTCATCATATGGTTTGTTCTGGTATTTATCTGTTTTCAGAAACACAGATGTAAGATGACAATTTGATCAGATTCACACTACTCGGTATATCAAGGCTGAAACCCGACATGCCTGGTTTCGCAACATTCGGAATAATTTCATGTTGCTTCTAGCCCAGCCTTCCGCCAAGGACCACATTAGTACTGTCAGCCAATTTTGATTTCTGTAAAAAAAAAATTTTAGGACAAATGAAAAGGGTTTCTCCCTTTTCATAAACTCAAACATCACATCAAGGGGTGGGAGGTGGGGGGGGGGGGGATCTCTGAACAAGGTATTTATGGAGTTTGTTGTTAAGTTTTATGTCTGACATCATGTAAATCCAAACACTCCATAACAACATGTTTCATAGTGAGTGTGTCATATCACATGGAACGCACCACAGAGCTCTAGCTTCACCTTTAAAAAATATGACTGGGTGTAAAAAAAAATAAATAAATAAAAAGATTGAGCTGAGCGCAGGCGGCACGATACTGCTGCTGAGCTGTGCTTTTTGTACGAACACTTACCAATATTCAGATTCTGAATATCGCGGTTTTTTCATGTTTGTTTAAATGATAGTCTATTCAAATCCTACAAAATTCAAGTTGTCATTACTTCTGGCAAGCTCAAAACAATTCGTACGACGAATTGTAGGTCTATTTCTAAAACATTTGTAGTTTGAAATAACGAAATAATTGCGTGAGCGTGTTATTAATATTGATTTCCGATGATATGGTTTTCAATTCAATGAAGGGCGATCAAATATTCATTTTCAACATGTAAGTGCGATTACTGATTGCTTACTGTACTTAACCTTTTTTTTCTACCGCTTATCATGTATTTCATGTACTTTGTACTCGATGTACTGCTATCTTCCCCCATCTCCCCTTCTCCACCCCCCCCCCCCCCTCCACACACACACCTGTGTGTATTGATACCAACCCCTCTCCTCTTTTCCTTTCTCCTACACCTTACACCAGCCCTATTCCTGTCCCGTTTGACACTGGTTCTGACCTTCATCAGTAAAGGGTTTGTTTGTTCGTTCGTTTGCTCTCTCTCTCTCTCTGTCTCTCTCTCTCTGTCTCTCTCTCTCTCTCTCTATCTCTGTCTCTCTCTCTCTCATCCACACAGACACAGACACAGACACAGACACACACACACACACACACACACACACACACACACAAACACAACACAACACACAACACACACACACACACACACACACACACACACACACACACACACACACACAAAACATTTTTAAAAAATCTCTCTCTCTCTCTCTCTCTCTCTCTCTCTCTCTCTCTCTCTCGACGTTGACAGAGCTGAATCACGAGGTATTGATACCGATGTTGTACAATGTGAGAAAATCCTTGTTTTTGCATTAGAGAAAGTTCTCCGGCTGTCTTTAACGCAAAAACAAGGATTTTAAAGCAAGTTCGGCTGTCCGCCGTGGCGAAGTGGTTAGCGTCGCGGACTCCCGGCTGGGAGGTCGTGTGTTCGAATCCCATCAGAGTCATGCGGGTTTTTCTGCCCCGACCGGCTCCTACCCAGAGTTGAGTTTGCTGCTGACTCAGTTGGGAAGACTGGACCACACAGTCGAGTTTCATCCACTTAATAGATGCGTTTTCTGAGAGTGTTGCTGAAATTTCCTGACCAACACTGCAGGTGCCTGTATCTCTCGGGCCTGGTTGACGCCGGGATATATTATGAAAGAAAGCGTAGAGTACAGCCCTGTCATGTAGTCTCAGACCGAAATGGTAATCCGTAGCATCATCTTAATCATCCTCATTCTCATCGATCAGCATTAAAAAAAAGTTTCAAATTCTGTGGCCCTTCATGCCCTGCTCTCATGGTGACCTCAATTTCGATGTCCTCTCCACGTCTGTGGTTTTGGTTTGGTTCCGTCGGGGTCACCGGTATCGGCGAGTCCATGGGGTTGTCGTTGGACGGACGTGGTGGCGCCCTCCGGAGGGAGAGCTCACTCACGCCGGCTCCGCGACTAAGCAATTATTGTCGTCAGTAGGGGGCTTAGTAGGTGGTGTCCTGCGTATGTTAGATCAGAAAAGGCGCCACTGAACACCACCGAAGTGAATCGGCAGCAGTGCTGTGTCTCCTCCGGTGGGTTGCCTCTTGACGACTTGACATTGACTGCTCCCTGTGGATTGCCGGTGCCGGGGCTGCGGCGGGGCCAACCGAGCTGTGGCTGTGGACGGGGTGTCGGAATGAGCGGCGTGAGTGCAATGCCTCTGAGGTGGCGCAGAGGTTGGGACAGCAAAAAAAAAAAAAAAAAAAAAGTTCTCCGGCTGTCGCTGCAAACGCCAAACGATTTTGTAACCTACATGTGGAGACAGCGGTCTGTTTGGTCAGTGTTGTACAGCGAACCGAGGGCTTGACCAGTGCGATGCTTTCAAGGGTAAGTCAGGCATCTGAGAAGTCTTGTCCATGACTTTAGTTCCATCGTTTGTGTGTTTGTTTAGTGGATGGGCCCATTTTCTTCTTCTCTGTTTGTCTGTTTGCTTTTGATCTATTTTGCTTTTGATCAGTTTTGTTCCTTTGGGACAGAGAGGGGGGGAGGGAGGTGAGTGGAGATGAGTGGAAGGGGGGGGGGGGTATGGGGAAAGGGGCAATGGGGTTATAGAGTAGCATCTGATAAAAGGTAACATGTTAAAACGCTGGCCCGACATAGACGTGTCTAATTAACGTAAAAATGACTGAACCAACAGAGATCATAGATACTTAAAGGACCCCAGCTTGCTTAACATGCGCACATCGATGGTTGGTGTGCGTGTTTAAGCTGGGAACTGGGGAGGCTGTGGCAGTAATCTGACCAGGAATCATCATACATGATTCATAGGCAGCACGGTGTGGGAGAAGGGAGCAGTTGAGGAGGAGGCGTGTTGCGCTGGTGTGGGTGTGCCATATGCTGTAATTCA
>CM065739.1:31472883-31480383 GCA_033310375.1 Conus canariensis
ACACACACACACACACACACACACACACACACACACACACACACACACACACACACACACACACCTTCCACAAACCTGGGAAAACAAAAAAAAAACAGAAAAGATGCACTCGTCGAGGCAAAAATCTACTCACTGACCATGGACCGGCAGAAAGCAGTGTCGGCCTCACAGGAGATGAAGACTATCGTTCAGTCTCAGCGACCTCACAGGAGATGAAGACCATTGCTCAGTCTCAACGACCTCACAGGAAATGAAGACCATCGTTCAGTCTCAGCGACCTCACAGGAGATGAAGACCATCGTTCAGTCTCAGCGACCTCACAGGAGATGAAGACCATTGTTCAGTCTCAGCGACCTCACAGGAGATGAAGACCATTGTTCAGTCTCAACGACCTCACAGGAGATGAAGACCATCGTTCAGTCTCAGCGACCTCACAGGAGATGAAGACCATTGTTCAGTCTCAACGACCTCACAGGAGATGAAGACCATCGTTCAGTCACAACGACCTCACAGGAGATGAAGACTATCGTTCAGTCTCAACGACCTCACAGGAGATGAAGACTATCGTTCAGTCTCAACGATCTCACAGGAGATGAAGACCATCGTTCAGTCTCAACGACCTCACAGGAGATGAAGACTATCGTTCAGACTCAGCGACCTCACATGAGATGAAGACCATCGTTCAGTCTCAGCGACCTCACAGGAGATGAAGACTATCGTTCAGTCTCAACGACCTCACAGGAGATGAAGACTATCGTTCAGTCTCAGCGACCTCACAGGAGATGAAGACCATTGTTCAGTCTCAGCGACCTCACAGGAGATGAAGACTATCGTTCAGTCTCAACGACCTCACAGGAGATGAAGACTATCGTTCAGTCTCAGCGACCTCACAGGAGATGAAGACCATAGTTCAGTCTCAACGACCTCACAGGAGATGAAGACCATCGTTCAGTCTCAACGACCTCACAGGAGATGAAGACCATCGTTCAGTCTCAACGACCTCACAGGAGATGAAGACCATCGTTCAGTCTCAACGACCTCACAGGAGATGAAGACCATCGTTCAGTCTCAGCGACCTCACAGGAGATGAAGACCATTGTTCAGTCTCAGCACAGGACCTCCCAGCCACAGGACAGTCATCATCAACTCAACAGGCAGGGACAGGTCCTCATACTCCACCAGCGAACAGTGGCACAACCACCTCAGTCACCGTTATTAGCACACACGGCTGTCCCCTTGGTACCACCCTCTCTCAGCTCCTGTGGAGAAGCAGACCTGACCAGGCAGCACGTTCTCCAGGGCTGTTGGGGTCCTCTTGGAGCTGAGAGAGGAGACGTGGCCGACGCCCACCATTCTACGGGTGTTGCTGCAGTACGGGGTCTTGTCCAGGATTTAAAGAGGACCCCCCGTTTCATCCTGAGGACCAGTCTTTAAGTTTGTAGCCGCTGGAGAAAAAACAAAAAGATCACGCCCATTAACGGCTGAAGGTAAAGCAGAGTATTCCTGATATAGTGCTGTACACTGCGCGTATGCGACCACTCGTCTTTATTTATCCCTCCTCCCGAAATCGTTTAACTGTGACGAAATCGATCAAATTTCTACATCATCCTCATCCCCAAAGATCATCATAAATTACCCCGAAATAATTTTAATAGTGAAGAAATCAATCGAACATCTACATCATCCTCATCTCCAAACATCATCCTAAATTCCCTCCAAATGTTTTTTTTACAGTGAAAACATCAATCAAACATCTCCATCATCCTCATCTCCAAATATCATCCTAAATTCCCTCGAAACGTTGTTGACAGTGAAAACATCAATCAAACATCTCCATCATCCTCATGCCAAACGATTCTATCATCAATGTCTCAGGTTCTGTGGTCCTTCACGTTCTTGTGGTGGCCTCAGTTTCGCTGTCCTCTGCACGTCCACGTGCACTGAGATCTGGTGTCAGAGGTGTCAGTATCGGCAAGTGCATGGGGACTGTCGCTGGACGGACATGGCGGCGCCCTCCGGAGCAAGTCGCTTGCTCACTCTACCTCAGCGAGTGAGCGATTCATCTTCATCAGCAGAGGGCTCTGCGGCTGTGTCCTATGTAAGGTGGGTCAGACTCCACTAAACACCACTGAAGTGGCTGTGTCCTATGCATGTTGGATCAGACTCCACTAAACACCACTGAAGTGGCTGTGTCCTATGCAAGGTGGATCAGACTCCACTAAACACCACTGAAGTGGCTGTGTCCTATGTAAGGTGGGTCAGACTCCACTAAACACCACTGAAGTGGCTGTGTCCTATGTAAGGTGGGTCAGACTCCACTAAACACCACTGAAGTGGCTGTGTCCTATGTAAGGTGGGTCAGACTCCACTAAACACCACTGAATTGGCTCGAAAGCACTGCAGGGTCTCTTCTGGTGGGTTGGGCCATGACGATTTAATACTGATTGCTCCTTGCGGACTGCGATGCTGGGGCCGTGACCTTACAAATCCAGCTGTGACTGTGTGTGGTGGGGCCGAAATAAATGACCTGAGAGTCATGCCAGCGCACGGAAAATGACAGAGGTGGTGGGGGGGGGGGGGGGGGGGGGGGGGGGCGCGTGCGCGTGCGTGCGGCATGCGAGCGTACTGCGTACGTGTGTGTGTTGTGTATGTGTGTGTGCGCGCGTGCGCGTGCACGTGTGTGTGTGTGCAAATCTGTGAACCGTAACCATTGCTCATATCAATTTGTGACAAATATATCAGGTTTTCGACTAAATTCGCTCTATTCCACACTGACCCCTCCCCCTTCTCCGCCCCACAACCCCTTCCACCCCCACCCCCACCCCCCACCCTTCTCCAAGGTGCATAATTTTTTCATCAGAGAAGACTAAGCACTTCATTCTACTCAGCTGTGAGAATTAACACCAAATACACCCAAGAAAGCACCAGGAGGGAGAGATAAAGGACAGAACAGGGAGGATGGGAAGCGGGCGAAGAGAGGTAGCGGGTTGTGGAACGGGACAAGGCGAGAGAGAGACACACACAGAGAGACAGAGAGAGAGACAGAGACAGACAGAGAGAGACAGAGACAGACAGAGACAGAGACAGACAGAGAGAGAGACAGAGACAGACAGAGAGACAGATAGAGACAGAGACAGACAGAGAGACAGATAGAGACACAGAGAACACCCACACACAGACACACACAGACACACACAGCAACACACACACACACACACACACACACACACACACACACACACACACACACACACACTGTCCCATGATCCGGAGATGCTGATCAGGTGCAGGTGTATCAACACGGAAAGCAGGAACAGGATACCGCGTGAATGGGTGGGAGGTGATAACCCATAGGCCTGCACAGCCCGTCACCATCTCCCGGTGTCTCCCCCCTCCACCCCACCCCCCTCCCTCCGCTCTTCTGTCTGTCTGTCTTGTCTGTCTGTCTGTCTGTCTTCTCTCTCTCTCTCTCTCTCTCTCTCTCTCTCTCTTCTACTTGCAAAATGGTATTTTAAGGGCAAAGTATAGTCTTGTGTAAGAAATATGTATCATGATGTGAAAGTGCGGATTTTAGATATGGAGCAAAAGCTTAGCAGGTGCGAATTGGTTGCTTTGGGTAAAACAAGGGGATGTGTGTAGCCCTGTTCTGTTTTCACTGCTTGCCAATGACCTTGCGTCAAAAATGATCGAGAATGGTCCTGGCGGTGTGACGGTCGATCTGACTGAATGATATTCACATTGTTATTTGTTGGTGATATCCTTGGTGCTTTCTGTGACTGTAGTTAAACGACATGGACAATTATCACATAGTTCGTGTTCGGTGGCTTCAAGGCTGCAGTTGACGGTGAATATGGTCAAAACTGGTATTACTGTTTTACTGTAGTGGCTTCTTAGGACAAAATGAGAAACGATATTATCATAAAGAAGAAAAATAACAGAGCCTCTCGACATATATAAAACTCTTGGTATTTATTTTTCAACTAGACTTAATTTGAGAAGTACATGTCGAAATTTAGGAAGTAGACCAAAGAAAGCAGTTATGAATATTATTCATATATTGTATAGATTGGATGGCTGCTCTGTTAATCCGTGTAGTATATTATTATTATTATTATTATTTGGTGTTGTTGTTGTTGGTGGTGGTGGTGGTGGTGTTGGTGTTGTTGTCGTCGTCGTCGTACCCTGGCTAAAAGACTCCAGGGATAATCCGAACAGCCGAAGTGCTTGAACAAAATGGTACAAATGCATCAGCTGGGGATAAGAACATTACGTGTGTGACCGTTCATAATTTTACCCCGCCACGTGGGCAGCCACACTCCAACTTCGAGGGATTTTGAAGACTGATAATATTGTGCTAGGAGCTTGTCACGACTGAAGACAATCCCCGCATAACTATGCAGAGCATAACAACATTTTGATGTAGCCTTGGTGCTCTAGCCTATGTCAATTGGTCTGACACAGCCTTAAGTCAAGGCGGGCAAATAATTTGATTCTCATTATTTGAGAATGCAATGTGTTGCTGAAATTTGGGGATTTGGGGAAAAAAAATAGATATGAATCAGTATATTTATTCAATATGAAACAGTTTTCAAATGTAGGGATATTCGAGCTCCTAATCAGGACAGACAGTACCCTGTTGTCCAGATAAGGTTGCATACTTTGAAAAGAGTGTGTAAACAGCCTACTGGGAGATGTTTCAGTGGTTGGTAATGTATGTCATCAAGGCCAGGAGCAACATCACTACAGGTTTGCAGAGCTGATTTCAGTTCGTCACGTGAAAACGGTACATGACAGATTTCAGTATTGTACAGGAAAAAGTCACATGGAGAGTGTTCCTTTTTTTTCTTTTTTTTTTCTAAAGTAGTGGTTTTATTAGTGGAGGATTTTTTTTTTCTGCAATAGAAAAGGCCAACAGATTGGCAATAACTTGTTACCAGTAATCAGTGTCTACAAGTTTCTCGTGCTACATGGACGGATTCGCGTTTTCCCCTTTAATTACCAGATTATTGTTCAAACTTCTTTCTTGTTTTTATTTTTTTATTTTTTATTTTTTATTTATTTATTTATTTTTTGTTGTTGTTGTTGTTGTTGTTGTTGTTTTGCTGTCCCATCGTCTGTGTCACCTCAGCGGCAATGCACCCATGCCGCTCATTTTGACCCCTCGTCCACAGCCAAGACCGGTGTCGTATATAATACTGTCGCCGTGGAATTGTATCGCAGCCATAGCATTTCACGTGAAATATTGTTGCAGCGACAATATGTTCTGGAAAAAAATTGTCGCGCGACAACTTTTCACGAAAAATGTCCTATAGAATAGTGTAGCTGTCCATAAAATACTGTCGCTCGAAATTTTGCGATAGTTTTTTTGCGACAGGACACTGTGAACTATTGTAGTCAGTGAATGCTGTCGCTTGCGATACATTTTCACGTGAAATCTTACTGCTAGAGTTAAACATTTCCTGTGAGATATGGTCGCAGCGTTCATATTTCACAGCGACGATTTTTTCTGCAAAGTGAAAAAACGTCGCCGCGGTTGAGGTCAAAATATCAGAGAAAATAATGCAGCCTGCCATGGAATAAAAAATTTTCGCAAGTAATTTTTTATCATAAATGTTTTTGACGAAAGTCAAATTTCCATTCGTGTGTGGTGTGTGTGTGTGTGTGTGTGTGTGTGTGTGTGTGTGTGTGTGGTGTGGTGTGTGTGTGTGTGTGTGTGTGCGTGCGTGCGTGCGTGCGTGAGTGCGTGCGTGCGTGCGTGGTGTGTGTGTGTGTGTGTGTGTGCGCGCGCGCGTTTGTGAATGTGTGTGTGTGTGTGTGTGCGTTTTTGAACGTGTGTGTGTGTGTGTGTGTGTGTGTGTGTGTGTGTGTGTGTGTGTGTGTGTGTGTGTGTGTGCTGTGAAATGTGATGTTTTTATCAATATCGTAATAATAATAATAATGATTTCTTATATAGCGCTTAATCAAACGAATTTCTCTAAGCGCTTTACAAAGTCATACTACATTCACCCTTCTCATATACAATAATACACCTTACACCCAACTACAAATACTATTACTACAATAACTAACAAATCCTAATCCTACCAATGTGACATTCACTTATTCTTCAAATATCACTACAAAAACTTAATCCTATAACGTTCAATCATACAACAAATACATATAATAGAGAACATACACATACGCTACATTTGAAAAGGCCCAGACGGCTATGAGTTAGGTTGTACCCCCCCCCCCCCCCCCCCTCCCCACAGCATTGACTAATTATGAGAAGATAGATGGGTTTTAAGTTTAGACTTGAAAGAAGAGATAGAATCTGAATGTCTGAGACAGTCTGGCAGTCTGTTCCACGTCGCTGGAGCTTGAAAAGAGAAAGATCTTTCACCAGTAGTAGTCCTGAAGCGAGTCATTCGCAGAAGGCGGTCGTCAGCACAGGAGCGTAGTTGTCGAGAGGGGGTGTAGATTTTAAGATCTGAGAGATAAGAAGGTCCATTTTCAAAGAGAGCAGAGAAAGTGAGAGTTGAGATTTTGTACGAGATATGGTTTGAGACAGATAGCCAGTGAAGAGAGTGGAGGAGAGGCGAAATGTGAGCATGTTTTCTTGCTCTACAGACGACCCGGGCTGCATGATTTTGGATTCGCTGTAATCTGTCTATCAGGTATTTTGGAAGGCCGGCCAAAAGTGAGTTGCAGTAATCTATTCTAGATAAGACAAATGCACAAATGAGAGTTTTTGTAGCATCTGTAGAGAGAAGGTGACGTACAGAGCTGATTCTTCTTAGTTCTAAATAGGCAATCTTGCAAATATTTGAAACCTGTTTCTCAAAGGAGAGGGATTGGTCAAGTATGACCCCTAGACTGCGGACAGAGGTGGAGACAGAGACAGCACAGTCATTGATAGTGACAGTTGAAGGCAGAGAAGGATGGTTAGGCTGTTTTGTCACGAACATGAGTTCCGTCTTGTCGTCGTTTAGTTGTAGTTTGTTGGTTGTCATCCAGTCCTTCAGGTCTGCAATGCAGCCCTGCATCCGAGAAATCAGTGAGTCAGTTTCAGCAATGGGAGCCGACTGATGAAGCTGAGTATCGTCAGCAAAGCTCTCATGCGACATGGCGTGACCACTGATGACGTCAGACACAGGACTAGCATACAGCAACAAAAAGGACTGGCCCAAGTACAGAACCCTGAGGCACACCGTACCTAAGAGGAGAACTGTCTGAGTATCTTCCCTGTACACACACTGTCTGAGTCCGTCCAGTCAAGTAAGAGATAATCGTAGTCCTAGGACATTCAACACAACGAAAGTAGGGGAAGACTGGGTAAGTTAGAACCCCAAAGAAATGCAGCCCTACCTCCTTCACTAATTTTACTTCACTTAAGGTTAATTATTTGTAAAGCTTACCATAAGAGCTTCATATAGTACAGTCATCAAATGGCTATTTTTTTTCAAAAAGTTCTACATAAGAAATCATAAAATTCTTAAAGAAAAGGAAGCTCGCTTT
>CM065739.1:31482883-31490383 GCA_033310375.1 Conus canariensis
CACACACACACACATCGTCGCGCTCTCTCCACACACACGCACACATGCTTGCACGTCCAGAGACAGAGAGAGAGAGAGGGGGGGGGGGGGAGGGGGCGGGAAAGGCAGAGACCAACTGACAGACAGTTTGATGGACAGAGTGAAACTAAAGAGAGTCAAACAGATAGAGGGAGGGCGATACATAGAGAGAATGAGCGAGAAAAACAAGTAGAGACAGAAAGATAGACCGACAGTCAAGCAGACACAAATATAATCATACAATGACAATGGGGCAACTGATACGTAAAACCATGAGACAGGGAGGTGGGGATAGAGTTGGGGCAGAGACCGAACATGTCTTCGACGTTGTTGTTTTTTTTACGGGAAATGCTGTCTCAGAGCGACAACTTTTCTACGGCAGCAATTTTTTTTACATGAAATGCTGTCGCTGCGACATGATTTTATTTTTAGGCAACGACACGATTTTATGGACATTTCTCGTGAAATCCTGTCGCGCTACCAATTTTTATGAAATTAAGTCGCTCAGCGATAATTTTTCACGAACCAGCTGCAGTATTTCCCGGGAAATACTGTCGCTGCGACACGATTTTATGAGCGACAGTATTATATACGACATCGGCCCGTCCCGCCGCAGCCCCGGCACCAGCAATCCACAGGAAGCAGTCAGTGACGAGTCGTGAAGAGGCAACCCACCTGAAGAAACACAGCACTGCTCCTGAGTCACTTCGGTGGTGTTTTGTGGTGCCTGTTCTGATCCAACACACCAAAGACATCACCTGTTAAGCCCACCACTGACCACAATGATTCCTTATTCACGGAACCGGCGTGAGTGAGTTCTCCCTCCGGAGGTCGCCAACACGTCTGTCCAACGACAACCCTCATGAACTTGCCGATACCGGTGATTCCGGCAGAATCAAACCAAGGCCATCGTCGTGGAGAGGAGGACATCCCAACTGCGCTATTTCGGCTGACAATAAGCACATCTATCATCTTTTTGAACGCCAACAGCGAGACGAGTTTGACCTGCTTCTAATCCCCGAATCGCTTTATTTTGCAATATTGCCGCATCAAAAATGAGACTACGATTCATTGTTGATCCGCCCAGTGCGCTTTTGAATCACCATACGAAGTTCAGAGAAGGTAGGATAACAACTGTGGATTTGCATGAGGAGCAAAAAGACAGACAGACAGAGCGCGCTTTTTGTTTAAGATAATGCCAAATGTGGGATAATGTAGAGTTCTTCGTTTCTGATGATCTGTTGAGTGAAGCCGATCATGTGGAACGACGCATTGAAGGTCTCCCCCTCCCTAATCATGACCAAATCCCAGGAAGAATTCTTGTTCCATCGTATCATTCTGGCGCTTGATGAACAGCAGCTGTGTGTGGGTTCTTTCACAGTGGCATTGTGAAAATGAGCAAATTACAGTGGGACTTCTCTAGAACGATTACCAGGAAATCAGAAGAGCGGAAAACAGTATTTAACGGGGAAAGATGGAAGTCTGCACTGGAAGATAAATTTGGTGTAGACAAACACAAACAAAGGAAGAAAGATAAGAAAAGAAAACCCAGTGTGTACACGTGCAGAGGCTCTCCCACCCCACCCCCCACCTCCCATTTGGAGGGTGCTTATATTACTGCATGTCTTCACCCCTTCAAACAGACCCATGGACTGTGAGAACGAAACCAGGAAATGCTTATCTTTGCATTGTAAGAACCGGAAATAATTATCATCCTCACGATTCTTCTTTTTCCTATTCTACAATTAAAGACGAAAAAAATGGTATCCAATTCATGCGCCTGTTATTTCAATTACATTCAGGTTTAACGTCTCTCCCAGTAACATTGATATGGCAGACTAGGGAAACTATCTCGAAAGAGAACGGTATCGTACACTACCCGAGTACCCTCCGAACGCCATAAGAAGATGGGCATCGAATATGCTCTCTCTCTCTCTCTCTCTCTCCTCTCTTCTCTCTCTCTCTCTCCTCTACCCTATACATTTTTTTAAGAGATCAGTAAAATACAATGTCATTATTTGATTGAGTGGATGGTCAAGTCAGTTTTTTTTTAACCTTACTGCATTACTCCTGTGCGTGAGGTGAGGACATAACGAAATATTACGAATTTATTTGTTTTTGTTAACTTTGGATTTGATACACACTAGGAATGAAAGTGTACTATTTGTTTGCAGGAAAGGAAGAGGGAAATGTTTTTGTTCTGTTACCTTTCCTCACCTTGTCAAAAGACCTCTTTGGTAATGACAATAAAATATCAAAGTCTCTCTCTCTCTCTCTCTCTCTCTCTCTCTCTCTCTCTCTTTTTTAAACTGCATTGAACGTGCCTCGTCCGACTTAAAACTAGGTGCCACGGTGTGAAAATCAGGTGCCTGTTCCCGGCATTGCGTACGCCGATCAGGGGACGACTGACGATGATGCAAGCGTCACTGCCGGTCGGCGGCACCTAAAATACTTCAAGTTCCCTCCACCTGCGCACAGGCGGCTCACACACACACACACACACACACACACACACACACACACACACACACACACACACACACCGAATCGACGCACGCACGAAGAACACACGCACCGGCTTGCACGCACGCAGCACACCGGCTTCCTTGGCGACGGAGACACAAATGGAAATCACCCCACTAACGCATGGCGGCGGAGCTCAGGCCGGTTCTGCTACAGTGGGCCTACTACTGCCCGGCCGCGCACGTTGAGTTGGGAGCACTCTTTTGCCGCTCGACTCGACAGTGGGACGGACCGTGCAGTCGTCTCTCCCCTCCACTATCTCTTCTTTTTTCTCCTTGTCTCTTCATGTATGTTGGTAGGGCACTAAATCGAACTTGTCTTTCCTTCCCACTTGAGAGTTATCTTCTCTAAACGAGTTACCTCTGACTCTCTCTCTCTCTCTCTCTCTCTGCGCACGCGGATTTTGATCTCTGACCTAGTCAGAATTTTTTTTTCCTAGTCTGTTTGCGATTCGCGGCTATTTAATCCTGTCGAGTTATCAATAGGGAACAGTTGGGCCTTGGCTGCGATGATGGTGATGTTGACTGGATTGATTTCTTCCTGCATTGCACGCCATTCTAAGGTGGTGGTTTGTCACTTCGAAACTTGTGGCTGGATCCCAAAGCGTGCGTCTGGGTAGATTTGTGACAGATTTGTGGTTAGGATTTTTAGCAGTGGAGTTGCTAAACTATTAAGGGGGAGGTGGGGGGAGGGGGGGGGGGGCTCTAGGATTGTGGTGACCAAATTTCTTCCAATATTTTTCAATTGCTACTTTTTTTTTTAATTATTATTATTATCCTTGCCATTTTGTTATCATGTCTACTTGGCTTAACAGACTAGACCGTTTAATTTCCGGGTCGTTCGATTCTCAGAAAAAGACGTCGAAGAAGAAGTAAAAAGCATGCTGTCGATCGTTTGAGAAATGATCCCATAGAAGTTCGTAAAGATTGCAGTGGCGACAACTGACAGCCGATTTCGATCGGCATAGCGGCTTTTCTTTCTCTTGAGTTTTTCCCCATCCGTCTCTCTCTCTCTCTCTCTCTCTCTCTCTCTCTCTCTCTCTCTCTCTCTCTCTCTCTCTCTCTCCGCTTTCACATGCAAATTTAGCGCCTTGCTTCATCGTTTCACCAACATTTTCTTCACTTTTATTTTTCTTCTTTTTTTTCCAGAGTAACCTGTCGTCCACTCCGCCCTGGCCGCTCTCTGCCTTCATTTTCTCACCAGAGCAGATCGTGCTTGAGACTGATTCTGTCAACTGGCTTCACTGAGGAAGAAGGAAGGAAGACAGAACTCGGCGAAGAGGAGGCTCGTCCAGTGAACTGTGTGTGTTCGTGTTGTTGTTGAAGTGTTGTTTTATAATTGGTTTTTTTTTTTCATATCGTTTGGGATCCTGTGCCTTTGATTTTTTTTCTCTCCTTGTGGATTTTGGAGGGGCTGTTTTTCGCCAATTTTACCCCCAAAACATGGCCTTACATTGTTCTGTTCGTGGAGGACTCTCCCGCTGTTCGCCTTTGTTCTCCCTACAGTCTGCCAAAGGTAGGTTGAAATCCACTGAGTGTGTCTGTCCATCTCTGTGTCTGTCTGTCTGTCTGTCTGCTACAGGGGCGGATTATGGGGATGGGGGTGGGGGGGGGAGAGTGGGAGCGGAACGGAGATTCCCTCCTCACTGACAACACCACCCCGACTCCCCCGTCCTGTGCGCACCCTGTAAGTTAGCGCCTTTCTGTCCGTTATCAATGAAGCTCTCGGTGAAGCAGTGTTAGAAACAACCGCGCTGAATGACTGGGAACTCGGCGGACAGAATGCTTTCTCTCCTTCCCCATGAAAGCGCGAGTCAATGACATCGATCCAAGGGGCGTGAAAGATGGGGAAGGGGGGGGGGGAGGAAGGGGAGGGAGAGATTCTAAACTGCGACACCGCTTGAAATCAGGATGGTTTCATGTTTAAGGGCGGGGTGGGGAGAGATTGTTTCCGGTTGCGTGGCTAATGAAAATTCAGTAACTAGTTAGGTTTTTGGGGATACCACTGTGCTCCCTGTCTTTGTTTCTGGTTTAAAGAGAGAAGTATGTCTTACCTGAAACCTAACCGGCATGCTGCCGGTATCCTTGCACTGAACGTCGCCATTTTGATCCTGACGAGTGCTTTCCCTTGAATGAATCTTGACGTGCACAAGTTTTCCTGTCGTTTTGTTAGGCAGGTCCTCGACCGCAGCTTCTCTCTCTCTCTCTCTCTCTCTCTCTCTCTCTCTCCTCTCTCTCTCTCTCTCTCTTCTCTGTGTGTGTGTGTGTGTGTGTGTGTGTGTGAAAGTTTTGTTTTATTTTGTTGGCTTCCCAGAAGCGAAAAAAAGGGTCGGCAGAACAATGTAGGGTGGGTAAGGTGGTCGGGGGGGAAAAATCTTGTTTCGGCCATAATTACAGATTCCAGAAAACCCTCGCCCTCCATCCCTTCTATACCCTTCGTCAATTTCTCTCGACGGCTCAATTCTGGAGAACTGAGATGAAAAAAAAAGAGAATAAAGACAAAAACAAACAAAAAAAAGAAAGAAACAAATACACGTACCATAAAAAGCATACTGGGAAAATTGTAACGAACATGACCAGTTTAAATCCTGGTGGCAACATCGTCCCCATCAACTGTGAACAAGAACAGGTTTTCTCGCCTGCACCCCGACTCCCCCTACCCCACCCCGACCCCCCACCCCTTTTCCACCCTTCCACCACCGATCTCCACCCCTCACCCACAGATCCCTACTCTCCTCACCCTACCCTCGTCCCTCCCCTTCACGCCCCCTCCCCCCCCCCCCCCCCCCCCCCGAAAAAAAAAACCCTCCCTCTCCACACAGTTCCGGCAGACAGCGTGACACAGTTGTCCTAACATGCTGAAAAGAAAACCAGTGCGTCACTTTCAGCGTGTGAAGGCCAGGTCGCACCGACACGACTATTCTCACCCCACCACTCGTACGTACATACATACGCACATTAGAGCGAGCGAGCAAGTGAGCGAGAGAGAGAGAGGGGGGGGAGAGACATGGACGGACATACGGACAAACAGACAGACAGACTGACAAACGGACTGACAGACGGACTGACAGACACACAGGCAGACGGACAGACAGAGACCGACAGAAATACAGACTGAGACCCGTCTAAAAAGTTAGAGTGGGGGTGGGGGATGGGGGTTGGGGCTGCATCTGTTTTCGCAAAAGCCGGGTCTGTCAAAATGCAACCGGTCAGTGGCACAAGCAACTTGATTTCCTTCCGTATTCATACTTTTTCAAACAGGCCCTGGCCGCTTCTTGCACTGCATTTTAATTTTTTTTTTAAAGGAAAAGAAAAGAAAAAAAAAGGGGGGGGGGGGTGCTAGGGGAATAGACTAACAACATTCATAGTATTAATTTTTCCCAGGGAGGTGGAGGAGTCGTTTTCCACCAGTTTGATTGCTTAAGGGTAGTTTTATTCAATTTTCGTTTGTTTTTCTGAAGCCCGCACAACTTTTGAAATACGTCTTTAAAAAGATATGTTGTCAAACGTTGCTTCACAATGCATTCCAAATACTTCTGCCTTCCATACCTGCTCTCTCTCTCTCTCTCTCTCTCTCTCTCTCTCTCTCTTCTCTCCTCTCTCTCTTTTTTTTTTTTTTTTTTTTTTTTTTTTTACCTTTTTGTCTCTCAGGCGAGTTGGTGTGCGTGCGTGCGTGCGTCCTTGTGTTTGTGTGTGTGTGTGTGTGTGTGTGTGTGTGTGTGTGTGTGTGTGTGTGTGTGTGTGTGTGAGAGAGAGAGAGAGTGTGTGTGTGTGAGTGTGTGTGTGTGTGTGAGTGTGTGTGTGTGTGTATGTGTGCGCGCGTGCGCGCGCGTGCGTGTGCGTACGTGTGCGTGTCTTTTTGTATGAAGAGGGGTGTGAGGCAGGAGGTGTGAATGTCGGAGTGTTTGTGCGTGTGTTTGTGTCGAGGACGGGTGTGTGTATAAGAAAGGAAGGGGGTGGGGGTAGGGGCTGGTTGTGTTAAAAAAAAAAAGTGTTAAGGCTGGGTGTAGGTGTGGTGGGGAAGGGGGTGCGGGGTGAAGGTTGGGGTGGGCCAGCGGGAGAGCAGTGGGCGTACAAGTTAGTTTGCATGTTTCAAGGCACGTATGTGTACAGGCGTTCTCAGTTGAGATTTGAAAGGCACACGCATTGAGCTGCACAAAGCAATACAGAAATGGCCCGTTATAAGTACCATCATGACATCAAACTGTCATAAAACAGCTCTTTGAAATTTGATCTTTAAAAAAAAAGCAAACCATCCAAACACGAAAGTCGATTTGGCAGGAAAACTTTATCACGGCAAAAAAAAAAAAAATTGTTATAAATCTTCTCCTTTGCCCAAATGCTTTGACCACACCCCACAACATGCGATCGAAGGCACAACGTTTCCCATTGTCACTTTTCATCGAATACCGCTTTCACTTGATCTATTTCGCCGAATCCCGTGACACATAATCTCGTGTTACCGAATCCTCCCTTCGAATTATGTTTTCGCTGAGCAGCTTACATGTCCCCCCCCCCCCCCCCCCCCCCCCCCCCCCCCCCCTTCCCCCGTCCACCCTTGCCCGTGTTCTGTTTCAGCAGCGCTGAGCATGTTGGTAAACACGTTTCATAAAACAGCTTCCGGGGCGGATTATTTCATCCACGACGGGGGGGGCGGGGGGGGGGGGGGGGGGGGCTGGATGCTCCAGTCTCATTTTCGAGATCTGCAGCGGCCCAAGTGTAGCTGAGCAGAATGTTGTGGTGTGCGTGGGCAGGTCAGTGGGCGGGAATAAGATGGGGGAGGGGAGGGAGAGGACAAGGAGAGGCAGCACCAAACTTTCAAACTTACGTTTGAAAAAAAAAAAAAAAAAAAAAAAACCGATGTTTCAGAAGGAGGGCGAGGGGGTGTGAAGAAAGAGAGACGGGGCATTGGGAAAGAGGATGGGCATTCCATCATCTACACTTTTCTTTCTTTTTTTTT
>CM065739.1:31495383-31507883 GCA_033310375.1 Conus canariensis
TTCCATGAAAACGACAATTATAGCATGGGCTGGGAGTCAACATAGTCCAGTTGACATTACATGAAGCTCAGAACGTTCGCTGGAAACAAACAAAATCGAAAACAGCCAACACGCGTCCGTGCGGGTCGTTGGACCGTTCTAGTAGGTATGAGTGTTTACTCAGATTCTGAAAGTTCCATTCTTTGATGGTAGATGTTCTCGTTTTCAGCTTTTTGAATCGGCCGTTACTTGTGTGCATGTATATATATTATATATATATATATATTATATATATATATATATGTGTGTGTGTGTGTGTGTGTGTGTGTGTGTGTGTGTGTGTGTGTGTGTGTTGATGGGGACGAATAATTGATATATGCATAGATGAGTGGATGGATGGATAGATGCATTGATGCGTGCACGTGAATGAATGCATGCAAGCATTCACGTACGTGCACCCGTGTGGTGTGAAATAGAAAGTACTATAAATGTCGAAGTCTTCCTCGATTAAGTTTATTTTTAGCATCAGTTAATAAACAAACGAAATCTATCTATTTATATTATTTATATAAAACATCAAGTTACGATCTCTTTTTGTTTCGTAATGTATACGAATCAATCATCCGGATCAATATTAGGATTTGGAGTGTTTGTTCATCCGCTTCCCCTCATAAGGAGCAATGGTTTATTTATGAATATCTGTATCCGTATCGGAAACTCCTCTCTCTTCTCTCTCTCTCTCTCTCTCTCACACACACACACACACACACACACACACACACCAGTATCAAGCTCGCTGGACCACCTTCTATAGGGTACATCCAGTATTGGCCGTCGGTTTCATGCGCCCTTTTCTTTCTTCTATGATCTCAACCCTTTCCTTCTACCCCTATGTTCGCCCCTACCCCATCCCAACCCCCAACTTCACTCTGTCGTCCTCTTCGTCTTGTTTTGTTCTTTCTTTTTTCTTTCTTTCTTTCTTCCTTTCTTTTCTTTTTTCCATTTTTTCTTTTTTTTTTGTTTTTTTTTGTTTTGTTTTTCTTTTCTTTTTGCTTTCTTTCTTTTTGCTTTCTTTCTTTTTGTCTTTCTTTCTTTTTCTTTCTTTCTTCCTTTCTTTTCTTTTTTCCATTTTTTCTTCTTTTTTTGTTTGTTTTGTTTTTCTTTTCTTTTTGCTTTCTTTCTTTTTATCTTTCTTTCTTTTTGTCGTTCTTTCTTTTCTTTCTTTTTTTTTTTTTTAATAAGCGAGGTGCAAAGGTCAGCAACTGCTGCTTACGCGACAGGCGAACACGTGAGCTGTGGCTGATCGCGGCGTGATGATAGGTCAACATACACGATGACGATTAGTCGCAATAGTAGGCCAAGGGGACAGAGAGAGAGAGCAAAAAAAAAAAAAATGATTATGATAAACAGTAAACAAGTTGGGTATTGTTTGCTCCCATAAGAAAACCTAACACAGAGTAACTTTTATTCAAGACTGGCACAGCCTTTTAAACTTGAATAAAGTCAGACAAATACATAGACGAACAATCTAATAGTGGGGGAAAAAAACAAGCGCAGGCCAACATCTGAACTATCTTCATAGTAATGACTTGGCAAAGATTTGGACTTAAGGAGGGGGGGGGGGGGGTAAATTGAAGATGGAGAAACTGGGAACATGAAATTAAGAAAATATGTTACAGATATGAAAACTCTTCACTAGCTGCATAAGGGAACCATCGCAACCTCTTTTGAAGGCAGATATATTTGTATTGCCTGCTCCGAGGCCTTTCGTCCGCTGGGTCGGACTCATCAGGGAGACACAGCTGGTTGTGTCTGCGCTCCTGGCGTCAAATAGAGACACACCACAGTCCATAATACTGTGGTGTTCTCACCACCAAGAGTGCAAAAAAGAATCCAATAGCACTCCCAAAGCAGCCAGCGAAGAGTAGTAAATGAAACCAAACGAAAGTGTGGGGAGGAAAAAAGTTGCTGAAAAACTAAAGACATTATGCAAACAGTATAAAATAAAGGGGACAATCTTTGAGCCTACGCTTGAGGATCCACCCAAAGATGCAAGGGAGATCAAAAGACAAACACACAGACGGACAGAAACAAATACAAATAACCTCAATTTAATCAAAACAAAAATCGGAAATGAAATGAGGCAGGGAACAGTAAACGATAAACAGTAAACAACTGTTATGTTACTGTCCCTGTTACTGTTCCTGCCATTCATTCGATTTTTGTTTTGATAAATTGAGTTATTTGTATGTTTCTGTCCGTCTGTGTGTTGTCTTGATCTCCTGCATCTTGGGATCTCAAGCGTAGGTCAAAGATTGTCCTTTATTTTATACTGTTTGCTAATGTCTTTGTGTTTTCAGCAACTTTTTTCTCCCACACTCGTTGGTTTATTATATCTTCGCTGGTGCTTGGAGTGCTATGGATTCTTTTTGCACTCTGTGGTAGAAACCACAGTATTATGACTGTGGGTGTCTTATTGACGCAGAGCGACACCAACTTCTCCTGAGAGTCCGACCAGGGAGAGCTCGAGAGCAATTACAAATATATCTGCTTCAAAAGAGGTTGCGATGTTCCCTTATGCAGTAGTGAAGTTTTATACTGTAAATATTTTCTATTTCATGTTCCCAGTTTCTCCATCTTCAATTTACCCCCCCCCCCCCCCCCCCCCCCCCTTAAGTCCAAATCTTTGCCAAGTCATTACTATGAAGATAGTTCAGATTGTTGGCCTGCGCTTGTTTTTTCCCCCACTATTAAATTGTTCGTCTATGTATTTGTCTGACTTTATTCAAGTTTAAAAGGCTGTGACAGTCTTGAATAAAAGTTACTCTGTGTTAGGTTTTCTTATGGGAGCAAACAATACCCAACTTGTTTATTCGTTTACTGTTCCCTGCCTCATTTCATTTCCGATTATGATAAAGGTGAACTTTTTGACACTCATACAGGACTAGAGGTCAATGTTTTGTACTGTTTCGTTTTATTTTTTAGCGCGGCTTAAGCTGGAGAGTCCGCAGTAAATAGTGCCGACCAAGATAAAAGTTTGGTTGTGTGTGTGTGAGAGAGAGAGAGAGAGAGAGTAACGTATGTGCGTGTGCATGTGTATGCGTGTGTGTGTGTGTGTGTGAGAGAGAGAGAGAGAGAGAGAGAGTACGTATGTGTATGTGCGTGTGCATGTGTATGCGTGTGTGGTGTGTGTGTGTGTGTGGTGTGTGCGCGCGCGCGCGTGCTTGTGTGTGTGTGTATTCGTGTGTGTGTGTTGTGTGTGTGTGTGTGTGTGTGTGCCTACCGATCTTTTATTAATTTCCTCTCCAGGCGAACAGTGACTGTTCAAAAAATGGCATCAAATAGCCCTCCCCTCCCCCCCTCCCTTCCTCACACACACACACACACACACACACACATACACACGCGCGCGCGCGCGCGCGCGCCCTGTGAATATACATCATTTCTCCCTGACATGTGAAGTGTGTGATTCATTGGTATTCCTGCCTGTGTGTACACTGCTTATCGATCTTCAGCTCATTTCGATCTTTCTGAGTTCACACAGCTTCTCTGTCCTCAGCAGTTTCAGCTGATCCGATTGAACGACAGGGAAACTTCACTTCAACTCTTAGATATCAAAAAAAGTTGTCAAGAGAGAAGACAAAATCATATGGTTATTGCCAAGTGATTATATGATAAGATAAGATCATTTTAAATAACATGATATGCTTTCAGGCTTGATTTTTGATGTTTTGATTTTTAAAAAAACAACAAAAAAAACGTTGTTTTCTAATGATATGAACAGTCTGGGTACTTTTTTTTTCAACTCTGACTATCTGGAAAACTATTCTACCACGATGCGGAAAAGTCCAAACGGTATTATCAACATTAAATTGTTTGGCAATATAACTCTGTATCATATTGCATATCTTTGGACTAACAATGCTTTGACAAACTCAGTTTTTATTTTTTTTAACTTCTTGATGGATTGTAAATGGTAGACTTGATTTCGGTCTAAAGGCTTCACATCTTCAACATGTTATAAATAAATCTCTTATTCTTAATGATGTCAAATTTGTACACTGTAACTAGCATAATTTTGAAGTAATACCAGTTTGAGTACACAAGGTCTGTCGCCGTAGCATTGCTTGGACGCATTTAAAAAATATACATATAATGCGTCCCTATGTCAGGTATGTGATCAGTATTCATGTCATATGTACGCTTTCGATCTTAAGAAATGCCTCCTTGTGGCAAATCTGTCACTGATCAGCACTCAGGTTGCAATGTGCACTGCTCAACGATCCCCACGGATCAGTGCTGACCGGCGTCTGGCCGTGGGTTACCACAGGCACTGCCAGAAGGGCTCATTCATGAAGTGAATCACGATGGTGAGACACGAAGAACGTGCAGCGGGCCCTGCATCGTGACATCAACGATCATACCTCCCTCTCTCTCTCTCTCTCTCTCTCTCGCACAGGGAACTGGAGCAGCAGCCACACTAAGATGGTCGGTGAGTGATAGGGAAAGAGGGACTGGCCGACATTAAGCGAAGGATGATCAGCAGAGCGTGTGCAAAAGACGCCATTGAAATGGATTGGGGACACAGATACTGATCTCCCTCCTCAGGGCAGGTGGCCACGTGTCACCACCACACCCAGCCAGGGATGTCGGTACCGAACGCATGCAAAACGTCTTGCACAAACCCGAAGTCCCATCACAAACTTTCGGGAGAGAAGACCAGTTTTTGGCCGTTGGTATGGAAGACACGCAAAGCGTTTTAGGGCTTGATCTCTCATCGAGGATAGGCATTGAATAATAATAATAATAAAATTGGCATCTTTGTGGATAGAGTAGCGCCATCTGGAATGAGCAGGCAGGAGGTAATGACATGTAAGTGGGGACCAAGGAAGGGGGATGAACTGTGGGCCCGGTGGGAGGGCAGGTCAGGGAGGGAGGGAAAGAAAAAAAGAAACAGCAGTTGTGGAGGAGGATATGCAGCTTGTGTCAAAGCTTGATTGAAAATCGAATTTGTCGTGGGCAGAGCGCAGCATCATAACCTCGTCACACACTGCCTGAAGTCATGTCGGCAATGATGTGTGAAAGAATCATAATCTGGCTCTAAACTGCCTGAAGTGATATCGGCAAGCAGTTGTGGTGTGGTAAAATATCGGCAAGGAGTTGTGGTGTGGTAAAATATCGGCAAGGAGTTGTGGTGTGATAACATCATAACCTCGTCCCACACTGCCTGAAGTCATATCGGCCAAGGCTTTGTGAGCGTTCCCCCCCCCCCCCCCCCCACAGTATTGGGGCCAAAGTCGAACGATTAGAGTGTTTGTCTGCACATGAAGCAGCGTCAAAAAAAAAAAAACGAAGAGAGAGAGAGAGAGAGAGAGAGAGAGAGAGAGATCTTTTCATTTCTTAAATACGTGTATAACCTAGCAAAATTCTCGTAGTGATAACTGCTTTTTCTGTCGGGGTCACAGGGGAGCAAAGCCTTTCAAGCTTTGTCTGTTCCCTCGCCTGGAGCTGTGATCAATGTAACCCTTGCTCTGAAGAAGAAAAAAATGCATCAATACGAACACTTTACAAAAAAAAAAAAAAAATTTCAATCTAAAACATAAAAAGGCTGTTGTCTTTATTCCTGTACTTTAGCTTGTGGTTCTTCCAGGAGTCGTCTTTAAAAGGAGCCGAGCCCAGGACAGGACTGAAAAGAGTACAAGCTATCTACTCTTTTTGTTCTTTCTTTCTTTCTTTTCTTGTCAGTGGGTCTGAATCACTCTGCATTTCTCAACATCTCCAAATCTCTACTCCGTCTCGCCCGCTCCGCTGTTCTTCTGATGCTTGTCTTCTCAGGGTACATCATATCAGAATGAGCATTTACAGACACAGAGATTTTTTTTTCTTCTCCAGCCCCAGCCACATGGAACAGACTTCAGGACAACCCCCCCCTTCCCCTCCTCCCCCCCCCCCCCCCCCCCCCCAGGCACTCTGACTGTCTTCCCTCTTTTTAAATCTGACCTTAAAACACATCTCTTTGTTCGGCGATAGGTGTAGTTGCAGCATGTGCATGTGAATAGTATGAACTCTGGACATGTGATGTGTTTGATAGTGTAAGTGTGCATGGTGTGTTTTAGCCACTGCAGCGGAATAAGTATACGCGTATGTTTGTTTCTTGTTTGTTTGTTTTTGTTGGAGTACTTTGTTAGTGTGTGTGTGGTGTCCACGAATGTCATATTGATGTAATATGTTTTGAAGAATGATATGTGGATAGGGGAACAAGGGCGGGTTGATGGGTGGGTTATGAACGTGGGGCTGGGGCAGGACGCACAATAATAACATGCCGCCAATATTTTCTGGCTTCAATTATTCGGGCGGCCATCAGGTAGCCTGGCCCCCTCGCCGCCGCCCCCCCCCCCCCCCCCCCCTCTGGCCCATATTTTCATTAAGAGGGGCCGGAGCCCCCTCCCCCCCCCATCCCACCTTCCGGTTCCGACCACTGCAGTATGGTCTGCGCCCGTGTTAACTGTTCAGACAAAGAGCCTGGCATTGTAGTTACGTCATCTTGAGAAGTGTTCGCCGCGTTAGACACGAACGCACGCACGCACGCACGCGCGCAGCTCTCCCCTCTCACACACACACATACACATATGCACCACATCCGCGCGCGCGCACGCGCACATACACATATACATGTACACACTCGCGTGCGCGCACACACCCACAAGCACATACACATGCATACATACATAAAAACGCACATGCCTGCACTCACACATACATTGTCAGACTGTTCAATCATACATATTCACATGTACATTCCATATCCTCCTACATTTTGTCTGATATCACTCATACTGGAAAAGACGTTAAACAATACGCATATATGCGCATACATGCACATGCACGCATGTCCACAAACACGTAAGTGTGCTCTCTCTCTCTCTCTCTCTCTCTCTCTCTCTCTCTCTCTCCTCCTCATCTCACACACACACACACACACACGCACACGCCACACCACACACACACACACACACACACAAATGATAATTCTGCCAGATTCTTCCTTATTAACCTCCGAAAAGCAGGCTAAATTAAACGCTGCAAACACAACTAGATGTAAACAAAGCTGTACTTGCATATAAACTACACAATTATCTGGCCCCACAATACCTCAGAGATTTATTGACCTAGGCCTCGTGTCGATATGGTTCTAACAATGTATTCTACCACGTATTCGGATCGACATGTTCAAAACTAGTTTAACATTTTCAGGTTCATCCGTTTGGAACTCTCTTCCCCCAAATCTAAAATTGTGCCGTTCACTGCACACCTTCAAAGAAGAGCTTCGAAAATACTTCACAGACTGTTTTGATGCAGACTCCACTGTCTCATAGTAGTGTTTTGCAGTAATCATTCATATCATCAGCAGTTACCGATGTGTGCGTTGTTACCGAACTAGTTATGTCAATAAATGATAACACTAACTCTCCTTACTCAGTGAGGAAGACTGCATCTCTTAGAACACTGTATTTTGCTTCATGCCAATGCCATCACCATCATCGTCATCCTCTTCTGGTCCAGAACTCCACCAACGACCACAAACATACAGCAAACATCGGCATATAATCAATGTTTATCTGACCGTTTTATTCTTCCTTTCCCAACCGCTGCCCCACACTACACCCCCACCCCAATCCTCCCTGTCCCACCCCATTTTTTTGTCGTCTGCATCTTATCATTGCGTATGTATATATGCATGCTTTTGCCAAGCCTTTGAGTACAAGTGCGTGCCTGTGTGAATATGTCTTTCATAATCTTGAATGCCTATATTTGTTTCTCTCCTTTTTTCATTTTTTCTTTTCTCTTTTCATTTCCTTGTCTTTAAATCTCATTGCATGATTTAGCTTAGCAAGGACAGATTGGAAGAACAGACTCTGCCTTAAATCTCAATCCTTGATCGAATAAAAGTATTCTGAGCTGTGAGTGTTATGTTCTCTCTCTCTCTCTCTCTCTCCTCTCTCTCTCTCTCTCTCTCTCTCTCTCTCTCTCATACACTTACGCGCGCGCACGCTCGCACGCACGCACGCACGCACGCAAACACACGCGCGCACGCGCACTCACTCACTCTCTCGCTCGTTCACAGAGACAAACGCACTAAATGAACCGCATACAGTTCAAAATCTTGCTGTATGCTCCGCGTGGTATCATAAGTTAAAAAAAATAAGGAGGGCGGGGGCAGCAAGTACAAGATGTATATATCTTAAAATTGAACGGCGGGGATGGGGGAGGGGGGATAGGGAGGCGTGGGGGAGAGAGAGGGAGGAGGGAGGGGGCGTTCCGTATCATGTGTTTCATGACCTTTAAAAAAATGCCAGCAATACGTAACAGAATGGGTAAGAGCTTCTTCCTTCTTGATCCCCCCCCCCCCCTCCTCCACACCCCCATTCCGGCCCCCTCCTCACGAACAAACGTTTCTGTTCTCAGTGTCAGGGCAGTCTGACCGCAGACGGTACCGAAAACACTTTGGACATGGACACTCGACGCCATTTGATTTTGAACTGAATCAACTTCGATACTTTGACCCGAACTAGAAGCCTTGTTTAAGAGCCCCCCCCCCCCCCCACACCCCCACCCCCCCCCGCACCCCCCCCCCCCCCACCTCCCACCCCCGGCCAGGAATGAGGACAATTTTGGGATATAAACCTACATGTCTCTATCTGTGTTCTCTTAGCACCTTTTTTTTTTTTTTTTTTTTTGAATAAAGAAAGACTTAAACAAAAGTTAAAGACCAGTCCAAAAAGATGTCAGGTATCATTTCTTTTTTCGCGAAAAAAAAGAAATTATATCACTGTGCCTGAATCCTTTATGGTAACAGCTTTTGTCGGTCGCACATGCAGCATCGCACAGCGAAAAGCAAACAGTTTCGGAAACTGTGAAAGAAATAGTAATAATAATTTTACAAAAAGAATAGATAAATAAGTCATTATGATTTGTCGTGCGCATTGCCCAGTGAAACCCGTGCTTATTTGAGAACCGTACTCAGTCACTTGCGTGTGTAATCTGTTGCTAGGAAACGGTAGGCAGCGGTTTTAACAGGCCCCTGTCGACGAAAACTATACGGCGATGACAGCTGGTCCTTGAACTTGTGGATGAAAATGATTAACACGTCTGAGTTATAGCAGCTGTTTGAGGTAGTTAGTGCTGTAAAATACCTACACTCACCCTCCCCACCCACCCCCAGCACACACACACACACACACACACACACACACGCGCGCGCGCGCGCGCGCGCGCGCACACACACACACACACACACACACACACACACACACACACACACACACACACCGTTCCCCATAGCGACAGGTTTGTAGGCAGGACAGTTAACGTCAGAGTAATAACAAGTCTTTGATGTAATTGTTGCCGTTACACCCCCTTTTCCACATCCCTCCCCCCTCCAAATATTGATGAGGTCGTCACCAAGTACACACCAACGTCTCTCTCTACCAGTGGCCAGAACGTTGACAGAATTCGGCGAATTACGTTAGCCGGACCTGTTCCTTAAACGTTTACGAAGGAAACGAGAGTTGAACAAGGAAGACGAAATTCCAGGAAACTAGTTTCTGATTCAGATTCTTTCCGTGAAAAAAATCCACTTCCTCTTGACCACAAACGCGAGCAATGTCGTCTGCAGAGGCTAGGTGTTTAAAGGGATCCCTCCAGCACTTAATATAGTAACTTCCACTGAACCTTGGTATTTTCACTTTCCACTCCAGGCAAATACGACGGTCAACAGACGATGCATGTTACAACAGGACATAGTTTTTATTCTTGTAACATTTACCGTGTTTCCTGGGTACCAATGTACCCAGACACACACACGACAGATTTTATTTGATTTTCCAGAAACCAAATTTTTCAAATTAAATTTTATGTGTCTTGTCTTAAACGTAATTTTACTCTCTGCCAGCAACGCGCGCGCACACACACACACACACACACACACACGCGCGCGCGCGCGCGCGCGCGCGCGCGCGCGCGCTTCCTATTCTAAAAAAAAACAAAAAACAAACGTTCAACAAGTATATGCGCTGTTCGCACAATTCTTATCGAGATAGCTTATAACAATTAATTTTCACACGGAAGATAAAACCAGTCGCTGGCGCTCATAAATCGCTGACGAGAAATTAAAAGCAAGACCTGACGGCTGCCGCCCCCCCCCCCCCCCACCCCCTCTGTGTGTGTGTGTGTGTGTGTGTGTGTGTGTGTGTGTGTGTGTGTGTGTGTGTCTCCTTTTCTCATTCTCCCGACAGTGTATTTGGGATTAAAACAAAGTCTGAAGGGTTTTTCCTAACATTTTTTGTAACTGTTAAATCCAGATTAAAAGAAACGCTGTGTGTGAACTCATCGGAGAATGATGCAAAAGTCTTTATCCCCCGCGGTATATTTGGTCACAGATGGACATTCCATTATCAACCATTACGGCATGGTGGCATCATGGAAACACCTGTTACGTAGCTTGTAAGTTGGCGACTCTATACGTTCACCCACCACCCTCCCGTTCCCTCAACCACCATCCCAAGCCTACACCAACCCATCCACCCCACTACTAGACATATACACTTACTCAGATACATACATTCTGGTATGTTACAGTTCTGTGAAACTGTCGCATTCACACACACACACACACACACACACACACACACACACACACACACACACACACACACACCACGCACGCACATGCGCGCGCGCACACACACGTAGGCACGCACAAACACATGCATACACACAGACGCATACCTCCCACACACACACGCACACGCGCCCACACGCAAGACACACACGCACGCTCGCACGCACATACATACTTGCACACACACGATTACACGCACCTTTGTTTATACGCATACACACACGCGCGGCGCTCGCGCACGCACGCACGCAAGCAGGCATGCCCGCGCGCGCGCAAACACACACACACACACACACACACACACACACACACACACACACACACACACACGCACACACACACACGCACGCACGCACGCACGCATATATCACCCCAATTGGCGTCAAAGCTTTACTCTTTTTTTTCTTCTTTTTCTTTTTTTTTCTTCTTTTTTGTTATGTTCTTGTTGTTGTTGTTGTTGTTGTTGTTGTCGTCGTTTTAGCGGTGACAGCACAGTATCGTCTGATTTCTCGACAGACAGTTCCAATGCCCCACAGCTAGGCTGCTGACCCGAAGCTCAAATTCCCTCCTCCCCCCCCCCCACCCCCACCCCCCGCCACCTCCCCAGTAGTGTCTGATTTCCCTGAGGTGACTCGGGGGTCTCCTGTCTAGTGTTTATCAGATAGGGAACTGACGGCGTCGAACGCTTAATGCGAAATGGCAGGGTGTTTTTTGTTTTGTTTTGTTTTTTTAATCGCTGGGTTTCCTTTCCATGCTGTTTGCCTTCTTCACTGCTGAAGTCGACTGTCATGACAGCCGTGAGCATGCAGGAACGTACGGTACGTTTTGGAACTTTGAAGTCCCAAATTAATTTGCTGGGGACTTTATTTTATTTACACGTACACATACAGACATGAACACAGACACACACAAGGACATAAACACACACACACACACACCCCTCTCTCTCTCTCTCTCTCTCTCTCTCTCTCTCTCTCACACACACACACACACACACACACACACACACACACACACACACACACACACACACACACTCATGAGCGCGTGCAGAGAGAGACACAGACAAACAGACCGACAGACAGACAGACAGAGACGGGGGGAGAGACCGACAGACAGACAGACAGAGATAGACAGACAGACAGACAGAGACAGAGAGAAAGGAAGGAGATACAAGGCAAATAGTAGACAACCTTCGTGCGATTGTGTCCCTTGCCGCGCAGGCTTGATAACAAGCTTTAGTTTCCTCTTGCTTCATTTCACTAAATATCACATGTACTTTCAAACACAAATTTGTTGCCCCAAAAAAAAAAATTAAAAAAAAGAAATGGAGTGCAGCCTAGTTTTGTTGCCAGCCGTTAACCCATACAGCATTTATATTAGCATGGCATTGAGGTCGTCATCGTCAAATATGGGACAGGTGGTTTTCTAGCCAGCCCCGACCAGTGAACAGCACACGACGGCTGGCCAGCAAAACCAACAGCTTGATCAACAAACAGCTGTGCGCACATTAAGCAACGACAGCAAACCAGCCTACCCGGTGTTGCATCGAGTAAACATGTAAGCCGTAATACTTCTGTTTGAAAACACACGCACACACCACACACACACACACACACACACACACACACACACACACACGTACGTACGCACGCGCGCGAGCGCACGTAAACACGCACGCACGCGCGAGCGCGCGCACACACACACACACACACACACACACACACACACACACACACACCACGCACGTACGCACGCACGCACGCACGCACACACACACACACACAGAGGCGCGCACGCGCGTACACATGCACGCGTACGCACGCACGCACAGGCGCAC
>CM065739.1:31517883-31520383 GCA_033310375.1 Conus canariensis
CTGTGGTACTAACCACTCTCCTCTATGCCAGTGAGACCTGGACTGTCTACAGCAGACACGCCAAACAGCTCAACCATTTTCACCTCAGCTGTCTTCGCAGACTCCTACACATCAAGTGGCAGGACAAAGTCCCAGACACTGATGTCTTGGAAAGGGCCAGCATCCCCAGCGTCTGCACTCTCCTTCAGAAATCCCGAGCCAGATGGGCTGGTCACATCGTCAGAATGCCAGATAGTCGACTGCCGAAACAACTGCTGTACGGAGAACTGAGTCAGGGCAAGCGCAAAGTTGGAGGGCAGAAGAAACGTTTCAAGGACTGCCTCAAAGTGTCCCTCAAAGGCCTGAACATCAGCCTCAACACCTGGGAGTCGCTTGCCCTGGACCGCCCAGCCTGGCGAAGCAGCATCACAAAGGGTGCATATACATCAGAGAAGAGACGCACAGCAGAAGCTGAGAGAAAGCGAGCCGCGCGCAAGGCCAGAGCTACCTCCACCTCCACTGTAGCACCCACCCACATGTGTCCTACATGTGGGCGTTCCTTCCGGGCCCTGATCGGCCTCACCAGCCACCTGCGGACCCACACTCAGCGATCTTCCATCTGGGATTGAAGACATGGTCATCTTCGAAACCGAAGGACGAACAACAACAACTGAGTTTGTTTCTCTCTGTCTGCTTTCCCATCCCCACCACCAGGGCTGTAAAGGCTTTGTATGGCTTTTGTCAGATTCAATTCATGTTGTTTATAGCCTAGCCGACCACGAGGGCCATATCAGGGCTGTCATCATAATGGTGCTAGAAGTCATTTTTCCTATAAACAAACTATTCATTTTCAAGGGGCTATTAAATCCAGAGGATTTTTCACTGTCAAGAATATTTTTGACATTGATAACTTATAATCACATTGAATATATATATATATATATATATATATATATATATATAGTGTGTGTGTGTGTGTGTGTGTGTGTGTGTGTGTGTGTGTGTGTGTGTGTGTGTGTGTGTGTTTAAGATCAAGCACGAAGGGCCATGTTTGCTTCGTTAGGAATCTGCAACTATTCCGGCATTAGCATAGATTCGGTTTTATATTTCAGTTACTGACAATTCCACCTTTAATTTACAGGCATGAGATCTGACGGTGTAAGAATATGGTGATCTGAAATCGTCAAGAGATTTTAAGCTAAACATATTTCAGGATTTCTTTTTATGAAATACTGATATACTTAATTTATGGAGAAACTGGTTTGCACCTAGTCCCTGTCACGATCTAATGCAGACGTACATATCACAAACAATCTTACGTGACTATTCCCTCTTGACATATATACTATCAAGCTTCTAAGATTTAAATGAAATAATCAGACTCGCTATTAAAACGGTGAAAAGCAAAATTTGTGAGCAAAAAGCGAAAAGTTGTGGGAGCTTTTTCTTCTGCGTTTTGTGTTTTGTGTTTGTGTGTACGTGAGTTTATCACCACCACCACCCAAAAATAATGATAACGGTAATAAACAACGATGACTCAAAGGAAAGAAAATAGGAAAAGGAAAGAAAGAAAGAAAAGTTTACATTGTTGCTATCATTCATTTGTTTATTTATCATGCTTCATATCTCAAAAGTGCCCGCCAGGAGCATATTCAAGTGTGTGTGTGTGTGTGTGTGTGTGTGTGTGTGTGTGAAATTAGTTCCTTTTCTAATGTACGCTTGTCAATCACTTCTCTTTTCCTGGTGTACACTGAAGGCTGGTCTAAAAACGAGCAAACCAGTCTTGTGGCTTATCCATAGCCCTCAAAAACAAAAACAAAAAAAGAAAAGAAAGAAAAAAATCGATCATTCATGCTTCTGTTGTGTCACTCGTGTCTGTCTCTGTTTCTCTATGTTTGTCATTCTTTTCTTTCTTTTCTTTTTTTTCTTGTATTTATTTTCTTTCGGATTTGTTTTTTTCCTTTTGCTTTTTTTCCCCTTTTTTCTGTTCCTTCTTTTTTTTATGCATGTCTACCTTATTTCTTTTATTTTTCTTCCTTTCATTTGCTCTCTCTCTCTCTCTCTCTCTCTCTCTCTCTCTCTTTCTCTCCTGCCCCCCCCCCCCTTTCTCCCACCTCTGTATGTGTTGTCGGTGTGTGTGTGTATGTGTGCGTGCGTGCGTATGTGTGTGTGTGTGTGTGTGTGTGGTGTGTGTGTGTGTGTGTGTGTGTGTGTGTGTGTGTGTGTGATATTTATCTGTGTTTACACGTTTGTTTACACATTGCGCAGCAGCACGTATGTTTGGATTGTAAATAAGGCTTTTGCGAACGAACGAGTATGCCACACGAGGGCGAGAGTAAAAAGGACGAGGGTGAGATTGCAGGGGGTGGGGGTGGGGGGAGAGACACACAGACGGAGATATGCACATAGAAAGAGAGAGACAGAGACAGACAGACAGACAGATAGAGAGAGAGAGAGAAATCGATAGGGAATGAGGGGAGACAGACAGAGAGAGAGAGGGGGGGGGGGACGCACATAGGGA
>CM065739.1:31525383-31527883 GCA_033310375.1 Conus canariensis
TCTTACTGTCTCCCTCTCTTACTTTCTCCCTCTCTTACTTTCTCCCCTCTCTACTTTCTCCCACTGTCTCCCTCTCTTACTTTCTCCCACTGTCTCCCTCTCTTACTGTCTCCCTCTCTTACTGTCTCCCTCTCTTACTGTCTCCCTCTCTTACTTTCTCTTCTTTGTCCGGATTTCCTTCAACCTCCTTTTTTCCCCCATCTGCGGGAGAGGTGTGTGTGTGTGTGTGTGTGTGTGTGTGTGTGTGTGTGTGTGTGGTGTGTGTGTGTGTGTGTGTGTGTGTCCCCTTCCCTCTTACCACACAAACGCACCCTCTCCGCTTCTTTCTCTTTTTTTTTTTTTTTCCTTCTCATTATCACGTCCCTCCTCTCTCTGTTTTTCCCCTTTTTTCCCCGTGTGTGGCCTTTGTGTTCCTCTCTACTTTTAAAACCTTCCTCACTGGAATGATCATCCCTTACTGCTTCTCCCCCCCTCCCCCCCCCCTCCCCCCCCCCCCCCCCCCCCCCCCTTATTTATACCGTTGCCTTTTTTTCCGTTTCTTTCTGTCTTTCAATATTTTTGCTCCAAGTCTCGAGTCATCCTTGTAGTTGGACCGATTCCAAACCAGAATTAATTATAGATTAATTAATAGTTGGGTTTTTTTTTGTTTTGTTTTTTTGTCTCTACCTGGAAACGTTTTCAGTAGAGAGGGGAGAGAGAGAGAGAGAGAGAGAGAGAGAGAGAGAGAGAGAGAGAGAGAGAACAGCAAATCACCAAAATAGCAACGTGGGGAAATAATCACAATCATTTCTTGTTGTACCGTAGGGAAATTGGCGCCAAAGGTCGTTCGTTCAAAGCCCTGTTCTATTATGATGCCGTTGTTTGCACACTTGCGTTCGAGGGTTACACCCCGCATTCGACGGTTTTTTTTTTTGTCTGATGAAGAAGTCTTCGGCTTAATCTCTCTGTTGAGCCGGTGAGTCTTTGAAGCTCTTGTCTGTTTTTTGCGGAATTCTTTTTTTTTTTTTTTTCCTTTTTTGGGGGGAACGGGAGGGGGATATGTCCTGCATTGTCAGTTTGTCCTGTGTGTGTCTTGGTTGATCTCCCGTGATGTTCCATGTGGTGAACAGTATCAGTCGTTCACTGCCAAGTCACTGCATGATATAGTTTCGTTGTGGTCCATTCGGTGACTTCTTGGTCAACCACACAGTATTTAGCTGCTTAAAGTCTGTAATGGCCTCTGTTTTGTCAGGGGGAGTTCAATCCATCTTTTGGGCGTCGTAGGGGCCATCGCGGTAGGCCCACGTACGACCAATCACTTTGCTCTGCTGGCCGAATTTCACGGCTACTGTGGTAACATCCACCGGCCAATAGGCCTAACCGTCTGCTAAGCCAATCAGCTTTCTGCCCTCCATCGGCGCAGAGGCACTTTCCAATGCACACAGATAAAAGAGGAAAATGACTTACATGATGCGTTGGCGAAATATGAAGCGCGCGCGTATGTGTATGTGTGTGTGTGTGTGTGTGTGTGTGTGTGTGTGTGTGTGTGTGTGCGCGTGTGTGAGTGTATGTGTGTGTGTGTGTGTGTGTGTGAGTGTGTGTGTGTGGTGTGTGTGTGTGTGTGTGTGTGTGTGTGTGTGTGTGTGTGTGTGTGTGTGTGTGTGAAGATAGGAATCACAGTCACGAACCACACACTCGGTGTCACATCCGCAGTCACAAATCACGGGTGGTAATGAAGCCACAATCAATACTCCATTGGATCATCGTCCGACGTCCCCCGGCTGTCACCACAGTGCGTTAAGCCAGGACAGCAAACCGTATATTTCCAAAGCGCTACGACGTTGCGGCCACCATATAACGCATCTCGTTTAAGAACGTATCTTTATGGAGTGGATTCTGATGTGCTGCCGTAGAGTAACAGGCAGGGACATGACATACGACATGACATACGGTTTGAAATAAAACTAGTGAGACTTACATCTGAAAGCTATAAACAGAAGGAAAGCCACACTGCAGAATGAGACTAACTGAATGAGATTTGCTCGCAGTTCCCTTTGCTGCCAGGATGGCGGAAGGACGGGGGGGGGGGGGGGGGGGGGGGGGGGTGGGAAGGGTGGATCACTTCTGGCATCACTGATGGACGGTGGCTGGCTATCACTTATCAGGGCGGGTGGGAAGGGGGGCACTTGTGGCATCACTGATGGACAGAGCGTGGTATATAGTGTGAGAGGTGGGTGTGTGTGTGGGGGGGGGGGGGGGGGGGGGGGGGGGTGTAAGTGATGAGGTTGATACGGCTAGGCAAGTCAGTCGTATCGGTATATAGTGGAGGCTGGGGGGGAGGTCACAGGTGATAGGCTGAAGGCACAGTTCAGTCGTATCGGTATATAGTGTGAGAGCTGGGGTGGGGGGGGGGGGGGGGGGTCACAGGTGATAGGGCTGAAGGCACAGTTCAGTCGTATCGGTATATAGTGTGAGAGGTGGGGGGGGGGGGGGGGGGGGGGGACAGGGAAGGGCTGAAGGA
>CM065739.1:31542883-31547883 GCA_033310375.1 Conus canariensis
ACACACATCCTTTCTCTTCCTTCTTTGCCACTACCGCCTGTTTGTATCCTCACCATCATCTGTCTCAGTTTCACACACACACACACACACACACACACACACACACACACACACACACACACACACCCCACACACACACACTGGGAGAGCAGGGAAGCCATAAGACACAAACATTCCGAAAGACCGAGGAACAAGGAACTCCTTAGCATCCCATCGTGTCCATCCTCAGCGGTCACCGAGGTCAAGCGGGGGGGGGGGGGGGGGGGGGGGCAGGGGGGGGGGGAGTAAAACAGTATGCGAGAGAGCGCAGACCCTGTCGAGGTCGAACAGTCCTCTTCAGTTAAACCCTAACTTGGATTCCATTCCACCACCTGAATATGTGTTTGATAGACCCACTTTACAGCGTGTGTACGCGCCTGATGATGATGACGACGATGATGATGACGACGATGATGATGAGGATGATGATCATGATGATGATAATGATGATGATGTATGTGTGCGCGCGCGCGCGCGCGCATGTGTGTGTGTGTGTGTGTGAGAGAGAGAGAGAGAGAGAGAGAGAGAGAGAGAGAGAGAGAGAGAGAGAGAGATCGTGCGTAAACTTTAACTTTCTGAACAATTACAAGCACTCGCAGAATTAAACTTGGCAGAACAATATGCCCTAGCATGATCATTAACGTGTACGTCTTCTATATTCTGCTCAGTTGATGCAGGCAGTGTGTACGTCCGTGTGTCACCCATTGCTCGCCCCAAGTATTAATGAGCTCCTAGAAATCTCTCTCTCTCTCTCTCTCTCTCTCTCGCGCGCGCGCGCGCGCGCGCGCGCGCGCGCGCTTCTGTCCCCCCCCTCCTTTTTTTTTATTTTTATTTATTTATTTTTTTTTTGAGTCAATTTTAAGAACCTCAGTCACATAAACATGCTCTCTCTCTCTCTCTCTCTCTCTCTCTCTCCTCTCTCTCTCTCTCTCTCTCTCTCTCTCTCTCTCTCTCCTCTCTCTCTCTCTCTGTGTGAGTGGGTGTGTGTGGAGGAGAGGGGAGGGGTGGCTGTGTGTATGGATAGCGTGGACGGACGGATGGGAATGGGAAAGAGGAGTTAAATGTCACATAAAACATGCTCTCTCTCTCTCTCTCTCTCTCTCTCTCTCTCTCTCTCTCTCTCTCTCTCTCTCTCTCTCTCTCTGTCATCCTTCGTAAGTTTGGCTGGTAGGCATCGTGTACTTGGACGGGTTACAATCCATGTTTGAGGAACCTCTTTTTTTTTTTTTTTTTGTACCCAGTGTATGGAAGAATCAGAAATGTTTATTTTAGTTTCATCTTTGTGCTTGGTCTTTACAATGCATATTTTAATGTAATACTCTGTGTTTGCTCCAATCTTTAATGTGTTCAGGACATTGACGATGCTTTCTTTTCTTGTGCTTTATTCCATTTTGTGTTTAAGTTTTGATGTCTTAGTCATTACCTGAGGTAATATCCACTCATCAGGTTTCGATTTTGCTTTCTTTCTTGATTGCAGGGGTGGCAGTGGGCGTGTATGTTGACCCACCTGAACCTCAGTGTATTGCTAGTTTTATGTGCGCGCACGCGCACGCGCACACACACACACACACACACACACACACACACACACACACACACACACACACACACATGCACGCGCGCATACACACGCACAAATGCACACACGCACAAGAACACACATACGCTCTCTCTCTCTCTCTCTCTCTCTTTTTTTTTTTTTCTTTATTTTTAAGGGGCGGAGGGGGGGGGGGGAGCTGCTTGTCGTTGGGCACATGTAGAGAAATAAATCGAGATTCAGGGAAATAGGACAGCGTTGTTTGATTTTGAATAAAACAGACTTCAGTGTTGGTTGGGTGGAAGTGCCAGCGGAATGCAGGATTTATATGTCCTTTCGCTGGTTTACATACCTTTTCCCCTGTTAGAAGTGGCCCTCTCCCTCTCTCGCCTGCGTTGCCGCTCTTTCTACCTCTCATTTTGTGTTTCAATGTGATTTTTTGTATCGTATTGTTTGACACACACTTTTCACACGATTTGAGATATTGGTCGTCCTTGGATATACATTTAGCTTGATTTTTGATTGGTGCCCTGGTCACTTTGTTTGTTGATCTTGTTGCTGAGACATTATATGTATAATTTGTGTTTTTCAGTATGTATGCTCCAGCCATCAACGCATTGAATGAACACACTTGAAGGGAGTTTTGTGTGTCATAGTGGTTCTGGTTCCATTATTGTGTGTATGCACATCATTAGCAAGTTCTTTTTTGTGTACCCCTGTGCAGCTTTAGCTGCTATGTATTGTATATCAATTTGGGTTAAGTACAATGAATCAGTGTATTGTATTTGGTTTCAAGATTTACTTTCCTCGACGCCTGCATTATGCAAATTTTAATGTATCAGTGTGTGCCCCAATTATTCATACATATATTGTAACCAAAAGAGACATGATGATTCAGGAGATGAGAAAAGAAGAAGACCAAAAAAGACTCCAAAAAGCAGTCCAGCAGAGCCAGCAAGGGCAATGGACAACGTGGGAGAATGCACTCCAAAGAAGTCTCACTTGGAATGACATTTGGCACATGGCCCCTCTCAGGATCAGCTTCATTCTCAGATCTGCATATGACCTTCTGCCCTCAAATGCAAACCTGGTGAAGTGGGGAAAACAGACGATCCTGCATGCCCCCTCTGCCATGAAAAACAAACAGTGGAGCACGTCCTAAGCTCATGTAAAGTAGCCCTGGCTCAAGGAAGGTACACATGGAGGCACAACCAAGTGCTCAAAGAAATTGTACAAGTAGTCTGGGCTAGTACCAACACCACAAAAGGGAAAATCAGGACTCCAAAAGCACCCGCAACATTCTTCACGGCAGGAGGCAGCAAATCATGGCCAAGAACAACAGTGCCACTCGAAACATGCAGGCAGAGTCTGCTGGACGGGGCAGATGACTGGGAGTGCACTGCAGACCTCCCAGAATGGAAGAGTCACCCAGAGATCATCAGCAAGAGTGGCATGAGACCAGACATAGTAGTCCACTCTAAGTCAACCAAGCAGCTGATCATGATCGAGCTCACGGTGCCATATGAGAACAGAATGGAGGCAGCTCAAATCTACAAGACTGAAAAGTATGCTGATCTGGCAAACAGCCTGAGGAGAGAAGGCTATCAGGTCAAAGTCCTCACTGCAGAAATTGGAGCTAGGGGGTTTGTAGGAACGTCTGCATACAGCCTCATGAAACAGCTCTCAGTTGCAGGGAAGGAAAAAACCAGAGCCCTGAAAGCAATGGCAGAAGCGGCAGACAGGTGTTCAAGCTGGATCTGGTCAAGGAGGAACAAAAGTGAACTTCATAAGGCTTAATTTCCCTACAAATATCAGGTGTCCCTGTGGCTCAGTGGTTAAAGCGCGAGTCATTAAGTGGAAAATGAGCATGTCCAGAGGGTCATGGGTTCGAATCCCAGCCATGGCTCGTCCCAAGATGGGAAAAAAAGGGGCAGCAGAGGGACATCCGGAGTCATGAACCGGGTGTGGCCCAACCCCCCTAGAGTGTCAGGAGATAAGGGCCGAAACACTTGCTTGAAGGGGGCTTCTCTTCTGAGGACTCTCTGCTGCCACGCTCTCCACGAGTTTCTTTCTACTGATACATGGGTAAACCATTGACTTCCGGGAATAGGCCGGAGGACGTCCGGGAAAGACCGGAGGACACTGGGAAAGACCAGAACCAAGGGCTCTGTGGGCTGGCTCCCCACTTTGCCTTAAACATGTGGCTACTAAAAATAAAAGGAAAAGATGCTCCCAGGATTCACCGAAAGGGGGAGAGAATGATGAATCCATCGGTGCTCAACCAATCATGACTGCAAATCCCAAACGGACTATGAACATGGACCAAATGGAATATCCATGTGTCTGTGGAAAGCGTTTCGCTACCACCCGTGGCATGAAGATCCACAGAACAAAGATGGGATGTGTGAAGACTCATCTGAATGAGCAGCAGCGCACTGCATCAGCAGATAAGACGTCGGAAGACCAAGGCCAGGATTTAAACCACAGTGCCAAGGACATCCACGCTGTTGGTTCGGATGAGGAATTTGCACAGGCCCTCGATGCCAGGCGCCTGAAACTCAACCTGCCACGAGCAAACGAAACTGAAGATTGGGAGAAACTGGATGCAAAAATCGTCCAAAGACTCGATGCACTGATAGGGAAAAGCACCCTGGAACACAAACTAGCCACATATGGGGACATTGTGTATGCCACATGTAGAGACGCCTATGGAGCAAAACTACCCAAAGAGAAAACACCTCCAAAGAAATCCAGACGCCAAGAAAAGATGGACAAGATCAGGGTCCAAAAGAAAAACCTCAAGATGCAAATGAAGACCGCACTGCCAGCTGAAAAACAAGGCTTGGAAAAACTGTGGAAAGACCTGAAAGAAAAACACAGTGCCCTCAGCAAAGCGGAATCTGCGAGGAAGAGGAAGAGCAAAAAGAAGAAGACACAAGAGCGCTTCTTCAGAGACCCCTTCCAGTTTGCCAGAACACTGTTTGAGCAGCCAAAATCTGGGACCCTAAGTGTGGACAAAGGAGTTCTTGAGCAGCATCTGAGGAAAACATACTCTGACCCACAGAGCAAAGCACCACTCGACATTCAAGGTCTGGTGTGGCCAACCAACCCTGAGGAACAGTTCAATGGCAAGCCTCCAACGTTGGCGGAAATCAAGAAGGTGGTCGACAAAGCCAGAGCCAAATCATCACCAGGGCCAAACGGAATACCTTACCAGCTTTACAAGAAATGTCCCAAGGTGCTGGAGTGGCTCCACAGGCTGCTGCGATCGGCTTGGAGAAACCAGAAGATCAGCGGCCAGTGGATGACGGCAGATGGTGTGTACATCCCCAAAGAGCAAAACTCAAGTGACATTAGCCAGTTCAGGCCAATATCACTACTGAACGTCGAAGGGAAAATCTTCTTCTCTGTCATGGCAGCAAGG
>CM065739.1:31552883-31557883 GCA_033310375.1 Conus canariensis
TTTTGAAGAAATTCAAACAAAAATCAAGGAGACTGGTATTTCGAACATCGTAATTGGTGGAGACTGGAATCTAGTGATTAATCCTAGCTTGGACTATTACAATTATAAATCTGTAAATAATGCAAAAGCCAGAGAAATGGCATTAAACATGATCAGTGAATTAGAATTGGTCGATATCTGGAGAGAATTAAATCCTGAAATTCTAAGATATACCTGGAGAAGATCCAACCCCATACAGCAAAGTCGATTGGATTTTTTTCTAATATCAGATACACTTACTGGTAACATTAGAGACGCAGAAATCCTTTGGGGTTACAGAAGTGACCACTCGTTGATCAAATTAAACATAGCACTAAATACCGAACAGAAAAGAAAAACATTCTGGAAATTTAACGCTTCGCTACTTAGGGATGCCAATTATGTAAATTTAGTGAACCAAACTATAAATGATGTCAAGGAACAATATGCTACATCACCATATGACAGGCAGAACTTAAGCAAGATACCCAATAATGAAATACAATTTATGATAAGTGATAGGTTATTTTTAGAAGTTCTGATCATGGAAATAAGATCAAAAACGATTACGTTTAGTATCAATAAGAAAAGAGAACAAATGAACGCCGAAAACTGCTTAGAAAAGGAAATACAAGATTTGGAAAGAGAAAAACCCACGCATATTAATACTATTAATTTACAAAGAAAGAAAGATGAGCTTGCTCAGTTACGTAAAACAAAAGTAGATGGGATCATTCTCAGATCCAGAGCAAGATGGGCTTCACAGGGTGAAAAAGTAACTAAGTATTTTTGTAACCTGGAAAAAAGACATTTTGTTAGCAAACAGATGTTGAAATTAGTTACAGATCAAGGAAATGTTTTGCTAGAAACAGATGAAATATTAGAAGAGACCAGGTCATACTACGAGCATTTGTACAAGGAAAGAGAAGTAAAAGATATTGAAATTAGCAGATATATTTCAAATCTGCCACAACTAAATGAAGACGAAGCAGAACATTTAGAAGGCATGATTACCATCCAAGAAGCATCAGAAGCCCTGAAAAATATGCAGAATGATAAAAGTCCTGGTACAGATGGGATGACAGTTAATTTCTTTAAGTTCTTTTGGAAACAAATAGGAGAGTTTGTAATAAGATCATTAAATGAAGGCTTTATAAATAAAGAGATGTCTGTGTCTCAAAGAGAAGGATTAATAACGTGTCTACCAAAAGCCGATAAATCAAGAGAGTTTTTAAGAAACTGGAGACCAATTTCATTGTTAAATGTTTCGTATAAGATAGGTGCCACCTGTATAGCGAACAGAATTAAGACTGTTTTACATAAATTAATTAATGAAGACCAGACGGGTTTTGTTCCAGGACGATACATTGGAGAAAATATAAGAACCTTGTATGACATAATGTTTTATCTGGAACAAAATTCTCTTCCTGGTCTACTGGTATCAATTGACTATGAGAAGGCGTTTGATTCGATAAATTGGACATATATGAATAAGATACTTAAAGCTTTTGGGTTTGGGGAAGGTATATGCTGCTGGGTTTCGACATTTTATAAAAACATAAGATCCTATGTAGTTGTGAATGGGAAAGTATCTAAGAGTTTTGAAATAGAAAGAGGTTGTCGTCAGGGTGATCCCATTTCACCATATCTATTTGTTTTGTGTGCAGAAATTTTAGCATGTAAAATCAGGGAAGACGAGAGAATAAAAGGCATTGAAATACTCAACACGATGTTTAAAATCAGCCAATTTGCCGATGATACAGTGTTTACATTAGAAGGGGATAGGGTTTCGTATGAAAATCTGTTTAAAACTCTTAAAGAGTTTGAAGAAATTTCAGGACTAAAACTCAATTATGAAAAAACTGTAAACGTATGGCTAGGAAAACTAAAAAACTCAAAATGTGAGTATCTTTCTGAAAAGAAAATGAAATGGAATCCACCAAAATATAGGATACTAGGTATTTGGTTCACAGGAGACTTATCAAAAATGACAGAAATCAACACAGCAGATAAATTTATTGAAGTCAAACAATTGTTTAAAGTTTGGTCAAAACGTATATGTACACCCCTAGGCAGGATTGCAGTACTGAAGTCCATGATTCTTTCAAAACTCATATACCTATGGATTCTGTTGCCTAATCCTCCAGAAGATGTAATAAATCAGCTTCAGAAAACATGTTTTGAATTTATATGGAATAAAAAAACTGACAAGATCAAAAGGAAATACGCAGTACTTCCTGTTGAAAATGGAGGTATAGGTGTTCCACATTTAAGCAAATATATACAAGCTTTAAAACTGACCTGGTTAAAAAGAATATACACGACAAATTCAAAATGGAAAACAATATTAAGTGCTACGTTCCCAGAAATAGATTCATTTGACGTCTACGGACCTAGAAAATTCCTCAGCAAAAAAATCAATAAATTTTGGAAAGACGTTTTCACTTCGTATGTTGATTTTGCGGATCAGGTATTTTTAAACAATTCGAATGAGGTGTTAGCAGAGCCTTTATTCTGTAATGATAAGTTTAGAGTTGGTAATGACGTCATTTACTTTAAAAACTGGATAGCGAAACAGATATTCCTAGTTAAAGATGTTGTAAATCAAGATGGAAGTTTTCTCGATTATAAAACTTTTTCTGAAAAATATGATATCACTGTAAATTATCTCGAATTCATGGGCTGTATATCATCAATAAAAAGGTATTTAAGAAGTAGAAATATTAAAGTAACGAACAATAGCTGTAATCTAAGAACGAAAGCACTACAAATAATATCAAGCGTTAAAAAGGGATCGAAACCTTTTTACAGCACTCTCGTTGAAAAAATAACAATATTTGACATAAGCTCCTTTGTAAAATGGGAAGATAAATTAAAAATTTTGGTAGATTGGGAAACAACAATGAAACAAGTGAAAAAAATTAAAGAAATTAAATTAAAATGGTTCCAAATAAGAATTTGTCACAATATTTTGGTTACAAATTGTATCTTAAAGAAAATGGGAATTCTTACCACTGATCTGTGTACATTTTGTGAATCCGAAACCGATTTAGTTCAACACTACTTGTGGCAGTGCCAGTTTGTGAAACATTTCTGGGGAGAACTAGAAAAAACATTAAAAGAAAGATGTGAACATTGCAGCAGAATAGAGTTTAATGTGGAGCTGGTTCTATTCGGAAATGATGAGCACACAAAAACTGACGAAGTTTTTGAACACATTATCCTATGGGCTAAACATTACATATATAGAAGCAGAATAAATAAAATAAAACCTACTGTCAATCATTTCTTGAGAGAACTTAATAATATATACAGGGTTGAAAAATATATGCATTATTCAGAAATGAAATACATGGAATTTGATAGAAAATGGTACCCTTATGAAAAACTAATTGTTAGGTCTATTGGAATGAGTTAGACGAGGAGGGAAAAAGAAAAAGAACGAGCAAAAAGTAGTCGGGGGTAATAAGTAGCTAATGAAACTTATGAAAATATGTGTATACATGTGAAAACATTCTGACTAACCACTTTACCCTATTTGGACAGGCATACTGGACGTATTAATTCCTCGGGTGCCTCATGAATGAGAAAGAGTCAAGGTTGTACGTTTGTGACCTTTTTCTTTTCTTTTATTCTTCGTTGATTATTGAATGGACTATTGATTTTTGTTTTCTTTTCATGTGTTTATACTTTTTCCCTTCTACCCCCATCCCCTCCCTTGATTTAATGTACCAATTTGTATGATGTTTATTGTATGTTATGTCGATTATCCCTTTTGTTAATGTTGGAAAATCATTAAAAAAAAAAAAAAAGAAAAAAAAAAAGAACAATATGCCCAGCCCTCCCCAGCATGACGATGTTAATGAACGGTGAAAGCCATAAACCTTCGATGAACATTTTCAAGAATATTTTCAGTGTTAAAAAGTTCTCATAAAAAAAATAATAATCTGTCACCCATCTCGATTTTTACACTGATACAAGATAAGAGGCGTATCAAATGCTGTTTGATGCAGATACTGCTTTAAGAATGAGTGATCTGTCACCAAAAGTCTGTTTATTAGTTATCCGTGATTTGTAGGACACAGGTAGCAATAAAACGTCTCGATTGATAAAGTACTGAGACAGGCAAAATATGAACATAACTCATCAAATATACTTTTAAGTAAAATTAGAACATAGCTCATCAAATATAGTTAAGTAAAATTGAACATAGCTCATCAAATATAGTTAAGTAAAATTGAACATACCTCATCAAATATAGTTAAGTAAAACTGAACATACCTCATCAAATATGGTCAAGTAAAATTGAACACACCTCATCAAATATAGTTAAGTAAAACTGAACATACCTCATCAAATATTGTTAAGTAGAACTGAACATACCTCATCAAATATAGTTGAGTAAAATTGAACATAACTCATCAAATATAGTTGAGTAAAATTGAACATAGCTCATCATATATAGTTAAATAAAAATTGAACATAGCTCATCAAATATAGTTAAGTAAAATTCAACATAGCTCATCAAATATAATTAAGTAAAATTCAACATACCTCATCAAATATAGTTAAGTAAAACTGAACATACCTCATCAAATATAGTTAAGTAAAATTGAACATGCCTCATCAAATATAGCTAAGTAAAATTCAACATACCTCATCAAATATAGCTAAGTAAAACTTAGTGGGTGTTACTTAATTCTGTTTAATGAGGAAAATGAGGCCGCATGAAACCATCAAAATAAATGAGGCCGCACTTTTTTTTCCCTTCGCACAGAAACGGTTTCTAGAATGACGAGAGTACATGTCCAATTTGCCCTCTTAGCCAAAAGCAAATAAACCTGGCGATTATCGCGAGAAGAAACTGAAACAGATACCTACTGTGCATCAAGTTTACCCCCCCCCCCTCCCTTTCCCATTCCCACATCCATCCCTTCTCCACACCCACACCAGCCCCCAGTCCCACCTCCCCCCCCCCCCCC
>CM065739.1:31565383-31572883 GCA_033310375.1 Conus canariensis
GTGTCCTTCAGCATGATTGGTGACCTCTTGGCACCGCACCATCGTCACGTGTTGTCATAGTACGGGGACGGGGGGAAGGAGGTGGGGAAGGGGCGTGCCTCAGCGCAACGATTGAAAGGCACCCCCTCCACCCACTCTCCTGGGATAAATATCCACGTCTTACCACCTCATCTTTGGCAGGTACGGACGTTAAACCAGAATGTAACGAAGTACCCCCCCCCCAATCCCCCCCACCCCCCCTGCGCCCTTTCCCACCCCACCCCTTCACCTGTCTTTCGTGTTAAAGACATCTGTTCCTTTGCGAATAGGTCATAGGTCCGGTTGTGTCTCGCCCATCATCACGAGTCGAAGTACGTTATTTTTGTTAATTGAAACCAAAAAAAAATGAATTGTATCGTTTTTAATATGAAGGTGTTGGGTTGTTTTTGTTTTGTTTTTCTTAAAGTGGTAGGCCCTTCCTTTTTTTTTTTTTTTTTTTTTTTTTTTTTTTTTTTTCATTTTAGGCGTTGGTTGATTTTCATGCATTTATAACTGTTCATTGCGAACACCATTCCCACGCCTCCGTCTTTTTTTCTTTTTTTTTTTTTTTATTTTTGAGGGGTGGGGTATGGTGGTGGTGGTGGTGTTAAGGCCACGATTAATGAGCAGTATTATTGTGATGTTTTGTTTGCGAATTTGAGGGGTGTGGGCGTTATGGCACAATCAGTGGCACTCGTGTGTGGCTCTGGTGGCATCGACGAGCGTATGCGTGACAAACAATGACGAGATACAACTAACTTCGTGAGGTAACTTTCTGGGCGTCTTGACCATCACCCAAATCATGTGCCTGTGTTTGGTGTCTGCGAGAGATTTCATGACCCAAAATGATTAAACATATAGCGTGGCCTCTTTAGATGTGTTTCATGACTGAAAATGATGGGGGTTGTTCGTGTCTTTGATCGGGTTTGATCAGTGAAATAACTGAACCATTCTAACCCTCTGCAGATGTCTGTGATGACATTTTGCGATTACAAGTTTGGAGCCGTTCTAGGCCTCTGTGATTTCTTCGATTGGGGTTTCACGGCTAAAATGGTGAAGCCATTCTATGCCTATGTAGGTGTCTTTGATAGGGTTTCACGGCTAAAATGGTGAAGCCATTCTATGCCTATGGAGATGTTCTGATGGGGTTTCTTGGCTAAAATGGTGAAGCCATTCTATGCCTATGTAGGTGTCTTTGATAGGGTTTCACGGCTAAAATGGTGAAGCCATTCTATGCCTATGGAGATGTTCTGATGGGGTTTCTTGGCTAAAATGGTGAAGCCATTCTATGCCTATGGAGATGTTTTGACGGGGTTTCAGTGTCCTCAAGATCAAATTTGATAGAAGATTTCTTCTGCCAGTCTTCAGGGGCTGCCACAGCCGTCCCTCCCTAGGGGTTTCCAAGAGGGTTTCGTGACTGAACTATTGAAGCCATTCTCAGCCTTGGGGGGGGGGGGGGGGGGGATGGAAAGAGGGATGGGGGTGAGGTTCGAGACCAACTCAAAGAAACTATTCTGTGGCTCTTTGGAGGGGATAGGGATGGGGGGGGGGGGGGGGGGGGGGGGGTTCGTGACCAATGGAATAGGACCATTCTTTGATTGATGTCGAAGAGATTGTTGTGACAATGACTGGAACTGTTACGGGGTGACATGCAGTGTCGCTTCTCTGTCGGCACGTTTGTTTGGTCTGTGGAATGCGTGTGTGTGGGTGTGTGTGTGCGCACGTGCGTGCGTGCGTGCGTGCGTGCGTGTGTGTGTGTGTGTGTGTGTGTGTGTGTGTGTGTGTGTGTGTGCGTGCGTGTGTATGTGTGTATGTATATGTGTTTGTGATAAAAACGGAATGGATAAACACTTCAAATTTTGAAAAATGAGATCATTTGCATGTTCGTCTCTCTGGCTTTGCCTCTCTCTCTCTCTCTCTCTCTCTCTCTCTCTCTCTCTCTCTCTCTCTCTCTCTCTGTATGCGTTTCTCTCTGTCTGTCTGTCTGTCCGTCCCTCTCCCTCCCTCTCTCTCTCTCTCTCTTTCTCTCTCTCTCTCTCTCTCTCTCTCTCTCTTTCTCTCTCTCTCTCTCCTACTGTATGAATATGTCAGCAATAACAACAGAGCAGTTCTGTTAGCTGTGTGATTATCTACCAACATGGCGGCTGCTGCGGGAAAACTAATTGGGGAAAGAAATGAGACACTAATAAAGACAGCGTCTAACCTTACTGACCGTGAGTGAGCGTGCTGAATATGTATGCGGTGCGCACGTGTGTTCAAAGGATGAGAGAAGCGGGGGTGGGGGAAAGGCGTGAGGGTGGGGAAGGAGGAATTACCACCGGGGGGAGGTGGGCAGATATTTCCTGTCTTCCTCCTTCTTCCCTTTTTCTTCTCTCCTTGGTTTACGTGAGTTTATTTCCAACTGGCAATGACACACTGCTTTACAGTCTTCTCTCCTTCCCTGCCCCCCCCCCCCCCCCTTTTTTTTCTCTCTTCTCTTCTTTGATCCTCTTTTCTCTTCTCATCTTCTCTTTTTTTTCCCCCTTTTCTCTTTTTTTGTTGTTGTTTTTTGTTGTTTTTTTTTCATCTTGCTTGCCTTTGCACACTTTTTTTTTTTTTTCATGTTGTTTCTTCTGCTCATCTTTCAACTTCTCCCCTAGCTCCCTCTGTTCCTTCCTTTTGTCGTCGCTCGTTCTCTGGTCTGTATTCCATCTCTCTTCTCTGTTTCCCCCGCTTTCTTTTGCTGTCTCCTTCTGCTCTTCTGTCATCTTTTTCTTCTCCACTTCTGCTGTCTCCTCTCCTCTACCTATAGAGTTCTGTATTCAATTAATAATGATGATAATAACAGCAACAACAGTAACAACAATAATAATAGTAATAATAATAATAATAGTACTGATGATAATACGAACAAGACTTCTAGCCGCCGTGGCGAAGTGATAAGCGTCATGGACCCCCGGCTGGGAGGTTGTGGGTTCGATTCCCATCAGAGCCATGAATTTGTGGGATCTTTCTGCCCCGACCGGCTCCTACCCACAGCTGAGTTAGCCGCAAGCTCAGCTGGGAAGACTGGGACCACGCAGTCAAGTTTCATCCGCGAAATGGTTGCGTCTCGGAGAGTGTTGCTGAAAATGTCCTGACCAACACTGCAGGTGGTCTGTAGCTCTCGGGCTTGGTTGTCGCTGGAATATATTTTGAAAGTAACCATAGAGTGCAGTGCTGTCACACGTAGTCTCAAACCTATTTGGAATATGGAAATCCTTGGCACCATCTTCATCATCATCATCATCATCATCGATCAGCATGAAAAAGAACGTCTCAAATTCTGTGACCTTTCATGCCATGGTGACCTCTTGGAGACATCGTGCTCTGGGCAGTGTGAAAACATGCTGAATTTTTATTTATCAAAAGAAGAACGTGTCCGGGAACAGTCGGAGCAGTTGGGTGAAACTGGCCTACAATGGCTATATGTGCATTAACTTCAAAACTCATAGATGTGATGACACTCAAAAGACATCCAGAGAGAGAGAGAGAGAGACAGAGAGAGAGAGAGAGAGAGAAGAAAAAGAAGAAGGAAAGACAGAAAGAGCCGGGATTCTAGGTTGGAACGAGGTTCTCTCTGCTTAGAAACAGAGGTGGGAAATGTGGTTAAGTCACAATATGAGCGATTAGGTATGAATTCTTTCCCTTCGGCGGCCGCGGTTGAGGAGAATAGTTACCAACACCGACGAAAAGAAAACAGAAGTTTTGCAATAACAATACAGTGATGACTTTGCAACTATGTGACCAAAAAAAAAAGGAGAAATAATACAAAAAGGGGGGAGGGGGGGGGGAAGAAAGAAAGAAAAGAAAAGAGAGAACCGAATGACAGCAACAAAATATCAAACAAATATACAAAGAACAACGCGGCATACGGGAACCGAATGACAGCAACAAAATATCAAACAAATATACAACTAACAATAAGCAATACGTAAAGGCAATAAGGCAGGAGCTGACAACGTTAACAGCAATCCATCCAACGTTGGTTAATAACACAGACCACTGCTTGACACCACCACTAGCGGAACAGCAGGCCCGGGAACAATAATGATCTTCTACCTTTTCCATTCCCCCCTCCCCCCTCCCCTCCCCATATTGTTGACGATGATAATCAAACGGCACGACTCACACAGTGAGAAAACGACTCGCTGGCCGGTCGTGTTATTCACATGTCTTAGCTACTTAACTGGGCTCCCACATCGCAATCACAGTTTAACGCACGAACAGTTAACAACAACCTGACAGAGCGGAGGATTTTTAACGGCACACAGGTGAGCCGGGGCCACCCATCCCCACTCTCGCTCATTACCACCTGCCCTACCCCCACCCCCTCGCTATCATCCCACCCCCCCTTCACCACCCCCTTACTTTCTAAACCACGTCTCCGTCGTCTCTCTTCCCCTATCTTTCCACCATGCCCTGCCCCTTTCATGTTCGAAGCTTTGATAATGTTAGCCAGCACGGGCCGTGCTCTCTCTCTCTCTCTCTCTCTCTCTCTCTCTCTCTCTCTCTTCAACATGACGACAACATCGGTTATTCAGATAACAATCGGGGTGGAGAGGGTGGGGGGGGGGGGGGGGGGAGGGAGCACCTGTCTACACTCCATGATGTAGGTCCCGCTGTTTGCTCCTCGATCTGTTCTTAAAGCCAGTGCACCCTTGTCAGTAACATCCGGGTTCCGCTGACCCTGTTGCACAGATCCAGATGCTGTTTCAGTTTATTGTATTTCCTCTTTTTTTTCATTTCCATTTTGTGGGTGTGTCGAATGAGCAAAAAACAAACAAAAAAAAAACAAGATGCAAAGCATATAAACGTACTCCCAGTTTATCTTGAATAGTGATAATCTTTCCACATACCAAATTTTATTAAAACCCACCAAGAGGTCAGAAATAACGGAAAAATAACGATTTTAACGGTTATCTAACCGGGTTGCACTTTTGAAACTGGTATTTTAGTCTTCACTCGGCTAAAGCCTATGTACCTACCAAATTTCACCCAGATCGGACAATATGTCAAGAATGACAGTTTTTAACAGTCAAATTTTGAAACACTATATGGAAGTGCCATTTGTGTGTGATAACTTTTCTATATACAAAATTTTATTGAAGTCCACCAATGTATAAAAAAAAAACTACGGCAAAATAACGGTTTTAACGGTTATATCACCGATGCACACTTTTGAAACTGGTATTTTAGTCCTCACTGGACTAAAGCCTGTGTACATACCAAACTTCATCCAAATTGGACAATATGTCAAGAATAACGGTTTTAACGGTCAAATTTTGAAACACTGTATAGAAGTGCCATTTGTGTGTGATAATCTTTCTACAGGGTCGAACTTTAATTAAGGACCACCCCGAAAAAAGGCCCTTTCTTTTTAAATTGGCCAAAAATACAAGCAATGCATTTTTTCGAAGAATTCGACTGGGAAAGGTTTAAGGGGTTAACAGAGTATTCCGCAAAGCTTGCGAAAGCTGTCTTATTGTCACGTGCGGCATGCAGAGGGGGGGTTGAAAGTTGCAGATTGTTGTCAAAATTGCTTGTTTTTTAAGCAAGAGTGAACACTGCTTCAAACGGTTTTGCACTGAAATTCCAAATGCACGTGCAAAAACCAATGCATTGCAGAGCATTTTACTGACTGGAATGCCCCTAAAAGCAGCCCAACGTGCATAATTCTTCATAACACAAAAATGCCTCCAAGACGCAAGCTGTCTGATTTTGACCGGACCCGGGCGATTGCATGGCTGCAGGATCGAGTTGGCGTTCGAGAAGTGGCCAGAAGACTACAAGTGTCCCACTCCGTCATCATTCGGCTGAGAGAACGTTTTCAAGCCACTGGAACTGTCAAAGAGAGACCCCGTCCATGCCAGCCAAAGAAGACCACTGCAAGAGATGACAGGTTCATCCGCAGACATGCTCTTCGGACCAGGACCACCACCTCCAACACCATCAGGCGTCGGCTCCAAGCTGCCACTAACACAGCAGTGTGTGAGATGACCATACGGCGGCGCCTCAATGCTGCCAACCTTCGAGCAAGGCGCCCAGTCCGGAAACCAAAACTGACTGCGGCCCACCGGGCACGTCGCCTGGCCTGGTGCACAGCTCATCGAACATGGACTCGGGCTCAGTGGCGGATGGTGCTTTTCACCGATGAGTCCAAGTTCCAGTTGAAGCCACGAGATGGACGCATTCGGGTGTGGCGGCGTCCTAGGGAGCAGCTGGCAGATGACGTCATCCAGGAGGTCGTCGCTTTTGGTGGTGGCTCCGTCATGGTATGGGGGGGCATCAGCAGTCACCACAAGACTCTCCTGTACCATGTGGATGGCAACCTGAACGGCCAACGCTACCTGCAGGAGATTTTACGGCCTTTGGTTGTCCCAGCACTCCAGCAGATTGGGGCTCAGGCTGTGTTCATGGACGATAATGCCACCCCACATCGTTGTCGAGCCGTGAACACTTTTGTGGTGCAAGCTGGCATCACCAGGATGCCATGGCCGGCAAACAGCCCGGACATGAACCCTATTGAGAACATCTGGGGCGAGCTTGGGAGGAGAGTTCAAGAAAATCACCCTGTTCCGGCAAATCGACAGGAGCTGCTGCACTACCTGCAGCAGGAGTGGGCAAACCTCCCCCAGGCACTCATTACAAGAACAGTCAACACCATGAGGCAGCGCTGTGTGGATTGTGTGGCAGCACGAGGGGGGCACACTCGGTTTTGATCAGACTGTAAAGAAACACTCTTTTCGTGAATGTCATTTTGGGGGGTAGTCTCATTCAGGCTCCCCTGTCTAATCAGAAAGAATGATTTTTTCGATGAAAGTGACAAAATGTTGTTCACTGATAATGAAATTAAACATTTATAAAGTTTCTGTCGTTTGTCGGTTTTTCTTTCTATGTTTTGTGAGACTGTGTATAAGTGGTCCTTAATTAAAGTTCGACCCTGTATGTACCAAATGTGTTTAAATCCACCCATATATAAGAAACAACGGCAAAATAACGGTTTTAGCGGTTGTTTAATCGATTTTCAGCATTACATCACTTACATACGAAAAGAGGCTCCGATTTGTCACAAGATCATCCAAGCCGCTTATAAATCGGCCAAGTACTTTCTGAGATATTCCTTAAAGAAGAAAAACCGTTTTGGGCCGTTATAGCCGTTAGTAACGGCTATTCTGGTAAAATAAAACATCGGGCATCATCCGTGACCCATAACGAACATACCTACAAATTTTCAGAAAGATCGGCCCAGAAGTTTTGTCTGGAGCGAGTGGAACACATTTTGACCACGGACAGACACACAGACAGACACACAGACAGACAGACACACGGACAGACAGACACACAGACAGCATTTCTTCGTTCCCATTGTAAAGTACCCCTGTTCTATAAGAACTGGGGGTACAAAAACGGGAACAAATGCGCAGACACCTGTTACATCTGTTAGCTCAACCAGTATTGTCT
>CM065739.1:31587883-31590383 GCA_033310375.1 Conus canariensis
TATACAACTTACACGAACGGAAACTTAAAATTGAGCGTTAAAAACCGTTAAGATCCGTTATTTTCTAAATTTAGACCTTTCTTGATGAAATTTGGCATACAGGTGCAGGTTTACACGCTGATCAATGATAGACAACTAATATGAACAGAAACTTAAAATTGACCGTTAAAAACCGTTAATTTCTAAATTTAGAGATGGTATCACCGTTAAAAAGCGTTATTTTCTAAATTTAGACCTTTCTTTGATGAAATTTGGTATACAGGTGTAGTTTTAAATGCTGAACAATGATATACAACTTACACGAACCGAAACTTAAAATTGACCGTTAAAAACCGTTATTATATAAATTTAGACCGTTCTTGATGAAATTCAGTATACAGATGCAGTTTTACACGCTGAACAATGATATACAACTTACACGAACGGAAACTTAAAAATTGACCGTTAAAAACCGTTATTATATAAATTTAGAGCGTTCCTGATTAAATTCGGTATACAGATGCAGTTTTACACGCTGAACAATTATATACAACTTACACGAACGGAAACTTAAAATTGAGCGTTAAAAACCGTTAAGATCCGTTATTTTCTAAATTTAGACCTTTCTTGATGAAATTTGGCATACAGGTGCAGTTTTACACGCTGATCAATGATAGACAACAAATATGAACAGAAACTTAAAATTGACCGTTAAAAACCGTTAATTTCTAAATTTAGAGATGGTATCACCGTTAAAAAGCGTTATTTTCTAAATTTAGACCTTTCTTTGATGAAATTTGGTATACAGGTGTAGTTTTCAATGCTGAACAATGATATACAACTTACACGCACCGAAACTTAAAATTGACCGTTAAAAAATCGTAGCTGACTTCCCTGGAGAGGAAACTCTGTACAGATCTGTTGACACGGCCAAGAATGATGATGAAGCAGTCCTTTATCCACAAGAACTCCTGAACTCCATTGAGATTTTTGGACTTCCACCACATGAACTGTTGCTGAAATCTGGAGTCCCTATTATCATTCTCCGCTCACTGGACCCGCCAAAGGTGATCAATGGCACCCGATGTGTCTTCACCAGACTGCACAGGAACGTTGTAGAAGCGAAAATATCATGTGGCCCCCACAAAGGTTAACCGGTGCTGCTCCCCAGAATTCCTCTGGAACCCATGGACTCACCCCTGCCATTCCAGTTCTGATGGCTTCAGTTTCCCATGAAACCAGCTTTCGCTCTGACAATCATCACGAGCCAGGGTCCGACATTTTCATCCCTTGGGGCAGACCTGACCGTTCCGTGTTTTACACATGGAATGTTCTACGTTGCAGCATCACGAACTGGAAACGCAGAAAACACTGACCATAGCTGCGCCAAACAGGGAGACCAGAAATGTTGTCTACCCAGAGGCCCTCCAATAGACATGATACATCGTGAAAATGCAATCTTTTCACAGAGTTGTCATGTTTGAGTTGGATTTAACGTCCATGCCCAAATCAAGGATATGCAGATGGCTGGTCCGTCACATTAGCCTGACACCTGCGGGGCCAGGGTGGACATCGGGGTGAACTACGGTCATTTTAGCTGGAAACATTCCACGTTAAACTTTCCAAGACCAAGCCGGGATTCGAAACCACGACCTTTGGATCATGAGTCCAGCGCCTTATCCACTAGGTTATGGTGGCCCCTACAGAGTTGTCATTTTGGAGCACTTCAATCAAGGAATTGAGAATGCATCAGTAAGTTCACAAAGTACAGGCATCCCTCTATGGACTGTGTATCGTATTACCAAAAAAATTCGTGAGGGAAAACAGATTGAGAGGCAAGAAGGGAGTGGGCGTCCGAAGAAATTGGGTGAAGTAGATAGGAGGAGGCTGGGGCAATTGGTTCGGCATGGGAAAAAAACGAAACAAACCCAAGCTGAATTTTATTGTATTGTCTTTTAAGTGGTGAGAGAGAGGGGTGGCCAGAAAATTATTGTACAGATATACCCGAGCGAAGCCGGGTACACCGGCTAGTAAATATATATATATATATATATATATCGCGTGTGTGGTGTGTGTGTGTGTGTGTGTGCAGAGGGTGCGAGGGGTGGGCGGGGGGGGGGGGGGGGGGGGGGTGAGGGCCGAAGTGAGTGGGAGGATATTAACAGAGTGTTTTCCATACCAGATGTAACTTTAGTTCTACATAATGCCCGCAGTGGAATGGCGCTGCGTTGTCGGCTGGGTTATTAGGAACACTGACACTGGCCGCCATGCGTTCTGAAAGCAGACTGAAGGAAACTTTCTTGTTGTGGACTGAATTTAATTAGAAACGTTCTTCTTTTCTTACGTTCCTACCTTCTCTCTTTCTTGCGCGCTTCCCTCTTTTATCCTTGCTTACAAATCTGAAACGCTTGAAACGCTTGCGCACTCTGGTCTCATAGCTTAACAGACGGTGAAGGGTATATGAACTCGTATGCACGCTCTGACTTGATGAAACTGAAACTGGCTTGCAAGCTTGCTTGTT
>CM065739.1:31592883-31605095 GCA_033310375.1 Conus canariensis
TGGTCATTTGGTCCTATGAATAAACATACGATCAACACAACTACTATTAATAGCACAACAACTTCGTTCTGAACCACACAGCTGTGGATCATCGTTGTTTTGTCTTTGATTCAAATCAATTTGTCAGTCCCCACCTAGCCAGTTCAATGTATGGTCTCTTCTAAGCGTTAGCAACTATTCGTTAAACAACAGCTTTAGATCAGTGTCGAAAACTGGCAAAATCAATCAAATGGCCTAGACCCTACCGAGGAGGTCAACTGATTACATCAGGCAAAGTACTCAACCAATCGCAGAGCTCGAACTTGGTGACGCACGATCTTGAGGCCAACCTACGTCTGCCACATCATCCGTTATTATTCAGCGATCACTTCAGCTCGAGGTTTGGAACCGAAGTGGCGCAGAACGAAAATGACATAGCGACGAGAAAATAAGAAGTTGGTTGGACGGGTTTGTGATGTTGTTACTTTACAGGCAAGTATACAAGGACGAGGATCACTGAAAATGTCTTTTCAAAAGGCCATTGTCATCACAGCTCTCGGAAAACGGCCGACAGCGATCCAGATGGCGGACGTTTCAGAGGACGGGTTTTTCAACGATGGCGGTGCGGCCAGAAAGCGTCGACGGCTGACACATCTGTCAGCGGACGAAAAAATTATGAGAAGGTATGTTTTCAGTAAACTTCGAGTGTGCGCTGTTTTAGATTTTGACATGTACTCTGGTGGTTAACCTTTATGAAAAGTACAGTTAAAGTGTACTAGTGCTGCTTGTTTAGATTTTAGGTTTATTGACTCGCGATCCAGTGTGCGACGAGCCAGGAGGGGAGGGGCGGGGTGGGAAAAAGGGGGTGAGCGGCCGTTGCTGGTAGTAATGATCAACTGTTTGGTAACAAAGCATACTGTGCTAATTTTGACATCTTTCTCCGTTTCACTTTCGGGTCGTGTACAACTAGCCCATGTAACGGTACTTGTGAAGCGGCGTCAGAGGGAACGTGGTGGTGGTACTGGTCGGTACGGGAGGGCGTGTCGCCGCCTTTCCACAACGGTTTACACTTCTAGTCATATTGTGATTTACTGTACAGATAACAATGCAATCATTATTTATTTACTAGTTTTATACATATGTGTATAAGTACATATAGATTGATGAAAAGATTGCCATTTGCACCCTGAACTCATACAATTTGTGTGTAAAATCAGTGTCAGTTTAGCTGCATATTGAATTTAGCTGCATATTGAAATGTTTGTAATCCTGGCAAAATACAAAGGGAACATATACAAAGCCATAAACTTTAATATTTGATGGGGAAAAAAAACACTTCTACATTCTCAGGGTTCTCTTCAAGCAGAAAAAAAACAAACACACTCTGTGTATGGGTTCTCATCAGAGAAAAAAATTGTTTGCCATTTCACACACACACACACACACACACACACACACACACACACACACACACACACACAGAAAGAGCACTTGCTCTGAAGGAGCTTGGAGGTGTGGGATACAGAAGGAAAGCTTTCTCAAAGTAGGTGTACCACCTGTAAAGCATGAACATTGATCAGTCAGTTGAGTGAAGCCTTCAGTTTTTTCCTCCCATCCCCTCCCTTAAACCTAATTCTGGCCCCGCCCCACCCCCATTTTTGACCCCAAGACCTGCTCTCCTGCGTTCCACCCTCTCTTTACCCAGAGCCTTACCCTATCCTCTAACTATCCCACCCAGCCTAGCCATGATTTTTCCTGTTAAGAGATTGATGTGCCATTTGTAAAACTGAAAATGCAGATTACACTGCCTGTATGAGAGTTAACATTTTTTTTTTAATGGACAAGCAACATCTTTATACTTATATAGATCTTTCAAACCTAGTATTCTCATGCTTGGCGACGTATGTTTTCAGTAGTTTGCTTGCTTGATGGAAAATAATCAGTAAGTTGCCACAGAACAATTAACTGATCTAAATGGGTAGAAAAAAGAGAGATGAACCCGGCAAGAATTTTTTTTTAGCAAAAATGTGTAAGAATTGTGTTCACGATTTTTATTTCATTTTGAACTTAAGCTGAAATGGGAGTAGGGAAGGGGAAGAACCGTAGCCCATTATCTTAACAAAGGCAGTATGATTTTGAGGAACAGTTACAGCACACACAAAAAAGTTGCTTTAGTTTTCTGTTTTGTTTTTGCTTTTGCTGTTTTTTCCTCTCTTTTTTTCCCAGTGCTGAGTAGAATGGACTAAATGCATGGCACTCTTTTATGTTTGCTTAATAGAGTTGTCATATTATACTGTCAAAACTAGTATGTAATTCTCCTCTTGGTCTATAAATGTTGAGATGACTGAAATGCAGGTAGGAACATGACATTGCCCTTTCAGCCAAGTAGAAGACTTGTATCCCCTTTTTGAATTCGACTGCTCTCTGGACAGGGGTACCACTTCTCAGGCTGGAAATCTAGCCCAGCAGAATTTTATGCTGGTCAGTTAAGGCCTTGGAAAGATCAGGACTCTTGGTTCAGTTTTGGAATTGGGGTGGATTCACCTTTGTTTAGACAAGTTTTACCCTCAATTTAGCTTTTGTCAGAGTATCAAGAAGTGGGAAGTTTTTATTGTTTGTTTTTTTTCAATTTCAGGTTGCATTTGATTATACTGGAGGTAGATTTTTAAGCGCATTTCATGCTAACCTTATATATATATATATATATATATATATGTGTGTGTGTGTGTGCTTGTAGTTCACTAACTTGCCTTATGAATGTCTTGGTCAAAATCATCAGGTGCTCGGGACAAGTAATATAACTGCTTTAGTTGTACACTATTTTAAATAATATTTTGCCACGTCTGTAAGTGTGACTGGATATGGCTCATACTGGTGATTATAATGTGGTCATCTACATAATTTGGATTCTGAATTGTGGGTGTGAATTTATTTTTCAGGAAGCTGAAAAACCGAGTGGCAGCACAGACAGCTCGCGATCGCAAGAAAGCCCTCATGCAAGAGCTGGAGGAGAAGGTAGCCCAGCTTCAGGAAGAGAACAAGCAACTCCTGAAGGAAAACGCTGAACTTCGCCTGAACCAGACAGCCATCCAGAAAGAGAATGAGTACTTGAAAAGTGCCAGCAAAGTGTCCTCTCTCCCTGCCCCAGCCCCCATTCCATGCAAAGTGGAGCCAGAGCCTGACTGCCCCGCATTGCCATGCAAGACAGAGCCTGAATGCCCCGGGTCTGCAGCACCTGCTGTTTCTCTGCCGAAGGAACAGATTCAAGTTCTGTCTCGTGTGATGATGCACTACGCAGCCTGTGCCCTGACTTTAAGGTGAGTCGGTCTTATTGTAGCTTTTGCCTTTTTGTGCTGGCAGCATGCACATCAAATATGCATACACAGGCACATGCACTCGAGCGCGTGCACACACACACACACACCACACACACACACACACACACACAGAGGCGCAGGCTTATGTACACATATATATACAAGCTTGCTTGCTAACACATACAGGGATGATGTTCTAGGATGTAAAAGGAAGTCTTACTTCTAGCGAATGTCAAACAATTGGAAAGGGTTCAAAATTTGTCTTGACAGATTGCAAACGGGGGGGGGGGGTGGAAGTCTTCTAATGATGTGTCACTGGCTTTAGATAATGACTCTTGTCCCATGCAATGGCAGAGACCCTTTTGGTCATACAGTACAACTGATTGGTCAATAGACAAAATGAAAACGGGGGGGGGGGGGGGGGGGGGGGGGGCACTGCATCTGCACCGCCCATTCTACCCTCCTTGTCCTGCCTGCCACAGCCCTGATGCCAGTAATCCACAGTGAGCAGTCATTGTCAAGTCATCATAAAACAACCCGCCATAGAAGACACACAGCACACTGCTGAGTGTTTTGTCTGGTGTTCAGTGGTGCTTGTTGTGATCCAACATATGCAGGACACCACCTTCTAAACCCCCTACTGATGACAGTATTGCTTTGTCGCAGAGCCAGAGTGTCTGAGCTCTCCTCTTGGAGAGCATCACACATCTGTCCAACAAAATTCCCCATGAATTCGTTGATATCTGAATACAACGGAATCCAACCAAAGCCATAGATACATGTGGAAGGGCTATAAGAACTGAGGTCACCATGAGAGCAGGGCATAAGGAGCTACAGAATTTTTTTTTCTTTTTTAAACTGCAGGTCAATGAGAATGAGGATGATGGTGTGGATTTTCATTCTAGTCTGAGCCTGCATGGCAGGGCTGTACACTATGCTTTCATAATACATCCCGTCATCAGTCAAGCCCGAGAGAGATGTTTATAAGAAATTTGAGGAACACTATTGCAGATGCTTTCATTGAGTGGACAAAACTCAACTGTGTGGTTCCAGTCTTCCTAATTGAACCCTTAGCAAACTTGTCTTGAGTAAGAGCCAGTCAGGCCAGAGAAAAATCTTTCTCGTTAAATACTGTACGGTGTTTTTGATTTGGCTTTAAAACTGTTCAGGAGCTTCTTTCATTAGAATTGAATTTCAATACAGCATGATACCAGTAGGAGACCTAAACAGCACATCTGCGCTGTGCTTAAGAAGGCATTCTAGCGGTTGTGTGCTAGGCTGTAGCATACAGAACTCAAATTTTCAGTTGGAGAGATGTCAACATTTTTTCCCTTTTCATCTGTCATAGTTACTTTCACATTTCATCCTCATTAGTCACTTTCAGAAAAAGATATCATTATTTCTCTAGAGATTACTTAAAGGAAATCGGACCAAAAGAAAGAAAAAAAGGAAGAAAGGAAATGCCAAATTGTCTGACCAGAGAGAAAAGCTGCCTAAAAAGAAGGGAAGAATGAAGACCAGATGCCTTGCCTTTCAGTTATGATTGTGCAGGTTAAGAATTCGGGGATTTTTTGTTTGTTTTTTAATTATCTATCCATAATTTTGTCTTGTAACTTGTTCAACTCATTTGAAGACTTGTCATTTTCACTGAAATGAACCAACCGCATGCATACCTACCTTCAGTACACCAATGGAAAAGGCCGATTCAGGATCATTCAGTAGAATTAGAAAACATATTCAGCAATCCCTGTGAACATTATCACATGGAAAAGACATCTAGAGTTGGAATAGCTCAGTTAGTAGAGCACCAGACTTGTGATCCTGGTGATCGTGGGGTTGCAAGTTTGAATCTCCGCTGGGCCCATTTAAGTAAAGGGTGATTTTTCGCTTGGAGTTGATATTGATTCTGATTCTGTATCCTGCAAAACATTTTGAATGAGACTATAAACCAGTTTCATGTGTGAACACGTACAAAAGATCTTGCATTTACTAAAAATCCCACTGCCAGCTTTCAGAAGGGAAGGCCACTTTGGCCTTTGGTATCTTCCCTTAGCGTGCATCCTTTCTAAAATCAAGGGAATAACTATAAGCAAAAGTGATTGATTTTCAAGTGAATGAATGATTAGTGCCAGCGTGATCATAATCAACAATGATTTTCAAGTGAATGAATGATAAGTGCCAGCGTGATCATAATCAACAATGATTTTCAAGTGAATGAATGATTAGTGCCAGCGTGATCATAATCAACAATGATTTTCAAGTGAATGAATGATAAGTGCCAGCATGATCATAATCAACAATGATTTTCAAGTGAATGAATGATTAGTGCCAGCGTGATCATAATCAACAATGGCCTTTTTTTTTTTTTTTTTTTGAATTTTGAAGTCATGTTTTCTTCAGCTACTAGCTTTTAAGAGTATGTGTGTTCCCAGCATTGCTTTCTTTCTGTCCTCCCCCCTTCCAAAATGAACACAAAATCTTGCACACTAATCGCACCAAGGGCAAGGTTTCTGGTTTTTGCCCTTTAAAATGTAAAATCAGGGTGAAAATATCCCTTGCACATTGAAAGCAATGAAGTTCTCTTTTAAGTTTGAACAGTCATTTAATGAAACATTGAGCCCTGGCATTTTTCTGCAGTGTTCGCCACTGAGGTGCATGGTATTATCACCAGACTATGTCACTTCACATCACATTTTGTGTGCATTGCTTCTTTTTTCCCTCCACCCCACCATCTTTTGTGTTCATGATTAACAATCTCTTTGTTTTGTTTGTTGGTTTGTGAAACTGCTTTCTTTAGGAGGAGGAGAGGGGGAGTAGAAAGGTGAAACCTAAAAATTACACTTTATTCTTAATTGTAACACTAACGGTATAAATTCTTAGTGATGGGGAAAACTTTTGAGCTGGTCTTTCTCTCTCTCTCTCTCTCTCTCTCTCTCTCTCTCTCTCTCTCTCTCTTCTGTATGTATATATACTACTAAAAACAATTGAAGTACCACCCCTAATTTTTGTATGCAATTTTTAAAAAGCTCTGATAAACCAATTAATATTGATAATTGAATAAACTCTGCTGGATAAGCTTACCCGGTTCTGAAATACTACTCCTCGTGCATTTTTGTTATGTTAAAGTCGGTCAGCAGTTATCTACCGCGTTGCATCTGAGGCAAAAAAATCCCGAGAAATTATCGAACTTGTGTCGCTCCCAGATTTTGACACAGACACAGCAAGAAAAAAAAATGTGATGCACGTGAAAGCAAGGTCTTTTCTGAGCAGAACTGCAATCAGTTAGCACATTTGACGGGTATAAAAAGTCGCGAAATTTAGGAAGATTTAACCATGCCTGCGAGACAACGACTAAGCAACACCGACAGAGGAAGAGCGATAGCATGGTACCAAGAAGGTATTGGGTTGAGGGAGATTGGTCGACGGCTTGGAGTGAGTCACCCAGTCATTCTGAGGCTCAGAGACCGTTGGCTTAACACTGGAAGTGTTGAAGAACAGCAGGGACGTGGACGGACGAGAAGCACCTCCAGACAGCAGGATCGGTTCATTGTTATCGCTTGTCTGAGAGACCGTTCAGCCAGTGCCACAGTACTCCGAGACCAGCTACGACAAGCCAGCAACGTCAACGTCAGTACCCAGACAGTTCTGAACCGGCTCCACGACGCCAACTTGAGGTCAAGGTCCCCAGCAGTGAGATCAATACTGACCCCAGCGCATCGAGCTCATCGTCGGGCCTGGGCAGCATGTCATAGAAGGTGGACAAGAGCTGAATGGGCAACAGTACTCTTCACAGACGAGTCAAGGTTCACCCTCAGGTTCAACGACGGGCGGGTTCGCGTCTGGCGACGTCCTGGAGAACGCTACGTTGACGCTGCCGTCAGGGAGCATGACCGCTATGGAGGTGGGTCCGTGATGGTGTGGGGTGGGTTCAGCCTACGTCACAGGACCCCCCTACACCATGTTGAAGGCCGCCTGACCGGTGCCACCTACCGCGACACCATCATCCGCCCCCTTGTGATGCCCGCCCTGAGGGCAGTTGGCCAGGGCGCCCAGTTCCAGGACGACAACGCGCCGTGCCACCGCGCCGCCATCGTGAATCAGTTCCTACAAGGGCAGCAGGTGACAAGAATGGACTGGCCTGCCAGGTCACCAGATTTGAACCCCATAGAGCATCTGTGGGACGTGCTGGGGAGGCGAGTGCGGGCCCACAACCCTCCAGCAGACACCGTGGACCAGCTGTTTCAGTTGCTGGAGCAGGAGTGGCAGGCGATCCCCCAGGACACTCTCCGCCGCCTGGTGCACTCCATGAGACGTCGATGTGACGCTTGTTTGAACGCGAACGGTGGTCATACCCGTTATTAACATCATGACATCTACCATAGACTCTTGTTACTTTTCATTTTGGGGGTATGCCTCTTTAATCAAGTGTAAAACAAAGATAATTTTTTGTCACGGTGTTTGAATAAATTTGAATGGATTGAGGAATAATAAAAATAAAATATTCAATCATTAAATTATGTTCAGCTTTGTTTTCTTTCGAATGACAGCAGTTTTCCTAAGTGGTACTTCAATTGTTTTGAGTAGTGTATATAGTTTTTTTTCTTTCTTTCTTTCCTTTAGGAAGCATTTTTTTTGTGTGTCTAATTTGAGTATATGTAATTTTCAAGTTGTTCAGCACTGATGAACAGTGGTTAGCTGTTATGAGTCTGTGTTTATGAGTATGACTTATATGTATGTCATTTGATTGCCCAGTTCATAATAGTAACACTGTTGATTGGTGAGTCCTTGCCGGATAGAAAATGTATCACACATGAACATACAAGGGTACATATGGAGTTTTTGGTCGGCTCACCAGAAGTGTGCTGATTTTTACGTCACAGAGAAAAGAAAAAGTGTGCAGACATGCACAGTGAACATTATAATTAATCTGACTTCTCAGATGCCTGTGAATAGTGCGATTTGCCTGTATTACAACATGCTCTGTCACAGTGAAGATTGGATAGATTTGTTTGCTGTCATCCAGTGTCTGATTATTAATTTTGAATTAACTTGTAATGAGGACCTGGCATGCAAGGTGGTATCTGTTGATTTTACAAAAAAATTACCACTTAGGCATATAAATATATTTATGCAGGTGCATTTGTCCAGTACATACATTCAAGTTGGAGAAGAATGCATTTGTCACTGGTTCAACAAAATTCTGGATCCGTCCCAAATGCTACAGTAGTCATCCGTTTTAGATCTGTCTTGTTCTCTCTCTCTCTCTCTCTCTATCTCTCTCTTCTCTCTCTCTCTCTCTCTCTCTCTCTCTGCCCCTCAGACTCGTGGGAGCGATGACAAAAAATTAACAATTTTGCTTGCATTTGGCAGGCTTTTTTATGTTCCATTTTGCGCTCCCCCACCCCACCCCACCCCTGAATGGTCTTTACGAAATACAACTCCAGAAGTATCAGTAAAACATTCATCAATAAATTCAGCACTTTTTTGTTGATCGATTGTAACAGATGATCTGGTGACAAGAATTGGAATTGTTTTAAACAGTTTTAATTGTAGAAATAAGCATAACTTCAATTTTTCTTTTTGTGATGGGTTTTTCGGCTGTATAGCAAATTGTAACAAAAAGTTAAAGCACTGGGTGTCTGTGTGTGTTGGGGTTTTTGTTTGTCATTGTTTTTCAATTTTGTCGTAATTGTAGTCTTACGTAAGTTCTTCAGATCTGTGTAACTAATCAAATACTTTGCATGCAGGAAATGGGGTTCTTTTCTTTTTGATACCACTTACATTTTTGGCAAAGATAGACCTGAACTCCTTCGCATTGGTGCCCAATGGCTTGCAACAAATGTGTACAGCTGCCTGCACCCATTTGAGGTTGGACGGCACTCTCGGTTCAAATCTACTGCATTTTATCCTTATTCCATGCATATTTAGTACAGGGAGAGTATATTGAAGCTACCTCCTTGCTGTATTATGTGCTATGTTCAGTTAGTAAATTACAAAAGATTTTGAATTCTGTCCCTTTTTTTTTTTCTCAACACCATGAGCCAGTGAAGAAACGGGGAAAGTGAGGCAAATTTGTATGAAGTCATAGTGGACAATTAGCAAATAGCTCAAAATTGGTACAAAAATCGTACAACACGATGCATTTGCAGAAGATATATTTGACTGTGACACTTTTAGGTATTATTTCCATTTAATCATAAATGTAACGATGCAATCTGTTGAAATAAGAAGTACTGATCGGTGTGATGATCTCTGTGGCCCCTATTTATCAAGAACCATGCATCACATGATAATTCAAACATTGAAAATGTAGTATGCAGATTACACTTCAGTAGCTGTGTGCCCTTTTCACATGCCAATCAAGAGTTAACGACTGTTGAGTGCAGCCACCCGGATCTTCCAACTGAAGACCAAAAACATACCATTCCGTGAAGGTTACACAGCCAGTTACTATGTCAGGGTTGATGTGAAAGGATTAAAAGTAGCCCCTATCCCTCCCGTGTCCTTCCCCCCCCCCCCCCCCCCTGTCAGGGTTGATGCGAAAGGATTAAAAGTAGCCCCTATCCCTCCCCTGTCCTTCCCCCCCCTCCCCCCCCCCTGTCCTCACCCCCCTGTCCTCACCCCCCCCCCCTTTTTTTTTTTTTTTTTTTACTTTTTTTTGTTTTGTTTTTGTTGTTGTGGGTTTTTTGTTAACATTTTGATGAAAAGTCTGCTAAACTTTGAATTATATCATTGACATGAAACTCTTCATGTGTGTGTTGCAGTCTGATGCTTTGCTTCATTTCCTGGAAGAATTCTGCGGAGAAGGTGGAGAATTCATCCAGCCGGAAACGCAAGCAGGCGAAGCCAGCACGACGCCCCTCAGTCAGCTCGGAGTCACCAGTGCTGTTGTCGGAGAAGTGTCCTCTGAGGCCTGCATGGTGGGGTCCCCATCAGCAAACATGGACTCCATCAATGAACTGATCCAGTCTGATCACCAGTACTACAAGGAGGAACCCAAACCTGTTCACACTCCATTCAGCAGCAACACTACTAGCACCAGCTTGCTTGATGGCAGGCGAGTGATCACTACCCTGCCACCAAACACGCTCCCGGACCTCTCAACTCAACCAACCCTCCAGTCTGGTCATACTGTGTCTTCTACTTCCACACAGCGCTCTGTGGGTGCTGCCACAGTTGCAAGGGGGAGAACATTCAAGTTGGGCTCGTTCACTTCAGGCAGTGCTAGCAAGAAGATGTCAGTGGTGACTATGGTGGACCCCAACATGGTGTACTCCCCAAGACCCAGAATAGCAGAGCCATCTCCTGTGGACACTGATGTGCCAGATACAGACGATTCTGGCTTTCTGTCAGCAGATATGCTGGAGTCGTTGGATGGTCTGTTAAGTTTAGAGGACCTTCCTGATTTTTCTCTTCTTGACCAGAAAACTAAGCCACAGAAAATACAGCAAACAGTGATCACACCATCCAGCCCTTCCTCTGGTGCTGGGACAGGAAGGAAAACTTCCCAGCGGAGGCAGAATTCCCCAACCACTCCAAGAGCTAAAGCACAGCAGCCTGCCAGCAGCAACAGTTCCTCGGGCAAGATCCAAGGACTCCAGTCTTTCCCATACAAAACCGAGTGTCCAGACGGGTACCGTAGCCCAGAGTCTGGGTTTGTCAGCGACTGCAGTGAGGGCTCTTCCTACCTGAGTGACAGCAGCCCTTCACCTGACAGCATGGGCTCTCCAGACATAGAGAGCTTGAGCTGGCAGGAAGATTTTGTCAGTGTAAGCATGGATCTGTTTCCAGATGTTGGACTGTGTGTGTGAAAGAAAACAGGGGTGTTTGTGACCAGCAGTTTTGGTCTAACTTTGTATGCAAGAAGTTCGCTGACACTCGGGTGGTAACTAACCACCACTGTCTCTTAAAGAGCGCAGCAAACAGGGTGCCCGTTCGGACTTCTGTTCTGTCATGGGATTGGCTGGTGACAAGACAGGACTGTTCTGCAGCATTGTCATCCAGACAAAAGAATGAAATGAAGGCAGGACTTCACCATACATCATGTGCAACAGACATTCAAATGAATGCAGGCTTGGACATGAAAACATGTTTTTGTAACATGTTTTATGTTTACAACATGATTGTTGAGATTGAAGAGGTGGTGCTTATGGAAACGTTAAGGGATGAACTGTATTACTGTTAGAGCAAAGCTTTGTCAAATGTTGTTGAAATTTCTGTAACCTTTGTATTGTAATATAAGGTATTGTACATAATTCCATTTGAATAATATTGTTGAATCTGGTTTATGATCAGAAATAATCAAAAGTTAACTTATTCTCAACTAATTGAACTAGGAATTATTTCAACTTGTTGGAAGAATATGTAGGTGGATTGTCATTGCTATGTGTAGCTCTGTTTTAAATTCATTGAAGACATGGATGTTGACAGCATCTTAGAAAAAGAATTCTTGAATGAGGCTGGATTGTGATCACTGTTTCTTTAGATTTTGTCAAACTTTTCTGGTTTGGTCATTCATTCTGAATAAAAAGAGAAACGTCTATTTTCGTATCATGTGTACTTTTGACTCTAGTGAGAAACATCAATTGCTCTGTGTGTGTGTGTGCCTACGTATATGTGTGCATGCTGGCATGGGCAGGCGCAGAGTGGAAGAGCCTGTCAATAAATGATAATACTGAATTACATTCAAAGTCATCCATCTGTTTTTATAACTTCATTTTCAAGGGTAATATGCTAGTAATATGTAACAAGCTATTTTATTTCAGATATAAACTGGTTAATTGATACGTTTCCAGACTTTTTATTTGTGGATTGCATGTATTATTTAGGTTTAAACGTCCTGTCAGCCCTTATGGCTAGATCTACAGAGTGGCTTTTGCTGGAAATAGCCAAAAAAGACTGACTTCTGCTATTATC
>CM065739.1:31605195-31610195 GCA_033310375.1 Conus canariensis
AATCCTACCTGCTTCAGATTCCACCGCACAGCCCACAAACACAAACATTTTACAGCAGATTCGATGAAAATCTTGTTCAGAAATGTTCCGCCTGATGCGATCTTTGAATTCTCGAAAGAGATTAACATTTTTCATCGGATCTGAGATTTTACAGTGGAAAGATTTTTTAACAAAATTTCGGGTGGGTTTTTAGAAGATGTATTCTAAAGAGTTGTGTGAATGAATGATTTGTGAGTTGATTTTAACGTGGTGACAGCCCTGATATGGCCCTTTGCGGTCGGCTGGGCTATAAGCAATCTTACCTTATCTTACCTTACCCCACAGCCTCCAAACCCTTCCTTCCGGCATCTAATCTTCAATTCGGATTCTCACCAACACATTATGGGCTTATCTTCGCACGCCATTCCCTCTTTCCACGGAGTTTCGTTCAAATCTATTGTGAAGTTTTTCTGCAATCTTGCTGACAAACAGAATAACCGACAGACGCGAATGGAAACTAACCTGCCAGTTAGAGGTGACGAGAAAGTCGGTGGTGAGGTGAGCCCCATGGTAGCTCCAGATAGCGTTCTCCAACGAACTACAAACCAACAGCCGTTCACGCTGTCTAGACGTTGTGATAAAGCCGGGCTTTGTCCCCATGATTCTGGTAAAACAGTTTCGGGCACGGGTTCAGACACTAGCGTGTTCACACGTTCATTCGCACCGCGCGCGCGCGTACACAACTCACACACACACACACACACACACAACACACACACACACACACACACACACAGGCGCCTGAGCGCGCGCGCGCACGCACACGCACACAATTTACTGTAGCCTGTAACAGAAACACCACACCACCCCGGTACACATCATTCACACACACACACGCGCGCGCGCGCGCGGGCTCGCATGCACGCACGCACACACACACACACACACTGGCACACAGATAACCACCATCACCGCTCGCACACTACACCATACCTCACCACACTACGAACATTCCACCAATAAAATATAAGTCTTGTGATCTTTTTAAGAGCCCCTTATTCGTGCATCGACATTTCTTTGACCATTTTTGGACTTAGAACACAACTTCAGTCATGCATATGACTATTTAAACCGTGACCTCATCCAAAGGCTTGCTGACGCGAAGCCACTGAATTTAAGGGGAAGTAGAACTCAAACAAACAACTCACCTCCAAATTTACATGAAAAAAAAAAAAAAAAAAAAAAAAAAACTAGCAGGACTGAAATAACCCGACAATACACTTTTTTTTTTTTAATCCACACCAACCTCAAACAGTTCCCCGTATCTGTTTAAGGAACCGAGGGGGGAGGGGGAGGGGAGACAGTCTGATAGCAATTGCACACGAATCAGATAGGCCTACTCTGCAGTCACTCTTATCTTTCAAAAAACACACCTTGTGCATGTCGTCTGCTCCGTCATACAGCATGAACCTCTTCAGTGAATGCTAGGGCCACTGCCACTTTGAGACATGCACCATAAAGAGGACATGACCTCTTCAAAGAAGTTCCCCATGACATACGTATTTTTTAAACAAGATTTAGAAAAAGAGTAAAAAAAATATAGTTTCATGATTATACGTTATCAAGAATGAACGTTTCCAGTTTTTTTTCCCCCTACGTATAGGTTTAATAGTTGATTCGTCTTTTCACCGGGATTTTACTTGTGCAGTGTAGTTTTCACATATTCACCAATATATAGCACAGATACGGAACGTGTGACCGGCGACACTGTAAACAACATGAATTGGATTGAATTGATACAACCAGACAGGCAAAGACAAGATCGAAGTACGGACATGGGTTTCTCATGTTTCTGACCTGAGAACAGGGAGTTCCGGAGATGTAGGACAGCTGAAGCGTGGCGTGAACACCTTAGATTGCTTCGTCAGGTAGGAAGGAAGGATAGGAGTATCTAGAATTAGAACAATGAGTCCTCTGTGCTTCGATCCAGAAATCCATCGATGCATTTCAATAGGTTCGGTGCGGTTCAGTTGTTTAGACGTGGCATGCGTGTGTGTATGTGTGTGTGTGTGTGTGTGTGTGAGAGAGAGAGAGAGAGAGAGAGAGAGAGAGAGAGTACGCGCACTCGCGCTTGCTTGCTTTTTTGTTTCCTAAGTTATAAAATGGGTTTACCAATTGGTCAAAAGCCTGGAAAGTGTTTTTGTCTTACTATTTCCCCTTTTCATTCTTAAGCCCACTTCCTTTTCGCGGATATACTGTATAATTTGTCGGATTTATTTTTGAAACCATGTACACCTTCTACATTCAGTTCTCTATGATTCTGAAATCAATATTTCATAAGTAGATTTCAGAAAGAATGAAAATGTTCAAAACCTCGTCGAACTAAATCCTTAAGTGGTTATGCGTCAAAACTGCACATATGAATTTTACATTTTTGCAATAAACTATTACATTAATTCATCAGTCCCCTAATCCTAGGGTCTTTGGGACACCACTGGAACTGAATCCTCCTCCGTCCTTCTCTGTTGTTCTGCCGCTCTCTGGGAATCGCCAAAGGTCAAGCCTTTCCATTTCTGGACATTGTCCTTCCACCTCTTTCTCCATCTGCCCCTTCTGAATAGCCGTTACCAACGGCTGTAACGGCCTGTAACGGTTTTTCTTCTTTATGGAATATCTCAGAAAGTACTTGGCCGACCTTTATGAAAATTAGCAGGTATGTTCATTATGGGTCACAGATTATGCCCGATGTTTTAGTTTACCCCGTTATAGCCGTTAATAACGGCTGTAACGGCCTGTAACGGTTTTTCCTCTTTATGGAATATCTCAGGAAGTGCTTGGCCGATCTTTCTGAAAATGTGTAGGTATGTTCATTAATGTCACGGATGATGCCCGATGTTTTAATTTCCCCGTTGTAACCGTTACTAACGGCTGTAACGGCCTGTAACGGTTTTTCTTCTTTATGGAATATCTCAGAAAGTACGTGGCCGATCTTTCTGAAAATTTGTAGGTATGTTCATTATGGGCCACGGATGATGCCCGATGTTTTAGTTTACCGTTATAACCATTACTAACGGCTGTAACGGCCTGTAACGGTTTTTCTTCTTTATGGCATATCTCAGAAAGTACTTGGCCGATCTTTGTGAAAATTAGCAGGTATGTTCATTATGGGTCATGGATGATGCCTGATGTTTAAGTTTACCCCGTTATAGCCGTTACTAACGGCTGTAACGGCCTGTAACGGTTTTTCTTCTTTATGGAATATCTCAGAAAGTACTTGGCCCATCTTTCTGAAAATTTGTAGGTATGTTCACTATGGGTCATGGATGATGCCCGATGTTTTATTTGACCAGAATAGCCGTTACTATCGGTTATAACGGCCCAAAACGGTTTTTCTTCTTTATGGAATATCTAAGAAAGTACTTGGCCGATTTATAAGCGGTTTGGATGATCTTGTGACAAATCGGAGCCTCTTTCCATATGTAAGTGATGTAACGCTAAAAATCGATTAAACAAGTTAAAAACCGTTATTTTGCCGTTATTTCTTATATATAGGTGGATTTTAATGAAATTTGGTATACTGAAAGGTTATCACACACAAATGGCACTTCTATATAGTGTTTCACAATTCGACTGTTAAAAACCGTTATTCTTGACATATTGTCCGATCTGGATGAAGTTCGGTATGTACATAGGCTTTAGCTCAGTGATGACTAAAATACCAGTTTCAAAAGTGTACATCGGTTATATAACCGTTAAAACCGTTATTTTGCCGTTATTTTTTACATATTGGTAGATTTTAATGAAATTTAGTATACAGAAAGGTTGTCACACACAAATGGCACTTCCATATAGTGTTTCAAAATTTGACCGTTAAAAACCGTTATTCTTGACATATTGTCCGATCTGTATGAAATTTGGTAGGTACATAGGCTTTAGCCCAGTGAGGACTAAAATACCAGTTTCAAAAGTGCACATCGGTTAAATAACCGTTAAAACCGTTATTTTGCCGTTATTTATCTCAGAAAGTACTTGGCCGATTTATAAGCGATTTGAAGAACTGGGAGTACGTTTATATGTTTTGCATCTTGTTGTTTTTTGTTTGACTGTTTTCAGCAGGTCCTCAAAGGAGCCTATAGCTGCCTATAATCTTTTGTGCATTTTTTCTTGGCGACGTGACCTATGAAGATGTGCTGGATTTTGCGGCAGCATCTCATTTCAATGCTTGGATTCTGCTGTGTCGATCAGCTGCCAGGATCCAGGTTTCACAAGTAAAGACAAAGATTGACATCCTTAGTGCACGAACCATTCTTGCTTTCGAATTGAGAGATGTTGTTCCACATAGACTTGAGTTTTGAGAGCGCTGTTATTGACGGGGTCATTGTTGAGTGGACTTTTACAAGCCGGAAGAAGCTGTACCTAACAACCTTCATCCTCCAAATCCTTTGTGAGAAACACCTACCACACGACCGAGATCTATACCATGTTTTCATCAACTTTAAGATAGCATTTGACAGGGTCTGGCCTCATGGGCAATTATGACGAAGTACAAAGTCAGTAGGAACTTTGTTAAGGTCATAGAGCACCTTTAAGAAAGAGCTATCAGGGCAGTACTCTACAATGGCAGCCTAGGAGAATGGTTACGCACATCCATTGGCATCAAACAAGCTGTCTACTCTCACCCACCCTCTTCAACATTTTCTTGACAGACTCATGACTGACGCACCAGAAGATCATCTTGGAACAGATGCAGAAAGCATTGGAGGCAGGACAATCACCAACCTACTCTTCGCAGATGACCATGGACGGCTTGCCTGGACAGAAGGTTGAAGTTGCCCTACTTTAAAATGCCAGGATATACCATCGGGAGCACATGGCACGGAAATCAGTGCAGAAAAAAAAAACAACTGACAAACAATACCAACGCATCAAAAAAGACATCAACGCATGGTTGTGCAGTGACGTGGTGGTTCGGTGACTCTTCTGACTGACAAAGAGGTACGTGTTCCAGTGAAGTTTCTTTG
>CM065739.1:31615195-31617529 GCA_033310375.1 Conus canariensis
CCCTTTTTCCTCCTCTTTCCCCCCCCTTTCCCCTTTCCCCCCTTTTCCCTTTTTTTCTCCCCCCTCCCCTTTTTTCCCCCCCCTCTTTCCCCCCCCCTCCTCTTTTTCTTTTTTCCCTCCCCTTCCCCCTTTTTTCCCCCCCTCCCTCTTTTTTTGGGGGTCTCTCCTCCCCCTTCCCCCCCTTCCATCTCCCCTTTTTCCCCCCCTTTTTTTTTTTCCCCCCCCCCCTTTCCCCCCCCTTCCCCCCCCTTCCCCCCCCTCCCCTCCCCCTCCCCGGGTTTTTCCCTCCCTTTTTTCCCTCCTCTGGGTTTTTTAAAACCCCTTTTGGGCCCCCCCCTTCCCCCCCTTTTTCTTTCCCCCCTTCTCTTCCTCCCCCCCCCTTTTCCCCCCTTTTCCTCCTGTTTTCCCTTTTTTCTTTCCTTTTATCCCCCTCCCCCTTCTTTCCTCCCCTTTTCCCCCCCTTTTTTTCCCCCTCCAACCCCCCCCCCCTTCTCCTCTCTGGGCCTTTGTCCGGTTTTTTGGGTTTTTGTGTTGGGGCCCCCCCTTTCCTTTCCCTTCTGGTCCGTGGTCCCCTCCCCCTGTCCCTCCCCCTTGGGGTTTTTCCCCCCCCGGGCCCGTGCCCTCTCTCCCCCGCCCCCCCCCTCCCTCCCCCCCTTTTCCTTAGTTTTCTCCCCCCCCCCCCTCCCCCTTTCTCCTCTCCCCCACTCTCCCCTCCCCCATCCCTTCTCCCCCCCCCCTCTGGCCCCGGGGCCCCCTTCCCTCCTCCCCCCCTTTTCCCCCCCCCCTTTTTCCCCCCCCCCCTTTTTCCCCCCCTTCCCCTTCTTCCTTACCCCTCCCCCCCTGCTTTCCCCCCTCCCCCCCCCCCCCTTTTCCCCCTCTCCTCCCCCCTTTTTCGCCTTTCCTCCCCCTCCCTCTTCCCCCCTCCTCCTTTTTTTTCCTCCCTTTCCCCCTTTTCCCTTTTCCCTCCCCTCCTTTTTCTCCCCCTCTCTCCTCCCTCCTCCCCGCTTTCCCCCCCCCCTTCCCTCCCCCACCTTCCCCCCTCCTTTCCTCCCTTCCCCCCCTTCCTCCCCCCCCCCCCTTTCCCCCCCCTCCTCTCCCCCCCTCCCCCCCCTTTCCCCCCTTCCCCATCCCCCTCCCTGGGCCCTTTCCCTCCCTTCCCCTTTCCTTTCCCTTTTTCCCCCCTCCCTAACTCCCCCCCCCCCCTTCCCCTTCTCTTCCTTTCCCTTTTCCCCCCCCTCCCTTTTCTCTCTCTCCTTTCCCCCCCTTTCCTTTTCCCCTTCTCCCCTTCCCCCCCCTTCCCCCCCTTTCCCCCCCCTCCTCTTCCCCCCCCCGCCCTCCCTTCCCTCAAAAATTCCCCCCTCCCCCTTCCCCTTCGCCCCTTCCCCCTCCCTTCCTCTCTTCTTTCCCCTTCCCCCCCTCCCTCCTCCCCCCTCCCTCCCAAACCCCCTCCTTCCCCCTCCCCCCCTCCCTTCCCTTCCCCCCCCCCCTCCTCCCCCCCCCTCCCCCCACCCCACCCCCTTCTCCTCTCCCTTCCCCTCTTCCCCTCCTCCTTTTCCCTCCCTCTCCTCCCCTCCCTGCTTTCCTTCTTCCTTTCTCCCCCCTTCCCCTTTTTCCCCTTTTCCAATTTTCCTCTCCCTTTTTCCCCCCTTTTCCCCCCTTTTTCCCCCTTTTTTTTCCCCCCTTTTTTTTCGTCTCCTTCTCCTTTCCCTTTTTCGCTTTCTCTCTCCCCTTCCCCTCCCAAAATTTCCCCCCCCCCCCTCCCCCCTTTTCCGCCCCCTTCCCCCTTTCTCTTTCCCCTTTTTCCCCCCTCTCTCCTTCTCCCCCTCCTTCCTTTTCCTTTTTCCCCGCCCTTCTTCCCCTTTGGGTTTCCCCCTTTTCTTCTCCCCTTTTCCTTAAAACCCCTCCCCCTCCTCTTTTCCTTTCCTTTTTCGTCTCCCTCCCCCTTCTCCCCTTTATCCCCCCCTCTCTTTTCTCCTCCCCTTTCCCCCCTTTTTCCCCCTCCCCCCCTTCCCCCTTCCCTCCCCCTTCCCCTCCTTCTCCTCCCTTTGCCCCCTCTTCTCCCCTTTTTCCCCCGGTTCCCTTTTCCCCCCTCCCCTCTCCCTCCCCACCTCCTCCTTCCTCCTCCCCCCCTCCCTTCCCCCCTTCCCCCCCTTCCCCCTCCTCCCCCCCCCTCTCCCCACTCCCACCCCCCTTCTCCCTTTCCTTTTCCCCTCTTCCCTCCCCCCTTTTCCCCCCCACTTCCCCTCTCCTGCTTCTCTTCTTTCCCCTTTCTCCCCCTTCCCCCCTTTTTCCCTTTCCCCCTTTTCCTTTCCCCCCTTCTCCTCTTCTCCCCTC
>CM065739.1:31622629-31627629 GCA_033310375.1 Conus canariensis
GATCTGCTGTGATGTGATTAATGGAAATCTGCTGGGTTATAATTAATGGAGAGGATCTGCTGTGATGTGATTAATGGAGATCTGCTGTGTAATAATTAATGGAGAGGATCTGCTGTGTTGTAATTGATGGAGAGGATCTGCTGGGTTGTATATAATGGAGAAAATTCGCTGTGTTGTGATAAACGGCGAGAATCCGAAGTGTTGTAATTAATGGAGAGGATCCTTGTGTTATGATTAATGGAGAGGATCTGCTGTGTTGTAATCAATGGAGAGGATCCGTTGTGTTATGATTAATGGAGAGGATCTGCTGTGTTGTAATCAATGGAGAGGATCCGTTGTGTTATGATTAATGGAGAGGATCTGCTGTGTTGTAATTAATGGAGAGGAACCGCTGTTATAATTAAGGGAGAAGATCTGCTGGGTTGTAATTGATGGAGAGGATCCGCTGTTATAATCAATGGAGAGGATCCGCTGTTATAATCAATGGAGAGGATCCGCTGTTATAATCAATGGAGAGGATCCGCTGGGTTGTATTTAATAGAGAAGATCTGCTGGGCTGAAACTTAAGGAAAGAATCCGCTGGGACTAGCTCCCACAGCGCACCTGTGATTTTCACGTAGAGCGACGAGCGTCCCAGACAGACCAAACTCACCCAGTCTATCGTGTCGTGCATAGTCCTTGATCCACGAGGCGATAAACGGGTGCTCCTGCGAGACGGGTCGTTAGGTCGTCTAAGCTTGGAACAGTTCTCAATAGGCTGTGAAATCGATTTCAGCATCCTGCTTCCCCGCTCTTCAAAACACATTGGCACCCATTGTTTGATTGACAGTGAACAAAACAAGATGGGTGTGCCAGCCTAACTTGTCGTATCCAGATCTGGGAACGCTCGGTTTGCGTTCTGTGCGTCAAAGCGGCAGTAGTAATTGTGAAAGCTCCCACAGTGTGTTCGTGCTTCATCTCCTGCCTTTCTACCCTCAGAGTTTTCCACACCCTCAGCTGCAACCACCTGCCACCCGGGTACCCACCACGTGCTCTCTCTCAGAGTTTTTCCTCACCCTGTCGCGCATCCACCTCCCACTCGTCAACCCTCCTTCTGTATGTTTCATTCAGTGGTGTTGTAGAGCCTCTCGACCCTCTCGTACACCAGTGCAGTAAAAAGTCAGTACCTTCAGAATGTGACAGTTCCACTTTCTGCGTCCCACCCTCTCTCCCCCTTCCCTGGCCCTCATCCTGCCGATCCCACCCCACCCTCTCTCACCCTCTCCCTGTGTGTGTGTAGTTGTAGTAGTAGTAGTAGTAGTAGTAGAAGTAGTAGTAGTAGTGGTAGTACTTTAATTTTACGTCTTTTCACAAACTATGTGATACTAGACAAGAAAGGAGAGACAGGCAAATAGAGGGAGATAGATAGAGTTTGTTCATGTTGCATACAAGTGTGTGTTGTGGGGGGGGGGGGGCTGGGAGTGAGCGGAGGGTGGTGTACATAACATCAGAAAACAGACAGACAAACGAATAAACAAACAAACCTACACACACTAACAATATCAGATTAAAGCAAATACCTGACTGGACTACAAATCAAGCAGAAAGTAACTTTCAAAGCAAAATCAATATCAGTACAATACACGCACGCACGCACGCACGCACGCACGCACCACACACACACACACACACACACACACACACACACACACACACACACACACACACACACACGTATGAGCACATGCACATACATACATTCAGACAGACAGACAGACAGACATGTATAAAGGTAATATGGATCCATTCGATAAATGCAAAATGTTTTCGTGATGGGCCATTCAGATGGAAGCATTCGGTATAAAACACTGGTTCTTTTCTGTCTGAATTTCTGTGACACTGTCACCTTTTCGAACGGGTAAACGATCCGCCGCACGAACGCATCATGTGAATTGTGTTCGATTGCGATTGACCCTATTCGCTTCCGGCGATTGTTAAAAAAAATTCATTGAACCCTGGAAAGTGGCTCAAGACCGTCCTCATATTGTTATGTCATGGCTATAGAAACCATGGAACGACATTAAAAAAAAAGAATCCATTCTCAAATATTTGTCATGGCCTCTGGCTGGAAGACAGCCCTGTCGATCACTGAACTGGTTCGGAGATATGCAAGGAGTGAGGCCGAATGCGCCGATCGACCAGTTGCCCAACGGCTGTGAACGGCGTGAGATGTTTTGTGTGTGCTTGTAAACCCGGGAAGTAAAGTGCGCAAAAATTCAGCACGATCGCTTGCAGGTAGGGGCGGGCCAGTGGTATGTTTGGGTATGCTTGTGAAAATTGGTGTGGGTGGGTGGGGTGGGGACGGGGTGGGGGTAGGTGAATGGCATGTGTGTATGTGTGTGTGGGAGGGATGGGGGGAGGGGGCATGCGTGTGTGTGTGTGTGTGTGTGTGTGTGTGTGGTGTGTGGTGTGTGTGTGTGGGTGTGGGTGTGGGTATATGTGAATGTATGGGTAGGTGGATGCCGTGTGTGTGTGTAGGTGTGCGTGTGTGTGTGTGTGTTGATAGGTGCATGGATGGCCTCTGTGTGTGTGTATGTGTGTGGGTGTGGTTGTGAGTATGTGTGAGTGTGTGGGTAGGTGGATGCCGTGTGTATAAGTGTGCGTGTGTGTGTGTTGGTAGGTGCATGGATGGCCTCTGTGTGTGTGTGGGGGGGGGGGGGGGAGTGTCTGGCGTAGATGGATGGTGTGCGTGTGTGTGTGTGTGTGTGTGTGTGGGGGGGTCGTAGGTGTGTGGGGGTGGGTGGGTGGGTGGGGTAGGTGGATGGCCTGTGTGTGTGTGTGTGTGTGTGTGTGCAGGGAGGGGGTAAGTGCATGGCGCGTGCGCGCGTGTGTGTGTGTGTGTGTGTGTGTGTGTGCGTGTGTGTGTGTGTGTGTGTGGGCTTGGGGGTTCGTTGGATGGCGTGTGTGTGGGGGGAGGGTGTGGATGGTGTGTGTGGCTGTGTGTGTGTTTCAAACGCGAGAGGGATCTTCGGCACTGAACAACAGATGCATAGGCTATTAGTTACCAGATCAGTCTTAACGGGATAAGTCCCAGTTCTTTGCTCCCTGGTACCCCCCTTCATTCTTTCTCCAGAATCTGCAGGGGAAACGTGCTTCGTAGCCGACTGGAGAGCTAACGCTGGAACGTGCTTTAGAGCAGGATTGTAACAATTTGCGAGAGCAAAACGCTGGTTGTAACTGACCGCAGAGCAAGCCTGGTCGCAAATGATTGAGGAGTGAAAGGTGGTTGTAACTGATGAGGACGAGACAATGTAGTAACTGGTTGTAGGAGCGAAACAGTGGTTGTAACTGATGAGGAGCAAACGCCCTTGTAACTGATTGTGGGAGCAACACGCCGGTTGTAACTGATTGTAGAGCAACACGCCGGTTGTAACTGATTGTTAGAGCAACACGCCGGTTGTAACTGATTGTAGCAGCAACACGCCGGTTGTAACTGATAGAGCAAGACGCCGGTTGTAACTGTTGTAGGAGCAACACGCTGGTTGTAACTGATGCAGCAGCAACAGCCGGTTGTAACTGATTCTAGAGCAAACGCGTTGTAACTGATTGTAGGAGCAACACGCCGTTGTAACTGATTGTAGGAGCAACAGGCCGGTTGTAACTGATTGTAGTAGCAACACGCTGTTGTAACTGATTGTAGGAGCAACACGCCGTTGTAACTGATTGTAGCGTAACAGCGTTGTAACTGATTGTAGAGCAAGACGCCGGTTGTAACTGTTGTAGAGCAACACCGGTTGTAACTGATTGTAGAGCAACAGGCCGGTTGTAACTGATTGTAGAGCAAGACGCCGGTTGTAACTGTTGTAGGAGCAACACGCTGGTTGTAACTGATGAGCAGCAACACGCCGGTTGTAATTTGATTCTAGAGCAAACGCGTTTGTAACTGATTGTAGGAGCAACACGCCGGTTGTAACTGATTGTAGGAGCAACGGGCCGGTTGTAACTGATTGTAGTAGCAACACGCTGTTGTAACTGATTGTAGGAGCAACAGCCAGTTGTAACTGATTGTAGCAGAACACTGTAACTGATTGTAGGAGCAAGACGCCGGTTGTAACTGATTGTAGCAGCAACAGGCCGGTTGTAACTGTTGTAGGAGCAACAGGCCGGTTGTAACTGATTGTAGGAGCAACACGCCGTTGTAACTGATTGTAGCAGCAACACGCCGGTTGTAACTGATTGTAGGAGCAAGACGCCGGTTGTAACTGATTGTAGAGCAACATGCCGGTTGTAACTGATTGTAGGAGCAACACGCCGTTGTAACTGTTGTAGAGCAACACGTGGTTGTAACTGATTGTAGGAGCAACACGCGGTTGTAACTGATTGTAGCAGCAACAGCCGGTTGTAACTGATTGTAGCAGTAACACGCCGGTTGTAACTGATTGTAGCAGCAACACACCGGTTGTAACTGATTGTAGCAGTAACACGCTGTTGTAACTGATTGTAGCAGTAACATGCCGGTTGTAACTGATTGTAGCAGCAACACGCGTTGTAACTGATTGTAGCAGAACACGCCGGTTGTAACTGATTGTAGCAGCAACACGCGGTTGTAACTGATTGTAGCAGCAACACGCCAGTTGTAACTGATTGTAGCAGCAACACGCTTGTTGTAACTGATTGTAGCAGCAACAGGCCGGTTGTAACTGATTGTAGGAGCAACGGGCTGGTTGTAACTGATTGTAGGAGCAACACGCCAGTTGTAACTGATTGTAGCAGCAACACGCTTGTTGTAACTGATTGTAGCAGCAACAGGCGGTGTAACTGATGTAGGAACAACGGCTGGTTGTAACTGATTGTAGGAGCAACACGCCAGTTGTAACTGATTGTAGAAGCAACAACGCCAGGTTGTAACTGATTGTAGCAGCAACACGCTTGTTGTAACTGATTGTAGCAGCAACAGGCCGGGTTGTATGATTGTAGGAACAACGGGTGGTTGTAACTGATTGTAGCAGCAACAGGCCGGT
>CM065739.1:31632629-31642629 GCA_033310375.1 Conus canariensis
CCACCCCCTCCACTCCCCGGGGTCCGGGGTGTTTCAGATTGAAAATAACGGCTTTATCGCTGTTCGCCTGTTGGAGGGACGGGTGAGGAGGGATGGAGGGGGGGGGGGGGGCGTGGGAAGTGGGAGGGGGATGGGAGTGGGGGGTGGGGTCAGGGTTGGAGGAGAGGGGAGGCAGTGTGTTAGGGGATGTGGGAGGATGCGGGATGGGGTGCATTTGGGGAGTAGTGTGTGTGTGTGTGTGTGTGTGTGTGTGTGTGTGTGCGCATAAGGGTAAGGGTAATGTGCATGCTGTGTGTATGGTGTGTGTGTGTGTGTGTGTGTGTGTGTGTGTGTGTGTGTGTGTGGTGTGTGTGTGTGCGTGCGTGCGTGTGTGTGTGGATATCTCAAACAGTCTGAGACAGAAAGGTGGCGGAAGGAGCAGTGGAGGTGTATAGGGACAACCTTCAATGCAGAACCTAGCGTCATATCCCCAGTGAAGAACAAACGGGGCCTCCGCAATCGCTCTCTCCTTGGTAGTAAGTCACGAACGAGGGAAGCCTGCAGTATAATCACGAGGCAGTGCACAGAGTCACAATCACATGGTTCTGGGCACGTGACATGATCAGCAGACTCCCGAAGCCCGCCGTCCTGGGAACAAGAGTGCAAGGGGAAGAAGCAGGAGAGATCGGGAAGACAGAGAGAGAGAGGAAGAGGTGGACAGGGGAAGTAGGAGAGATCGGGAAGACAAGAGAGAGAGGAAGAGGTGGACAGGGGAAGTAGGAGAGATCGGGAAGACAGAGAGAGAGAGAGAGGAAGAAGGTGGACAGGGGAAGCAGGAGAGATCGGGAAGACAGAGACAGAGAGGAAGAGGTGGACAGGGGAAGTAGGAGAGATCGGGAAGACAGAGAGAGAGAGAGAGGAAGAGGTGGACAGGGGAAGTAGGAGAGATCGGGAAGACAGAGACAGAGAGGAAGAGGTGGACAGGGGAAGTAGGAGAGATCGGGAAGACAGAGAGAGAGAGGAAGAGGTGGACAGGGGAAGCAGGAGAGATCGGGAAGACAGAGAGAGAGAGAGGAAGAGGTGGACAGGGGAAGCAGGAGAGATCGGGAAGACAGAGAGAGAGAGAGAGGAAGAGGTGGACAGGGGAAGTAGGAGAGATCGGGAAGACAGAGACAGAGAGGAAGAGGTGGACAGGGGAAGTAGGAGAGATCGGGAAGACAGAGACAGAGAGGAAGAGGTGGACAGGGGAAGTAGGAGAGATCGGGAAGACAGAGAGAGAGAGGAGGAAGAAGTGGACAGGGGAAGTAGGAGAGATCGGGAAGACAGAGAGAGAGAGGAAGAGGTGGACAGGGGAAGTAGGAGAGATCGGGAAGACAGAGACGAGAGGAAGAGTGGACGGGAAGAGGAGAGATCGGAAGACAAGAGAGGAGGAAGAGGTGGACAGGAGAGGAGAGATCGGGAAGACAGAGGACAGAGAGAGGAAGAGGTGGACAGGGGAAGTAGGAGAGATCGGGAAGACAGAGAAGAGAGGAAGAGGTGGACAGGGGAAGTAGGAGAGATCGGGAAGACAGAGAGAGAGAGGAAGAGGTGGACAGGGGAAGTAGGAGAGATCGGGAAGACAGAGACAGAGAGGAAGAGGTGGACAGGGGAAGTAGGAGAGATCGGGAAGACACAGAGGAGAGGAGGAAGAGGTGGACAGGGGAAGTAGGAGAGATCGGGAAGACAGAGACAGAGAGGAAGAGGTGGACAGGGGAAGCAGGAGAGATCGGGAAGACACAGAGAGAGAGAGAGGAAGAGGTGGACAGGGGAAGAGGAGAGATCGGGAAGACAGAGAGAGAGAGAGGGAAGGGAGGAGAGTGGTGGACAGAGGGAAGTAGGAGAGGAATCGGGAAGACACAGAGAGAGAGAGAGGAAGAGGTGGACAGGGGAAGTAGGAGAGATCGGGAAGACACAAGAGAGAGAGAGGAAGAGGTGGACAGGGGAAGTAGGAGAGATCGGGAAGACAACAGAGAGAGAGAGGAAGAGGTGGACAGGGGAAGCAGGAGAGATCGGGAAGACAGAGAGAGAGAGGAAGAGGTGGACAGGGGAAGCAGGAGAGATCGGGAAGACAGAGAGAGGAGGAAGAGGTGGACAGGGGAAGCAGGAGAGATCGGGAAGACAGAGAGAGAGAGAGGAAGAGGTGGACAGGGGAAGAGGAGAGATCGGGAAGACAGAGAGAGAGAGGAAGAGGTGGACAGGGGAAGCAGGAGAGATCGGGAAGACAGAGAGAGAGAGAGGAGAGAGGTGGACAGGGGAAGCAGGAGAGATCGGGAACAGGAAGAGAGAGAGAGAGAAGAGGTGGACAGGGGAAGAGGAGAGATCGGGAAGACAGAGAGAGAGAGAGAGGTGGACAGGGAGAGAAGGGAGATCGGGAAGACAGAGAGAGAGGAGAGAGGGACAGGGGAAGAGAGAGATGGGAAACAGAGGAGAGAGGAAGAGGTGCAGGGAAGAGAGATCGGGAAGACAGAGGAGAGAGAGGAAGAGGTGGACAGGGGAAGCAGGAGAGATCGGGAAGACAGAGAGAGGAGAAGAGGTGGGGGAAGAGGAGATCGGGAAGACAGAGAGAGAGAAGAGGTGGACAGGGGAAGTAGGAGAGATCGGGAGACAGGGAGAGAGAGGAAGAGTGGACGGGGAAGTAGGAGAGATCGGGAAGAGGCACAGGAGAGAGAGGAAGAGGGGACAGGGGAAGCAGGAGAGATCGGGAAGACAGAGAGAGAGGAAGAGGGGACAGGGGAAGAGGAGAGATCGGGAAGACAGAGGAGAGAGGAAGAGGGGACAGGGGAAGTAGGAGAGATCGGGACAGGACAGAGGAGAGAGGAAGAGGTGACAGGGGAAGAGGAGAGATCGGGAAGAAGAGAGAGAGGAAGAGAGTGGACAGGGGAAGTAGGAGAGATCGGGAAGACAGAGAGAGAGGAAGAGGTGGACAGGGGAAGCAGGAGAGATCGGGAAGACAGAGAGAGAGAAGAGGTGGACAGGGAAGAGAGAGATCGGGAAGACAGAGAGAGAGAGGAAGAGGTGGACAGGGGAAGCAGGAGAGATGGGGAAGAAGAGAGAGGAGAAGAGGAAGAGGTGGACAGGGGAAGTAGGAGAGATCGGGAAGACAGAGAGAGAGAGGAAGAGGTGGACAGGGGAAGCAGGAGAGATCGGGAAGACAGAGAGAGAGAGAGGAAGAGGTGGACAGGGGAAGTAGGAGAGATCGGGAAGACAGAGAGAGAGGAAGAGGTGGACAGGGGAAGTAGGAGAGATCGGGAAGACAGAGAGAGAGAGAGAGAGGTGACAGGGAAGTAGATGATCGGGAGCAGGAGGAAGTAAGGATGAGGATCGGAAGACAGAGAGGAGGAAGAGAAGGAAGAGGAGAGTGGGAACAGGGGGAGAAGAAGTAAGGGAGAGAATCGGGAAGACAGAGACACAGAGAGAGAGGAAGAGGTGGACAGGGGAAGTAGGAGAGATCGGGAAGACAGAGAGAGAGAGAGGAAGAGGTGGACAGGGGAAGTAGGAGAGATCGGGAAGACAGAGAGAGAGAGGAAGAGGTGGACAGGGGAAGTAGGAGAGATCGGGGAGACACAGAGAGAGAGGAAGAGGTGGACAGGGGAAGTAGGAGAGATCGGGAAGACAGAGAGAGAGAGAGAGAGAGGAAGAGGTGGACAGGGGAAGTAGGAGAGATCGGGAAGACAGAGACACAGAGAGAGAGGAAGAGGTGGACAGGGGAAGTAGGAGAGATCGGGGAGACACAGAGAGAGAGGAAGAAGTGGACAGGGGAAGTAGGAGAGATCGGGAAGACAGAGAGAGAGAGAGAGAGGAAGAGGTGGACAGGGGAAGTAGGAGAGATCGGGAAGACAGAGAGGTGGGCAGACAGACAACACGGCTTAGTGGTGGACCAGGAAGAGCGAGGGTTTCGCCCCACCCAAGGCTCTAAGCCCACAGTCGTCAGAGACCGAGAGACAGCTGGTGCCGCATGCCTCATTGTAGTGCCCTCAACACCCTTGTACAGAAACCTTACACAGTCCTTTGATCTCTTGCTCCGTCAGCACATGCTCTATTGAATTCTCCATTGTATGGGAGCATAGCAGCGCCTAAAGGCAATAATAATTGATTTCCGTACGGAAAACAATGTTATCTTCGAGGAAAACGACCAAAATAGGAAGAAAAAAAAAACAGTTATTATCATTGTTATCCTTGAGGACCGCAGCTGTTTTCATAGAATCACAACTGTTGGTCCTCAGGGTCATCTTTGTTCATCAGAATCACTAATGTTTTCCTGAGGATAATCGTTTCCCATCTGAAATCAGCACTGTTTTCCCTATTTTTTCCATGGACAATGACTGTTACCTCTGCTTTCCTGAAACAAACGGGTACAATGGCGAGGAAAACAAGGATGATTACAAGTAAATCATTCATGAAGGCTGTTTTCCCTGACATGACCATAAGTAAATCATTCATGATGGCTGTTTTCCCTGACATGACCATAAGGAAATCATTCATGAAGGCTGTTTTCCCTGACATGATTATAAGGAAATCATTCATGATGGCTGTTTTCCCTGACATGATTATAAGGAAATCATTCATGAAGGCTGTTTTCCCTGACATGATTATAAGGAAATCATTCATGATGGCTGTTTTCCCTGACATGATTATAAGGAAATCATTCATGATGGCTGTTTTCCCTGACATGATTATAAGGAAATCATTCATGATGGCTGTTTTCCCTGACATGATTATAAGGAAATCATTCATGAAGGCTGTTTTCCCTGACATGATTATAAGGAAATCATTCATGATGGCTGTTTTCCCTGACATGATTATAAGGAAATCATTCATGATGGCTGTTTTCCCTGACATGATTATAAGGAAATCATTCATGATGGCTGTTTTCCCTGACATGATTATAAGGAAATCATTCATGATGGCTGTTTTCCCTGACATGATTATAAGGAAATCATTCATGATGGCTGTTTTCCCTGACATGATTATAAGGAAATCATTCATGATGGCTGTTTTCCCTGACATGATTATAAGGAAATCATTCATGAAGGCTGTTTTCCCTGACATGATTATAAGGAAATCATTCATGATGGCTGTTTTCCCTGACATGACTATAAGTAAATCATTCATGAAGGCTGTTTTCCCTGACATGATTATAAGGAAATCATTCATGATGGCTTTTTCCCTGACATGATTATAAGGAAATCATTCATGAGGCTTTTTCCTGACATGATTATAAGGAAATCATTCATGATGGCCATTTTCCCTGACATGACTATAAGGAAATCATTCATGATGGCTATTTTCCCTGACATGATTATAAGGAAATCATTCATGATGGCTATTTTTCCCTGACATGACTATAAGGAAATCATTCATGATGGCTGTTTTCCCTGACATGATTATAAGGAAATCATTCATGATGGCTATTTTCCCTGACATGATATAAGGAAAATCATTCATGCATGGCTATATTTTCCCTGACATGATTATAAGGAAATCATTCATGATGGCTATTTTTCCTGACATGATTATAAGGAAATCATTCATGATGGCTATTTTTCCTGACAATTGCATGCGCACTGGTGTAACTTGTATTCCTATGCGGGCTGCCAGCTTGAATAGGGCTCAGGGAGACAGTTTGGATCCCTGGGATCGCAACTGTTTCCCCCATTTTTAGCCGTTTTCCTTAAAGACGGGCACTGCTGTCCACGAAAAATGGTGAAAACAGTTGTGATCCTGAAGAATAACGACGATAATAACAATTATCCATGGGAGAAGAGTGAATATAGTCGTGATCCCAAGGAAAACAAAATTGGAGAAGTGATAACAGCGTAACACCGTTTTCCTGAAGAATAATATCTATTTTCCTTTCGCAAAATACAGGAAAACAGCTAATATCGGCCTATGGATACTCTTTCGTCGTATTTTGTATGGCTTTGATGCTGCTGCTGCTGCTGTACACGATTGCATTTATTTACATCATCTAGGATACGTTAGTGGCTAGAGCCTTTTGTAGCAACTTTGACGCTTTGTCTGATCAATGGTGTTGTCGCCGCGAGCGGTAAAACGTTTTGAAGCGGCCCACATACTGAGATTGTTCGCTGAGGGAGACAGTTACAGTGGCGATTGTAGTCGGATTTCGTTGAACAAAAGCTGCGTGCTTATTCTGGGTTTCATTAGCGGTATTTGTTCAGCTACAAGAGCAATGTTGTCTAAATGATTATTTTACAACCCGTTTCGATCATGTTAATGGTATGTCATTCAGTGAGGGAAAGATTGCGAATCGCCAGCACTCAAATCACCTCTCTTTTGACAGTTGTTCGCTTTCACGTCGCGTACCATAATACATTCAGCTATGATCTGAAAAAAAAAAAAGTTCAATCGAAAAAGCTAGGATAGTATTATTCATTTCTTACACCCACAAAGTTTCCATTGACAGAGAGAGAGAGAGAGAGAGAGAGAGAGAGAGAGAGAGAGAGAGAGAGAGAGAGATTTACACTCCTGGCACTGCCATTTTCGTCATTTTTAATTTCCGTCAGGTACCCCTCTTTCCCCCTTTCGTTCCTTCTGCTGTTCCTACCCCACCCCCATACACACACACACACACACACACACACACACACACACACACACACACACACACACACACACACACACACATTCAGACTTGTGTAAGAGAGAGAGAGACACAAAGAGATTCAGAGAGAGAAGAGGAGAGGCAGACATACAGACGTGTGTGTGTGAGAGAGACAAAGAGTTCAGACCGACAGAGAGAGAGAGAGAGAGAGAGAGAGAGAGAGAGAGAGAGAGAGAGAAATAAAACACACACACACACACGCACGCACGCACGCACGCACGCACGCACGCACGCACGCACGTACACACACACACACACACACACACACACACACACACACACACACACACAGTGAGACACAGAGAGAGAGAGGAGTGTGTGTGTGTGTGTGTGTGTGTGTGTGTGTGTGTGTGTGTGTGTGTGTGTCTTTGTCTCAGTGTATGTACCTGGTACGTCCACGCGCGGAAAACACCATCAGAAGACAGGCAGTGGGCCACATCAGCCGTGTCTCTGACTAAATCACGAGGGCCTTTTGTGCTGGTTTCCAACAGACGCTGCATTATGGTGGAACCGGGGGCAAGCGTGTTCACAATGACGGCTCTGAATCGAAAGTCAAAAGGTTACGGGCACAATTCGGGACTTGATTAGAGAACTTGACAGGAAGAGAGAGAGAGAGAGAGAGAGAGAGAGAGAGAGAGAGAGAGAGAGAGAGAGAGAGAGAGAGAGAGAGAGTTCATCCGATCAATCTTCGCTTCACATGGTAGGCTACAGACAGATCCCCTTGTCTTTTTCACTCCCCCTCCCCCCTTTCGGCTCCCTTCCCTCAAACACACACACACGTTCGCGCGCGCGCGCACATACTCGCACACATACATACACACTCACACTCCACACACACACACACACACCACACACACACACACACACACTCACACACACACACACACACACACACACCACTCACTCACACACACACACACACACACACACACACACACACACACACACACACACACACACACACACACACACACACACACCACACACACACACACACACACACACACACCACCACTCCCATCACCCTTCTGTCAAGCCCATTAGTCCGTGTAGAACGGGCGAAGTGATTTGCCGACCAGATTTGTCGCTCTGGTCCCCAGGCCTTCATAGCACTGACGGCACAGAGATAGAATCCCTGCAGGATGTGTAGCCCCGCTGTATCTTTTGGCTATCAAGGATGTGGAAGCTTGACACCAAACTGACATTAAGCCATCAAGGACACCATCAGGCCGCGCTACATTTGTGTGTGTGCGTGTGTGTGTGTGTGTGTGTGTGTGTGTGTGTGTGTGTGTTGCGTGTGCGCGCGGTGTGTGTGTGTGTGTGTGTGTGTGCGTGGGTGGCGTGCGTGCGTGCTGTGTGCGTGTGTGTGTGTGTGTGTGTGTGTGTGTGTGTACAGTCTTTTTGGACTTTTTCCAGCTTTCACCTGCTTTGTCCTGTTGTCCTATTTTACCTACCCCCCCCCCCCCCCCCCCCTTTTTTTTTTTTTTTTTTTTTCTTTTCCCGACCAGTTTTCATATTTCTTCCTTTCCGTATTTTTTTTCCTGATTCTTCATACCTTTATCTACTGACGTTTTGTTCTTCCTTTCCGTATAATTTCCTATTTCTTCCTACCTTTGTCTACTGACTTTTTCTTCTTCTTCCCTTCCTATCTTTTCCTATTTCTACCTACTTTTGTCTACTGACTTTTTCTTCTTCTTCCTTTCCATATCTTTTCCTATTTCTACCTATCTTTGTCTGCTGACTTTTTCTTCTTCTTCCCTTCCCGTATCTTTTCCTATTTCTTCCTACCTTTGTATCTTGACTTTGTCTTACTTTTTTTTTTTTTTGACTTCATCTCCATCCTTGTCGCCCTTAATTAAATATCTTTTCTTTCGCTACCTTTTCCCACACTGTTGCATCCAGTTTCATATACTTTTCCCTACTCCCTGATTCCCCACACAGTCTTTTGCTCCTTGCTCAACCCTTTTCCACATTTTCCTATCTTCCCTTTCTTTCTCAACCGTGTCCTCCTTTTCCACACTCCCCCCCCCCCCCCCCACCCCAACTTTTCCTAACCTTTTTCTTCCTTTTCCAAACTTGTTTTCCTTTCCTCAATATTTTCCTCCCTTTCCCTGTCTTTTCCTCATTCTCCTGACGTTTGCTTATTTGTTCCCTGCCCTTTCTTCCTTTTTCCTGCCTTTTCCTCTTTTCCTATTCTCCTGACGTTTGCATATTCTTTTCTGCCCTTTCTTCTTTTTCCCCATTCTTTTCCTCCTGTTCCTGTCTTTTCCTCATTCTCTTGACGCTTGCTTATTCTCTCTTTCGCCAACATTTACGACCTTTTCCCTGTATTCTCCTTCTTTTCCCTCCCTCCCTCCCCCCTACCCTACCTTTTCTTCTTTCTCCTGCCTTTTCCTCCTTTTGCTTACCTTTTCTCCTTTTCCCCTATATTTTCCAACTGTTCTCTGTCTTTTCCCCTTTCCTTGCTTAGTTCTCCTGTTTACTCTATTTCCTTGCCTTTTTCACTACCTTTTTGTTCCCTACTCCTAAGGTTTCCATTTTAACCTTTGTAAACCTTGATAGAAAAAAAAAGTGGTGAAAATAACAAGAAAGTACACAATGTTTAACTGAAAAAAAAATACTTAGAAAAAAAAAAGGTAAAAAGTATGAAAAGGAGCTAAAGTTATTTCGTGAAAAAAAGAAAGAAAAAGAAGCAAAAAATAAATGAATTAATAAATAAATAAATAAATGAATAAATAAAATAAATAATTAGATAAATAAAACAATGACAATGGAAAAAAAAAAGCATAACTCATTAACATGTGCACAGTGAAGTCAAAAGTAGTAAGACTACTCATGTTGTTTTTAGCCAGCCGACCGCGGAGGGTCATGCCAGTAAAAATGAAAAGTAGCAAAGAAAAAGAAACTGTTAGAAATTTAGTAAAACGTTACGAAGCATAGAAAAAAAAAATGGAAAAACGTACGATAAAAGTGTTGAAATATACTTAATTTGGTTGAAATAGCAGAAAGTAGCGAAAACTGGGGGAAAAAAAAAAGAGATAATCTAATATAGCAAGCAGAAGAGAGTAACATACGTAGTAAACAGAAGTGCTGAGTATAAAAAAAATACTACACAGTTGTTAGAATTAGCGAAAAGAAGTAAAAAGTAGCCAAAAGAAGTAAAACGTAGCTTCAAGTAGTATAAAGAAGAGAATAGTCGCTTTATGCTGAACGCTCTCCGTGTCTGTCATGTCCAGCATGTGAACTGGAAAATGTCTTCCTCTCAGCGACAATGGCGATTGGAAGTGTGTGTGTAGAGTCGCTTTCCCCATCTTTGTCTGTCTCTCTCTGTCTCTCTGTCTCTGTCTCTGTCTCTCTCTG
>CM065739.1:31647234-31662234 GCA_033310375.1 Conus canariensis
GACAGAGAGAGAGAGGAAGAGGTGACAGGGGAAGCAGGAGAGATCGGGAAGACAGAGACAGAGAGGAAGAGGTGGACAGGGAAGTAGGAGAGATCGGGAAGACAGAGAGAGAGAGGAAGAGGTGGACAGGGGAAGTAGGAGAGATCGGGAAGACAGAGAGAGAGAGGAAGAGGTGGACAGGGGAAGTAGGAGAGATCGGGAAGACAGAGACAGAGAGGAAGAGGTGGACAGGGGAAGTAGGAGAGATCGGGAAGACAGAGAGAGAGAGAGAGGAAGAAGTGGACAGGGAAGTAGGAGAGATCGGGAAGACAGAGAGAGAGAGGAAGAGGTGGACAGGGGAAGTAGGAGAGATCGGGAAGACAGAGACAGAGAGGAAGAGGTGGACAGGGGAAGCAGGAGAGATCGGGAAGACAGAGAGAGAGAGGAAGAGGTGGACAGGGGAAGTAGGAGAGATCGGAAGACAGAGACAGAGAGGAAGAGGTGGACAGGGGAAGTAGGAGAGATCGGGAAGACACAGAGAGAGAGGAAGAGGTGGACAGGGAAGCAGGAGAGATCGGGAAGACACAGAGAGAGAGAGAGGAAGAGGTGGACAGGGAAGTAGGAGAGATCGGGAAGACAGAGAGAGAGAGAGGAGAAGTGGACAGGGAAGTAGGAGAGATCGGGAAGACACAGAGAGAGAGAGAGGAAGAGGTGGACAGGGAAGTAGGAGAGATCGGGAAGACAAGAGAGAGAGAGAGGAAGAGGTGGACAGGGGAAGCAGGAGAGATCGGAAGACAGAGAGGAGAGGTGGACAGGGGAAGTAGGAGAGATCGGGAAGACAGAAGAGAGAGAGAGGAAGAGTGGACAGGGGAAGTAGGAGAGATCGGGAAGACACAGAGAGAGAGAGAAGAGGTGGACAGGGGAAGCAGGAGAGATCGGGAAGACAGAGAGAGCGAGGAAGAGGTGGACAGGGGAAGTAGGAGAGATCGGGAAGACAGAGAGAGCGAGGAAGAGGTGGACAGGGGAAGAGGAGAGATCGGGAAGACAGAGAGAGCGAGAAGAGGTGGACAGGGAAGCAGAGAGATCGGAGACAGAGAGAGGAAAGGACGGGAAGCAGGGAGATCGGGAAGAGAGAGAGAGGAAGAGGTGGACAGGGGAAGCAGGAGAGATCGGGAAGACAGAGAGAGAGGAAGAGGTGGACAGGGGAAGCAGGAGAGATCGGAGACAGAAGAGAGAGAGCGAGGAAGAGGTGGACAGGGGAAGTAGGAGAGATCGGGAAGAACAGAGAGAGAGGAAGAGGTGGACAGGGGAAGCAGCAGAGATCGGGAAGACAGAGAGAGGAGGAAGAGGTGGACAGGGGAAGCAGGAGAGATCGGGAAGACAGAGAGAGAGAGGAAGAGGTGGACAGGGGAAGCAGGAGAGATCGGGAGACAGAGAGAGAGGAAGAGGTGGACAGGGGAAGCAGGAGAGATCGGGAAGACAGAGAGAGAGAGAGGAAGAGGTGGACAGGGGAAGCAGGAGAGATCGGGAAGACAGAGAGAGGAGGAAGAGGTGGACAGGGGAAGCAGGAGAGATCGGGAAGACAGAGAGAGCGAGGAAGAGTGGACAGGGAAGCAGGAGAGATCGGGAAGACAGAGAGAGAGAGGAAGAGGTGGACAGGAAGAGGAAGACGGAGACACAGAGAGAAGAGTGGACGGGAAAGGGAAGATCGGGGACACGAGAGGAGGAAGAGGTGGACAGGGAAGCAGGAGAGATCGGGAAGACAAGAGAGAGAGAGGAAGAGGTGGACAGGGGAAGCAGGAGAGATCGGGAAGACAGAGAGAGAGAGGAAGAGGTGGACAGGGGAAGCAGGAGAGATCGGGAAGACAGAGAGAGAGAGAGAGGAAGAGGTGGACAGGGGAAGCAGGAGAGATCGGGAAGACAGAGAGAGAGAGAAGGAAGAGGTGGACAGGGGAAGCAGGAGAGATCGGGAAGAACAGAGAGAGAGAGGAAGAGGTGGACAGGGGAAGTAGGAGAGATCGGGAAGACAGAGAGAGAGAGAGGAAGAGGTGGACAGGGGAAGCAGGAGAGATCGGGAAGACAGAGAGAGAGAGAAGAGGTGGACAGGGAAGTAGAGAGATCGGGAAGACACAGAGAGAGAGAAGAGGTGGACAGGGAAGCAGGAGAGATCGGGAAGACACAGGAGAGAGAGAGGAAGAGGTGGACAGGGGAAGTAGGAGAGATCGGGAAGACACAGAGAGAGAGAGAGGAAGAGGTGGACAGGGGAAGTAGGAGAGATCGGGAAGACAGAGAGAGAGAGGAAGAGGTGGACAGGGGAAGTAGGAGAGATCGGGAAGACACAGAGAGAGAGGAGGAAGAGGTGGACAGGGGAAGCAGGAGAGATCGGGAAGACAGAGAGAGAGAGGAAGAGGTGGACAGGGGAAGCAGGAGAGATCGGGAAGACAGAGAGAGAGGAAGAGGTGGACAGGGGAAGTAGGAGAGATCGGGAAGACAAGAGAGAGAGAGGAAGAGGTGGACAGGGGAAGTAGGAGAGATCGGGAAGACAGAGACAGAGAGGAAGAGGTGGACAGGGGAAGTAGGAGAGATCGGGAAGACACAGAGAGAGAGAGAGAGGAAGAGGTGGACAGGGGAAGCAGGAGAGATCGGGAAGACAGAGACAGAGAGGAAGAGGTGGACAGGGGAAGTAGGAGAGATCGGGAAAACAGAGAGAGACAGGAAGAGGTGGACAGGGGAAGTAGGAGAGATCGGGAAGACAGAGAGAGAGAGAAAGAGGTGGACAGGGGAAGTAGGAGAGATCGGGAAGACACGAGAGAGAGAGAGAGGAAGAGGTGGACAGGGGAAGCAGGAGAGATCGGGAAACAGAGAGGAGGAAGAGGTGGACAGGGGAAGAGGAGAGATCGGGAAGACAGAGAGAGAGAGAGCGAGGAAGAGGTGGACAGGGGAAGTAGGAGAGATCGGGAAGACACAGAGAGGAGGAAGAGGTGGACAGGGGAAGCAGGAGAGATCGGGAAGAGACGAGAGAGAGAGAGAGGAAGAGGTGGACAGGGGAAGCAGGAGAGATCGGGAAGACAGAGAGAGAGAGGAAGAGGTGGACAGGGGAAGCAGGAGAGATCGGGAAGACAGAGAGAGAGAGGAAGAGGTGGACAGGGGAAGTAGGAGAGATCGGGAAGACAGAGAGAGAGAGAGAGAGAGGTGGACAGGGGAAGTGAGAGATCGGGAAGACAAGAGAGAGAGGAAGAGGTGGACAGGGGAAGCAGGAGAGATCGGGAAGACAGAGAGAGAGAGGAAGAGGTGGACAGGGGAAGCAGGAGAGATCGGGAAGACAGAGAAGAGAGGAAGAGGTGGACAGGGAAGTAGGAGAGATCGGGAAGACAGAGAGAGAGAGGAAGAGGTGGACAGGGGAAGCAGGAGAGATCGGGAAGACACAGAGAGAGAGAGGAAGAGGTGGACAGGGAAGTAGGAGAGATCGGGAAGACAGAGAGAGAGAGGAAGAGGTGGACAGGGGAAGTAGGAGAGATCGGGAAGACACAGAGAGAGAGGAAGAGGTGAGACAGGGGAAGTAGGAGAGATCGGGAAGACAGAGAGAGAGAGGAAGAGGTGGACAGGGGAAGTAGGAGAGATCGGGAAGACACAGAGAGAGAGGAAGAGGTGGACAGGGGAAGCAGGAGAGATCGGGAAGACACAGAGAGAGAGGAAGAGGTGGACAGGGGAAGTAGGAGAGATCGGGAAGACAGAGAGAGAGAGGAAGAGGTGGACAGGGGAAGTAGGAGAGATCGGGAAGACAGAGAGAGAGAGGAAGAGGTGGACAGGGGAAGTAGGAGAGATCGGGAAGACAGAGAGAGAGAGGAAGAGGTGGACAGGGGAAGTAGGAGAGATCGGGAAGACAGAGAGAGAGAGGAAGAGGTGGACAGGGGAAGCAGGAGAGATCGGGAAGACAGAGAGAGAGAGGAAGAGGTGGACAGGGGAAGCAGGAGAGATCGGGAAGACAGAGAGAGAGAGGAAGAGGTGGACAGGGGAAGTAGGAGAGATCGGGAAGACAGAGAGAGAGAGGAAGAGGTGGACAGGGGAAGCAGGAGAGATCGGGAAGACAGAGAGAGAGAGAGAGAGGAAGAGGTGGACAGGGGAAGTAGGAGAGATCGGGAAGACAGAGAGAGAGAGGAAGAGGTGGACAGGGGAAGTAGGAGAGATCGGGAAGACAGAGAGAGAGAGGAAGAGGTGGACAGGGGAAGTAGGAGAGATCGGGAAGACAGAGAGACGCTTGACGCTTGACGCTTGACGCTTGACGCGCGCTTTCACGCCGCGACATTTATTGTGGGGCCCTCGGCCCGTCCACAGGAGTACGCAACATACAACATGACAACAACAAAAACATTGATTGAAACGTTGATTGTAAAATATTTTGTTTTCTGTTTAGAATTTCTATTTTTCCTATATCATCAGTATTACTATTACATGTGGGTTTCTCTGGTTTTTAAGGCATAGAAGATGTACATTGCAATATCTCTTATGATATCCGTATTATCGTTTTGTAGCAGACTTTCCAGTGTGATTGCGTTTTTATTACTAAAATGTTTGAAAATGTATTTTGCTCGCAATTGCCTGTAATTGGGACACCACATTAAGAAGTGCATTTCTGTTTCTACTGTTGGGCAGAAGGGGCATGTTGTTATAGCTTGATTATCTATATATTTTTTATTGCCATGCAGTTCGTTTATTCCTAATCGTAATCTTGTCAATGCTTTTCTAAACTTCGCGATCGTGATTGCGCGAAAGTATTCTTCAGTTTGGTGTATAGTTTTAAACGTATGATATGTTGCAAATCGTTCACTATTCGCTATTTTGTTATGCCAGTTCTGTTTGTAACAATCTATGATTCTTTGTTTTAGTGTTATGATAAATCTTTGCTCGTTTTCTACGCCTTCATTCAACCAGACTTCAGAGAAGCCATACATACCCAAACAGCGTTTAATTTCCAGCGCCCAGTTCTGTGGTTTGTCAATTTCTGTCTTTTCTCTTTCATATGCTTGTCTAGGTATCCTGTCTGGAGTCATCTTCATTATTTTGAACCAATATCTGATTGCTTTTATTGAACTATCTATACTCATCGGATATCTTCCTAGTTCTCCGTATACTAAGTTGTTTGGCGTTTTTCTCCCTACCCCCATGTATCTTTTACATGCGAATAAATGTATATTTTCCACCGCTGAATAACGAGTCAAACCCCATACTTCTGCTGCGTACAGTAGCAGTGACTTGACCTGTGTATCAAATAGCTTAAAAAATATATTTATATCTAAGTGTCCTAAACTATACATTGTTTTCATTATTTCACCTATTTTCCCTTTCGCCCTTCCTGCATATTCTGAAAGTGAAATATCTACTGAGAGTTTAGTCGTTAGAGTAAAACCTAAATATTTGTAGCTGTTTACTACCTCAATTTCTTCCCCTTTGTAATTCCATTTTTCTAATCTGCCAAGGTATCCTCCTTTTCTAAAGACCATGATTTTTGTTTTTTGGAGATTAACCTTTAGTCCAATGCGGTCCGACGCTTCCTGTAGGTTCTTAATTTGGTTTTGCAGACCTGCTGGTGTTCTTGATATTAAAGCTATGTCATCAGCGAATAGAAGTGAAAATATTTCTGCCTTTCCGGGTAAGAATTGATATCCGTGTCTTCCTTTAGCTGTGACATTGTCTGCAACTTCTGTAATTAGTAATGAAAAGATTAGGGGGGACAGTAAGCACCCTTGTTTTACTCCTGTGTGACATTCAAAGAATTCTGTTAGTTCAGTTCCATGTCTTACACATGCTTGTACTGTTTTATAGATAGCTTTTAGCATGTTAAGCATCTTCGTAGATATTTTGTGTTTCTGTAGGATTTCCCAGAGTTTTTCTCTATTTACTGTGTCAAACGCTTTCTGATAATCAATGAAGGCTACATACAATTTACTTCTTCTTCTGCCGTATAGGCAGTTACTTATCATGGATGTTAGTGTGAAGATATGATCTACTGTTGAGAAATCTTTCCTGAAGCCTGCCTGTTCTTTGCTAATTTTATTTTCTGCTTCTGCCCAATCATATAGTCTTCTGTTTAATATTGCTGTGTAGATCTTGCTTATGATGCATAATAAGGATATTCCTCTATAGTTTCCTGGATTCTGTCTATCTCCTTTCTTGTGTAGTGGTATAATCACCGCCCTTGACCATTCTATAGGGAAGTAGCTATCTTGGTATAACTTGTTGAATAATTTCGTTAAGAATGGCACTATATTTTGTCCTATGGTTTTAAGAAATTCAGGAGGGATTTCATCAATACCTGGTGATTTGCCTTTTTTTAATTTTTCTGTAGCTGATCTTACTTCATTTTCGGTTATCTCTTCGTCTAATTCTTGTACTTGAATTTCGTTTAACACTTCTTCTTCTTCTTGTGGTCCTTCTTCTCTATCGTTTAGTATTTCTGTGTCATGTGGATTCAAAATGCTTTCGAAATGCGTTTTCCACTGTGTAATATTAATAGATGGTAATGTGTTCTTCTTCCTTCTAACACTTTTTATGGTGCTCCAGAACATTCGGCTGTCCTTGCGATTTTGTACTAGTGTGTCGTATGTTTGCTTTTTGTACTGTTTTTTCTTTTCTCTAATTGTTTCTTTGTATACTGCTCTTTTATTCCTGTAAGCCTCTCTCCTTACTTGATAAATGGTTGGGTTTTTATCCTTTTTCGTCCATGTCAGTCTATTGAGTGCTTGTTTTGCTTCTTTCTTTTTGATTTGACATTTTTTATCATACCAGCTGTTTGTAGTCTTACATTTTCCTCCTATACCTATTGTTCTGTACATGTCTTTCCCTGCCTCTTTTAATAGCTTATTAAATCTGTCTATACTCGTGTCTACATCTCTCTCTATTTCTTCTGTTATTTGCGCCATTGTTTGTTTTGCCTCTTCCGATTCTATGAACTGGACATACTGTTGTTGTTTTGTGGGATCCCACTTTAGTTTCTTCACGTAAGATTTCTTGCCCTCGTTCTCTTGTGCGTTAGACAGTGTACTTTGTAATTCCATCATAATAGGCATATGCTGAGCTTCAACTCTCTCTACTATCTGACACTTATTCACATTTTCTAACAGTTCAACAGAACATATATAGTAATCTATAATACTGTTACCCCTTTCGGAATAAAACGTGTATGCATCGTCGAACTTTCCCATACAAAGACCATTTAGTGGCGTTACATTAAATGTTATACAAAATTCTATTAGTTTCTTGCCAAAACCATTTGTGTGGGGATCTTTAGACCTACGTGCATACACGTCCTGTTCTCTTCCTGTAATCTCATTTTCATCATCGATACTCAAGCTCCATTCCCCAATACGAGCATTAAGATCTCCTCCAATGATGTAATGGAAGTTGTTTCCTTGTTCTGTTTGTGTAAATATATATTGTTCAATTAGTTCTAGTGTGCATGAGTAATCTTTGTCAGAATAATATCGACTATCTACTGGATGTACATATGTACCTAAAAATAAAATGTCTTTTTCACAATGCAATAAGCTTTTCATTAACTTCACACAGAGTACATTTTCCATGTCAGTATTTATCAGCTGGACATATTCAGATAACTCTTTTTTTATCAACAGGATTGTTCCCCCCGAGGGTCTTCCCATTCTAGTAAATTTGACCGCTGGACAATGTAATTGCAAAAACTCCTGGAATTTTAATTCGAAATCAAAAAATTTAGAAGTAAATGTTTCTGTTAAACAGCACAGATCAAAAGATGTGATAAATTCTAAAAAGTCTGGTTCCGTTAACTTATCTAATAATCCCCCCACATTCCAGCATACAAAGGATAGGTTTCTTTTTCCACTCTCATCTTCCTTTCTTCTTTCATTCCCACTCGCTCTCTCTCTCGTTCCCACATTCATGTCGTATTCTGGTGTCTTTTCATTGTTCTCTTGAGTTCGTGTGGTCTGTGGTGCCTGTGTACGGCCGTGGCCTGCCCTTCATTTCTTACTTTTTCCTTCCTTCGTAGTTGAATTCGTGCGTGTGCTACTTGTTGTTTTGCTGGGTGCCTTCGTGCTACTGGTGTGTGAACGTAAAGTTTTGTTTGTTTTGCATTGTCCTCCCTTCTCTCCCTCCTCCCCACCAGCTCTGCCCCCCTCCTCGCTGTCCGTCAACGCTGTACTACTGCATAGAATTCGCACTGTTTCGTCCAGAGTTGTTTGCCGCGAGCCCCCACCCCTGTCCAACCTCTCCCTTTCCCCCTCTGCTATGCTGGCTCTGTCTTGTTTACCACATGTGACCACTTGTCTGTCGCGCCGCGGGTATGGTGTGTCAATTGTCGCCTGGCCGACCACCGCGCGCGCTGCATCTACGCCAGACCTTGACCCGGTGGGTCCCAGAAGGGTTCTGATTGGTCCTTGGGTTTGTTTTGGTTTTTGGATGTGTGTGCGGTGACCTGTGTGAGCACGTGGTTACTGCCTGAACTTGGGAGCGGGCTGACACGTGTTTCTGTGTTGTGTGTTACATTCATACCTTCATTCTTACTTTCCTCAGACGCACCCCCTCTCCCATTTCCCCTCTCCTTTTCTCCCCCCACTGACACCTCTCTATTACCCTCTGCTCTATCTCTCTGTTTTTTGGGGATCTGCAGAGGTTCCAGTACCCTGTCCCAATCAACCCCTGATCTCCCTCCTCTCTCTCCTTCTCCTGACTCCCTCCATGCCATCAGATTTTCACTCTCGCATACACTCCCTTCTCCTGCCTCACTCTCTCTCTCACCACTTTCATCCCCACTGTCACTCCTGCTGGCGCTCATCATCTGTGTAATCTGCTCGGTTGCTTTCTTTCTTTCTCTCTTCCTTTCTTCATTCCACTCTTTCTCTCTTCTCAGCTCATTTACCCTTTCCCTCTCCCTTTGCTCTCTCCTCAGTCTCTCTCTCTCTCTCAGTCCCACACTTTCACGTTCCATCCTTCCATCATAGTCTTTGTAGCTCCATCCTTCATGACTGTCCGACACTCTTCCTCTGAACCACGATTGTCTATTTGTCTCTTGAAGACTTGCTATGGCGTACCCATGCCCGTTCCTGCCGTCATATCTGGAGGTCCGCTCCGCTGGTCCGTGGGTCCGCACTGCTGGTCCGTAGGTCCGCTCCGCTGATCCGTAGGTCCGCTCCGCTGGTCCGCAGGTCCGCTCCGCTGGTCCGTGGGTCCGCACCGCTGGTCCGTAGGTCCGCTCCGCTGATCCGTAGGTCCGCTCCGCTGGTCCGAAGGTCCGCTCCGCAGGTCCGTAGGTCCGCTCCACCGGTGGGATGGGCTGCTCCCTCACGTACAGCTTCCCTCCGACGAAGTAACCGGACTTGCCCGTCTCCCTCAGCTCACGTAGTTGTGCTGTCTGGCGCCTCGTCCGGTCCTGGCTCACCGCGATCCCTTCTGCTTTCATAGTTTCCCTGGCCTCCCGGTTCCTCAGCACCCGCATAGCGTCCCCCCATCGTAACATTTTGGCTATCACAGGCCTAGGGCGTTTGTTTGATGGGTTGAACCTTCCCAGTCTGTGGGCCCGTTCCACTGCGTCTGCTGCCCAGTCCTCCTCCTTCATGTACTTTTCCAGTACCCCTTTGACAATGTCTTCGCAGTTCTCGGGTCCACTCCCTTCGTCTCCTTCTTTTAGCCCGTAGAACTTTAGGTTGTTCCTACGGGAAAAACCTTCAAGTTTGTCCATTTCGTCCTCCATAAGCGCTAGTCTGCCTGCCATGCGTTCCTGTGTTTCGTCTAAATGTTGAACTGCCCTCGTATTTGCCTGTATGTCTTGTTTTGTGTCAGCTAGCTCTTGAACTAGGCTGGTAAGTGTGTCTGACATTTGTGTCTGTTTGACATCTATCTTCTTAATTGTGTCTACTTGTGATTTGAAAGAGTCTGCCAGAGATGTGATTGTATTGAATATTTGTGTCATCTGCGTTTCCATCGTGCTAAATCTGGTGTCGATTTTGTGTTCCAGCTTGCGTGCTTCTTCCTCAATTTTCTCATTAACATTCGGTCCGGGGTTCGTTTCAATATCGTTACTTAGAATCAGCCTCCTGCGTACATACGAAATGTTCAAGATGATCAGTAGTGCCACTAACAATGTCACTTTCGGGTTGCTCCGACCGGCCCCTAGCATTTCGATCATAACTGACCAGTTCATGATTGCTGTCAGCGCCCAATTCATGCTTGCCGTCATCGCCGCCATCTTTGTTGACATTCTACTGACCTCGTTTCCAGTTGCGGTAACTTCTTGTATCGAAAAGGTGGCAGTTCCAGTCCCCCGCTCTTCCACACCGATCACACCGTTCCTGACAATTGGGAAGACAGAGAGAGAGAGAGAGAGAGGAAGAGGTGGACAGGGGAAGTAGGAGAGATCGGGAAGACAGAGAGAGAGAGAGAGGAAGAGGTGGACAGGGGAAGTAGGAGAGATCGGGAAGACAGAGAGAGAGAGAGAGGAAGAGGTGGACAGGGGAAGTAGGAGAGATCGGGAAGACAGAGAGAGAGAGAGAGGAAGAGGTGGACAGGGGAAGTAGGAGAGATCGGGAAGACAGAGAGAGAGAGAGAGGAAGAGGTGGACAGGGGAAGTAGGAGAGATCGGGAAGACAGAGAGAGAGAGGAAGAGGTGGACAGGGGAAGTAGGAGAGATCGGGAAGACAGAGAGAGAGAGAGAGGAAGAGGTGGACAGGGGAAGTAGGAGAGATCGGGAAGACAGAGAGAGAGAGGAAGAGGTGGACAGGGGAAGTAGGAGAGATCGGGAAGACAGAGAGAGAGAGAGGAAGAGGTGGACAGGGGAAGTAGGAGAGATCGGGAAGACAGAGAGAGAGAGGAAGAGGTGGACAGGGGAAGCAGGAGAGATCGGGAAGACAGAGAGAGAGAGAGGAAGAGGTGGACAGGGGAAGCAGGAGAGATCGGGAAGACAGAGAGAGAGAGAGGAAGAGGTGGACAGGGGAAGTAGGAGAGATCGGGAAGACACAGAGAGAGAGGAAGAGGTGGACAGGGGAAGCAGGAGAGATCGGGAAGACACAGAGAGAGAGGAAGAGGTAGACAGGGGAAGTAGGAGAGATCGGGAAGACACAGAGAGAGAGGAAGAGGTGGACAGGGGAAGTAGGAGAGATCGGGAAGACACAGAGAGAGAGGAAGAGGTGGACAGGGGAAGCAGGAGAGATCGGGAAGACACAGAGAGAGAGAGAGAGAGGTGGACAGGGGAAGCAGGAGAGATCGGGAAGACAGAGAGAGAGGAAGATGTGCACAGGGGAAGTAGGAGAGATCGGGAAGACAGAGAGAGAGAGGAAGAGGTGGACAGGGGAAGTAGGAGAGATCGGGAAGACAGAGAGAGAGAGGAAGAGGTGGACAAGGGAAGTAGGAGAGATCGGGAAGACAGAGAGAGAGAGAGCGAGGAAGAGGTGGACAGGGGAAGTAGGAGAGATCGGGAAGACAGAGAGAGAGAGAGCGAGGAAGAGGTGGACAGGGGAAGTAGGAGAGATCGGGAAGACAGAGAGAGAGAGGAAGAGGTGGACAGGGGAAGCAGGAGAGATCGGGAAGATAGAGAGAGAGGAAGAGGTGGACAGGGGAAGTAGGAGAGATCGGGAAGACAGAGAGAGAGGAAGATGTGCACAGGGGAAGTAGGAGAGATCGGGAAGACAGAGAGAGAGAGAGCGAGGAAGAGGTGGACAGGGGAAGTAGGAGAGATCGGGAGGACAGAGAGAGAGGAAGATGTGCACAGGGGAAGTAGGAGAGATCGGGAGGACAGAGAGAGAGGAAGAGGTGGACAGGGGAAGTAGGAGAGATCGGGAAGACAGAGAGAGAGAGGAAGAGGTGGACAGGGGAAGTAGGAGAGATGGGGAAGACAGAGAGAGAGAGGAAGATGTGCACAGGGGAAGTAGGAGAGATCGGGAGGACAGAGAGAGAGAGAAAGAGGTGGACAGGGGAAGTAGGAGAGATCGGGAAGACAGAGAGAGAGAGGAAGAGGTGGACAGGGGAAGTAGGAGAGATCGGGAAGACAGAGAGAGAGGAAGAGGTGGACAGGGGAAGTAGGAGAGATCGGGAAGACAGAGAGAGAGAGAGGAAGAGGTGGACAGGGAAGTAGGAGAGATCGGGAAGACAGACAGAGAGAGAGGAAGAGGTGGACAGGGAAGTAGGAGAGATCGGGAAGACAGAGAGAGAGAGAGGAAGAGGTGGACAGGGGAAGTAGGAGAGATCGGGAAGACAGACAGAGAGAGAGGAAGAGGTGGACAGGGGAAGTAGGAGAGATCGGGAAGACAGAGAGAGAGAGGAAGAGGTGGACAGGGGAAGTAGGAGAGATCGGGAAGACAGAGAGAGAGGAAGAGGTGGACAGGGGAAGTAGGAGAGATCGGGAAGACAGAGAGAGAGAGAGGAAGAGGTGGACAGGGGAAGTAGGAGAGATCGGGGAGACACAGAGAGAGAGGAAGAGGTGGACAGGGGCAGTAGGAGAGATCGGGAAGACAGAGAGAGAGAGAGAGAGGAAGAGGTGGACAGGGGAAGTAGGAGAGATCGGGAAGACAGAGAGGTGGGCAGACAGACAACACGGCTTAGTGGTGGACCAGGAAGAGCGAGGGTTTCGCCCCACCAAGGCTCTAAGCCCACAGTCGTCAGAGACCGAGAGACAGCTGGTGCCGCATGCCTCATTGTAGTGCCCTCAACACCCTTGTACAGAAACCTTACACAGTCCTTTGATCTCTTGCTCCGTCAGCACATGCTCTATTGAATTCTCCATTGTATGGGAGCATAGCAGCGCCTAAAGGCAATAATAATTGATTTCCGTACGGAAAACAATGTTATCTTCGAGGAAAACGACCAAAATAGGAAGAAAAAAAAACCAGTTATTATCATTGTTATCCTTGAGGACCGCAGCTGTTTTCATAGAATCACAACTGTTGGTCCTCAGGGTCATCTTTGTTCATCAGAATCACTAATGTTTTCCTGAGGATAATCGTTTCCCATCTGAAATCAGCACTGTTTTCCCTATTTTTCCATGGACAATGACTGTTACCTCTGCTTTCCTGAAACAAACGGGTACAATGGCGAGGAAAACAAGGATGATTACAAGTAAATCATTCATGAAGGCTGTTTTCCCTGACATGACCATAAGTAAATCATTCATGAAGGCTGTTTTCCCTGACATGATTATAATGAAATCATTCATGAAGGCTGTTTTCCCTGACATGATTATAAGGAAATCATCATGATGGCTGTTTTCCCTGACATGATTATAAGGAAATCATTCATGATGGCTGTTTTCCCTGACATGATTATAAGGAAATCATTCATGATGGCTGTTTTCCCTGACATGATTATAAGGAAATCATTCATGATGGCTATTTTTCCTGACATGACTATAAGGAAATCATTCATGATGGCTTATTTTCCCTGACATGACTATAAGGAAATCATTCATGATGGCTGTTTTCCCTGACATGATTATAAGGAAATCATTCATGATGGCTGTTTTCCCTGACATGATTATAAGGAAATCATTCATGATGGCTGTTTTCCCTGACATGATTATAAGGAAATCATTCATGATGGCTGTTTTCCCTGACATGACTATAAGGAAATCATTCATGATGGCTATTTTCCCTGACATGACTATAAGGAAATCATTCATGATGGCTGTTTTCCCTGACATGATTATAAGGAAATCATTCATGATGGCTGTTTTCCCTGACATGATTATAAGGAAATCATTCATGATGGCCATTTTCCCTGACATGACTATAAGGAAATCATTCATGATGGCTGTTTTCCCCTGACATGATTATAAGGAAATCATTCATGAAGGCTGTTTTCCCTGACATGACTATAAGGAAATCATTCATGATGGCTATTTCCCTGACATGATTATAAGGAAATCATTCATGATGGCTGTTTTCCCTGACATGATTATAAGGAAATCATTCATGATGGCTTGTTTTTCCCTGACATGACTATAAGGAAATCATTCATGATGGCTATTTTTCCTGACATGACTATAAGGAAATCATTCATGAATGGCTGTTTTCCTGACATGATTATAAGGAAATCATTCATGATGGCTGTTTTCCCTGACATGACTATAAGAAATCATTCATGATGGCATTTTTCCTGACATGACTATAAGGAAATCATTCATGATGGCTATTTTCCCTGACATGATTATAAGGAAATCATTCATGATGGCTGTTTTCCCTGACATGATTATAAGGAAATCATTCATGATGGCTGTTTTCCTGACATGACTATAAGGAAATCATTCATGATGGCTATTTTTCCTGACATGACTATAAGGAAATCATTCATGATGGCTATTTTTCCTGACATGATTATAAGGAAATCATTCATGATGGCTATTTTTCCTGACAATTGCATGCGCACTGGTAACTTGTATTCCTATGCGGGCTGCCAGCTTGAATAGGGCTCAGGGAGACAGTTTTGGATCCCTGGGATCGCAACTGTTTCCCCCATTTTTAGCCGTTTTCCTTAAAGACGGGCACTGCTGTCCACGAAAAATGGTGAAAACAGTTGTGATCCTGAAGAATAACGACGATAATAACAATTATCCATGGGAGAAGAGTGAATATAGTCGTGATCCCAAGGAAAACAAAATTGGAGAAGTGATAACAGCGTAACACCGTTTTCCTGAAGAATAATATCTATTTTCCTCTCGCAAAATACAGGAAAACAGCTAATATCGGCCTATGGATACTCTTTCGTCGTATTTTGTATGGCTTTGATGCTGCTGCTGCTGCTGTACACGATTGCATTTATTTACATCATCTAGGATACGTTAGTGGCTAGAGCCTTTTGTAGCAACTTTGACGCTTTGTCTGATCAATGGTGTTGTCGCCGCGAGCGGTAAAACGTTTTGAAGCGGCCCACATACTGAGATTGTTCGCTGAGGGAGACAGTTACAGTGGCGATTGTAGTCGGATTTCGTTGAACAAAAGCTGCGTGCTTATTCAGGGTTTCATTAGCGGTAATTTGTTCAGCTACAAGAGCAATGTTGTCTAA
>CM065739.1:31669734-31672234 GCA_033310375.1 Conus canariensis
TCTCGGAGGCATCTGCTGGTTAGAAAAGAAAGATAATCTACTGTAGTCTAGGCAGCTTTTTTTTCATTATGTGTTTTTCTGTTGGTTTCTCTTGGTTGTTGCTGTTGTTAAAGTGTTGGGTTGTTTTTGTTTGTTTGTTTGTTTTTTGGTTTATTTGGTGTTTTTTCTTGCGGTTTTTTGTTTGTTTGTTTGTTTTTTTTTGTTTGTTTTTTGTTCTTGTAATTGGGTTGTTCTTGTAGCTTCTCAATGGAGTTTGACGCGATAGAAAAACAAAAAAACAAAACAAAACAAAACAAAAACTACGTTTTCTTGAACTCCATGCGCAGGTTCTTGAATAGCTGAGCTCACCCTGTTCATTCCTACCTGGAAGTGACCCTGCAAGAAAGGCAGGAAGGGAGAGGGGGAGGGCGGAACGCGGAGGAATAGGGGGACGGGTGGGAGCGGAGCCGCGTAAGAGGAGAAGGACGGTGGTGACATGCGTGGTAAAGGAGCCGCACGCGAAAGGACAAGGCCTGGGATGATTACCTCCCTTTGCCATATGCACTGTGATGGGGGTGGACGTTAAAACTGAATGCAACCTACGAAGTCAAGGTCAAAAAGTCTTGTGGCCAGGGTACCGTGTTTGCCCAGTCTGTCCCCGCTGCCCTCGTGTTATCGGACGCTAACCATGCGGCCCCAGCAGTGACTGACGACTGTACACACTTCCCTCAGCACCCCCCCCCTCCTCTCTCTTCTGTCTGTCTGTCTGTCTGTCTGTCTCTGTCTCTGTCTCTCTGTCTGTCTCTGTCTGTCTTCTCTCTCTCTCTCTCTCTTCTCTCTCTCTCTCTCTTCTCTCTCTCTCTCTTTCTTTCTGAGGTCTTCGCCGTGAGGTCTTCAACACTCCAGCAACTTTTTTTCTCTACCCTCCCAACCCCCATTCCCATCCGCCCCAGCTAATCAATAAGAGCCGTGCAGCTCTTTGACAAAGTCAGTCTTAAACAGCCTCCTGTAGCAGGTCCCTCATGTGTAAGAGACTGCTGCTCCGGTTGTGTGGGTCTGATTGGTAAGACAGCGTCTGCCACCTCTGGCACTGCTTAGTCGTGAAGAAGGTATCTTCTTTTAACAGACTGTCCAGTGTCTGCCACCTCTGGCACTGTTTAGTCGTGAAGAAGGTATCTTCTTTTAACAGACTGTCTCTCTCTGGCACTCTGTGTCTGATGTGAACACAATTTGTGATGTTAGACAGAGGATTTTAAAATGCTTCCAAGACTGTTCAAACCTGGCGACAGCAACTAGGAAACAATCACCCCCTAAAATTGGCAAAACGTCAGAACCAGCATGATCGACCTTCAGCAGCAGTTTACGGTAGTTCTCCGCATGAAGAAAAAAAACAAACAAAAAAAACAACAACAACAAAACCCGTGGCATGCGAGCTGGTTATTGGTGTCCGACCTGTTAGTTTATCTGTCGGTTTCTCTACTGTCTGTCTGTATAAGTCGGTCAAGCACCAAACGCATGTTTTTTTCACGACACCTCGGCTTATCGTGACATCCGAAGAGTTGCACTACTAAGGTCTGCCACCTAAGGTATGGTGCAATGGTGGATAGAAATGAAAAACAGTCACATACACGATACGAACCACCGATCCTGGCAGTCTGCAGCTTCCTATAGACCAGTGCGTTATCCACTGGGCCACCTTTCCGTGTCTGGTTTTAAGATTCAGTCCATCCTACTCCATTTGAGAATGTTTTCAGCTACATTTCTTAGTTTGTTTGTTTGTTTGTTTAATTAAGGAATATTCTAGTCATCTTGCGGATAGATTGAGTCTCTCTGTGTCTCTATCTCAGTCTCTGTCTCTCTATCTCTCTGTCTCTCTCTGTCTCCAGTGTCTCTCTCTGTCTCTGTCTCTCCCTCTCTTTCTGTCTCTGTTTCTTTCTCTCTGTCTCTCTCTGTCTGTCTGTCTGTCTGTGTCTCTCTGTCTCTGCCTCTGTCTCTGTCTCTGTCTTCTGTCTTTCTCTCTCTCTCTCTCTCTCTCTCTTCTCTCTCTCGTCTCCCTCTCTGTCTCTCTCTCTCTCTTCTCTCTCTCTCTCTCTCTCTCTCTCTCTCCTCTCTCTCTCCGCACTGTGTTGATGAACTGCAAGCTTCCTCGTTATCAGCCTCTAGTGTATTCACGCCCCATGTCTTTATCAAGCTTTAAGCAGGTAGGCCCCTTGACCCTTCTTCCGTTCAACGACAGCGCCCACACGCACCCACTTCAGACGAATCAGCTGACCAAAAAGGGGGATAACCAACCATTCCAAGAGAGTGGACGAAAGGGGGGGGGGGGGAGCGGAAGGAGAGGGAAAAAGAAAGAAGAGACGGGGTGGGTGGCCATCGAATCCACCACAACAAGAACACGCACGACCAGAACGACAACACATGACCCAACCCTCCTTCAAATACCCTCCCCACCCCCCCCCACCCCCACCCCTTTCTCCCACCCCCTCACCGCTGACAGATCACACCAGAGCCACAAAGCTTA
>CM065739.1:31682234-31684734 GCA_033310375.1 Conus canariensis
TGTGTGTGTGTGTGTGTATGTGCGCGCGCGCGCGCATGTTTGTGTGTGTATGTGTGTGTGTAAATGCGCGCGTGTGTTTGTGTGTGTTCGAGTGAATGAGTATGTCAGATAATGAGGGTGTGTGTGTGTGTGTGTGTGTGTGTGTGTGTGTGTGTGTGTGTGAGAGAGAGAGAGAGAGAGAGAGGAGAGAGAGAGAGAGAATTTCCTTTTTAAGAAAAAGTTCACAACAACGAACAGTATAATCAATGTCACGATACAATCGTGTTTTCTTTCTCTCTTTTTTTTTCTTTTTGTGTTGGTTGGTTGGATGTTTTGTTTTGTTTTGTTTATTTTATTTATTTTTCTTTTTTTACAAAACAGTTACACCCAAAAAACAAAGCCGTTTGGTATCAGACGAAGCGGCTTTTCAGTCGCTTCATTATCTGCACGTTCGACTCGAGTGGACATTTTCATGGGGGGCATTTCGTCAGCAATGGATAGGCGGTTGTAGCGGATAGCGGTATTGTAGTGGACGATTGTGGTGAATGACACCGGCCTTGCTCCTCTGACGTTGTCGGGCAAATGATCCACCGGCTGTCAGTGTGTTAGTGGTGGTGGTGGACGATGTCTGTTACAAACAACAAGTCAAGCGTCCGGTTTTGGAGTGTTGGGTTTTCTGTTTGCTTTGGTTTTCCGTTTCTTTGTTTGTCTGTTTTTTTTTCTCGTTTTTTTTTTTCGGTTTGTTTTGTTTGGGTTGGAGTTTTGTTCGGTTTTTTTTTTTTTTTTTTTTTTTTTTTTTTTTTGAGTGGGTAGTAGGGGTGGAGGTGAGGATTGGGGTTCATAGCGTGTACGAAGTAAGGCAACTTCTATCGCTGTCGTCTCGCCCTGTCTGTCTGCCTGTCTGTTTGTCTTTCTGTCTGCCTGTTTGTCTGTCTCTGTCTGTCTGTGTGACTATCTGTTCGTCTCTCTCGTTCTCTCTCTCCTTCTGTCTCTCTCTTTGTCTCTCTCCCTCCCTCTCTCCTTCTCCTCGTCTCCTCCTCCTCTCTCTCTCTCTCTCTGTCAAGACCAGTTTATTCTGGACCAAACGTATGAAACACTTCAGTAACTCATACGCATTCAGTGAAACATTTCAGGAAACGTCTGCATCAGCTTTTCATGTCACAGTGATATGATCTTGTTTGTTTGTTTTTTAATCTGCTTCATTTGCAAATTCTGGTTTTAGTCGTAATTTGAACATACCATCCGAACACCCACCCCATTTAGACCCCCCCCCTCTCTCTCTCTCTCTTCTCTCTCTCTCTCTTCCGTCCAACACAGTCTCCCACTACCACCCCGACCAACACCTCCGCTTGCTCTAAAATATTCCTTCTCTCATTTTGTCCCCGGGGCCGCCGTTACAATAATAACGGTTATTAAAAAGACAGGCACGTGGGTTGGTTGTGTTCGGAAAACGCCGTGTAATAATGCCATGGGGGTTATCAAAGTCCCCTGATTGCCTCTTGTCGAAACGTGTGATGATGACAGCACAGCAGTCAGTCTGCTGGCCTGCCACAGCTGTTGGCCAGGCCATATATCATACCGGTGCAGCAGAAACTACAAGCAACCCCTCCACTTTTTGTGCCCCCACCTTCATATCTCTGTAATGCTCCTCAACGGTTTATTCCACTGTGCAGGTCACCATTATTGTTTAATTCCTTGTGTAAACCGACGGATTGCTAAATGTGTTGGGTGAACTAGCGGGCTGTTATTTCACCGTGAATCAGAAGGTTGTCTTTCTGATGTGGAAATCAGGTGATTGTTTATTCATTCAGTGTGTAAGCCGGGAGATTATTCCACATTGTAAAATATCATTTCTTCCACTGTGTAAACTAGGGGCACTGCGCAATCATTTGATCAGCACACCTACGAAGTAATGCGTCGAAACCATTTTGAATAGAGTGCTGAAGAACGGGTTGGACGGCGCGTAACCTTCGCAAAAAAAAAAAAAAAAAAAAAATTTCCAGCACCACATCCTCATAGACCTCAAAAAGGCGTTCAACAGAGTCTGGCAGGAGGCGCAATGGGCCGCAATGGAGAAATTCCACACGGGACATAAGCTACTCAACACCATCCAGGAACTGTACTCCAAAGCGACTAGCGCGGTGCTGTCGGAGACTGGCTGTATACTTCAATTGGGGTTCGTCAAGGCTGCTATCTGTCTCCCACACTTTTCAAAATATCCCTTGAATGCATCATGGCTGACTTTCTTGAAGATCATGTCAGTACAGCTTGCATTGAAGGAAGAGCCATCACGAACGTTCGCTGTGCAGATGACAGCAATGGCCTGACAGGCAGTGAACAACACCTTGACAAGTTTGTTGAAATGCTGGATGAAACTTCAACAAAATACGGCATGGAAATTAGGATACGATCAACTTAATTGCTAGGCACAACTCCACCATTAATATTGATATGAATGTCCTTGGATAGAGGCTAGAAACTGTTCAATAGTTCTCTAACCTGGTGTCCATCATCAGCATTG
>CM065739.1:31707234-31777234 GCA_033310375.1 Conus canariensis
GCGCGCGCGCGCGCGCGCGCGCGCACACACACACACACACACACACACACACACACACACACACACACACACACACACACAGAAAATCACACACTTTCGCGTAACATGATAAGATAGCTCTCCAGTCGATCATACGTACCCGTAACTGTCTTTTGGGTCGTAACTCCCTTGAATGTTACAATATTACCACTTCCCATACAAAACTATCAGACACATCAATACTTACGCATCTCAACGACACATCTTGCATTTTTGTTTGTGTTTGTTTCACAGGCTATCACTCCCCTAAGGAATATGAGCGTTACCTGAACTACCTGAACACTCCCCGCAAGACGCAGTACGGGAAGCTGGATAACTATGAGGAGCTGCGCCGTGCCAGGTCCGTGCCTCCTGGACACAGCGACGACTCGGGCAGAGGAGGGGAGAGTACCAAGAGCGCGGGCCGAAAGCAGAAACGGTGAGACCTTTCACCCTAGAATGTACTATGTATTGAATTGTTTTGTACAGTGAATTTTCCTTTAGAAAGCTGAGTAAAGATGACCTCCCTTTCAAGATTCTTCAAATAAAAACTTCCTCCTTTTATAAACTCCTTCGGTCTGAATTCTCTCTAAGCAAAGATTCCCGGCATTTACTTTTCGAACAGACTCCCTCCATATAGACGCTGTCCAAACTATTACTTCTTCCCTTTCAAGACTCTTTGGAGGACAACTTACTCACTTTAAAGACTCTGAAATAAAGACTCCTGCCCTTTTGAAGACTATCCAGATCAAGACTCCTTCCTCTGAATACTCTGTGAGTAAAGACTCTTTCTTTTCAATGATCATGAATACAGAGTTTATGTCAAAACTCTCTCTCTTCAAAGACTGTGAACAATGGCTCCCTCTCTTGAAAGACTCTTTGAATAGAGACTTCTCCTCAAACATTTTATGAACAAAGACTCCCTGTCTGTATTAAAGACTCCAAATAAAGACTGTCTCCCTGTAAAGGCTCTTTACCTCAAAAAAGCTTCACAGTAAAGACTCCTTCCATTGAAGAACGTTCCAAATAAAGAGTTCCCTGCTTTATAGATTGTCTGAATAAAGATTCTGTGCCTTGAAAGATTCTTAGAACAAAGGTACCCTCCCTTTAGATACATCCAAACAAAGGCTCACTTCCTTCAAAGGCTCTCTTTACCCTCCAAATAAAGCCTCTCCCTTGAGAGACCCTTCAAATGTAGACACCCTTCAAAGACTACGAACAAAATCTCCATCCCGTTAAAGATTATCCCGATAAAGATTTCATTGCTTCAAAGACTCTCCAAATAACGACTTCCTCCCGTTAAACGCTATGAATAAAGACCCCATCCCTTTAAATGCTATCCAAACAAAGACTCGCCCTTTTAAAGATTATCCAATCAAAGACTCACTCCCTTCAAAGACTCTCTAAGTAGTCTCTTCAGATAAAGACCCCCTCATGTTACGACTGAATAAAGACGCCCAAAAGACTATTGAAAAAAAAAAACTCCTGCTGTCAACAGACTCCCCAAATAAAGATTCTATTTCTTTGAAGACTCTTCAGGAAAACACTCTGTCCCTTCGAAGACTCTTCATACAGGACTTCCTCCCTTTAGATATTCTCAGAATAGAGATTCCCTCATTTTAGAGACCCTCCGTTCCTTTCAGGGCATTCTGAATGAAGACATCCTCTGTTTAAAGACTATCCAATCAAGAGCTCTACATAAAAGACTTCTTTCCTCCATAGACTCATCACATAAAGAGTCGTTTCATTCAAACAATCTCTCTGCATAAAAACACCTCCACGCCTACCCCGCTTTTTCAAAGATTATCCGGAAAAGACTCTTACTATCAATACTTTTTGCCTGGAACATTTTAAGTTATCTTCCTCTGTTGCAGATTGAAAACTTACATTTGAATTCCCGCAGCAAAGTGGTTGTAAGGACAGTGAGCTGCCAAAGATTCACTCTGTGTGTGTGTGGTGTGTGTGTGTGTGTGTGTGTGTGTGTGTGTGTGTGTGTGTGAGAGGCAGTGCAAGAATTTTGGGGAAAATTTCAATTTCTAGGGGATAGCATACAGATCTTGGAATACATACAACATTTGGTTTGGTGGCATACAAATTTTGGAATTGATCTTGAATTTGGTGAGGTAGCATTTACACAGGTTCTGGGATCTGTTCTTAATGTGGTGACATAACATACAGATTTTGAGACCCATTGTTACTTTTGTGATATAGCATAAAGATTTTGTTATCCATTTTTTATTTGGTGAGATACCATAAAGATTTTCAGATCCTTTCTTATAAGATTAGTAAGCAGAATGTTTTTGATCTAATGTAGTCAGACAACATTAATACTTTGGTCTCCATTCTAAATTTAGTATGATCCATTTTCATCCTAGAGAGATAGAATGAAGGTCTGGGGGTCCATTTTTAAGTTGGTGAGGTAGCATACAAATTTTTGGATCCGTTCTTAATGAAAATTTGGATTCCATTCATCGTTAGATGAGTTGTTGTAAAGGCTTTGTGATCCATTCCAAAAATCGTGAGATTGCATGAACATTTCGTAATCCGTTTGAAATTTGGCAGGAATGCATACTTTTAAATCCACACTTATTTGGTGAGACAGAATTTTTTTTTACTTGATTGCATGTTTTGGAATCCATTCTCGATTTGGTGAGACAGAGTAATTTTTAACTGATTCTTAATTCAGTGAACTAGCATAAGATTTGGGGACCTATTCTTGATTTGGCGAGGCTGTATGAAAATTTGGGGATCTATTCTTAGTTTGGTGAATTACCATAAAGATTTTGAGATCTATTCTAAATATAATCATTCATCGTTATGCCCATCGCTCCCGGTGGAGCATAGGCCATCGACGACCCTTCGCCATCGCACTCTGTTCTGGGCTGTTCTGGTCATTCCAGTCCAGTTGGTCCTTTGTTGTTCCAACTCCGCCTCAGTGTCTCGCCTCCAGCTGTTGCGAGGCCGGCCTCTCTTCCTCTTTTCCTGCGGGTTCCAGGTCAGGGCTTGGCGTGTGGTTCTGGATGCTGGCTTCCTGAGGGTGTGTCCGATCCAACCCCACTTCCTTCGCAGTATCTGCTTAGCCACTGGTTCCTGTCCCGCATGCTCCCACAGATCTTCGTTTCGGATCTTGTCCTGCCGTCGGATTTTGTAGATGCGCCTCAGACATGTGTTGAAGAATGTCTGAATCTTTTGTTGCATCGTCTGTGTTGTCCGCCATGTCTCGCATCCGTAGAGCAGAATTGATTTCACATTGGAGTTGAAGATGCGGAGTTTGGTTCTTATGCTGATTCCTCCAGATGCCCAGATATTCTTGAGCAAGACGAAAGCTGCTCTTGCCTTGCCGATTCTGGCTGTGACGTCTCGGTCCGTGCCTCCCTGTTGGTCAACCACGCTTCCCAGGTAGACGAAAGACTCTGCCTCCCTGATGGGTTCTCCACCGACTGTGACTGATGTGTTGGCAGTGGTGTTGATTTTCATCAGCTCGGTCTTCTTCCTGTTAATCTTGAGCCCTGTCCCGGCTGATGTGGTCTCCAAGTGAGTGGTCTTGTCCTGCATATGGCTGTGGCTGTGTGACAGGAGCGCCAGGTCGTCAGCGAAGTCGAGGTCATCGAGCTGCGTCCAGAGTGTCCACTGTATACCGTTGTTCCTGCCTGTTGTAGTGATCTTCATGATCCAGTCAATGACCAGGAGGAAGAGGAACGGCGACAGCAGGCACCCCTGCCGAACTCCGGTCTTCACCTCGAAACTTTCAGACAGCTGGCCGGCATGGGCAATCCTGCAGTTCATGTCCTGGTAGGTGCACTGGATGAGGAAGATGATCTTCTCGGGGACTCCGTAGTGCCTCAGCAGCTTTCACAGCGTCTCTCTGTCCACACTGTCGAAGGCCTTCTCATAATCTGTGAAGTTGATGTAGAGAGGGGAGTTCCACTCCAGCGACTGCTCCACGATGATGCGCAGGCTGGCGATCTGGTCGGCATATGATTTGTTCCGCCGCAAGCCTGCCTACTGGTCTCGGAGCTTGGGGTCAACAGCCTCTTTCATCCTCTCCAGTAGAACCCTGTTGAGAACCTTGCCTGGCGTTGACAGGAGCATGATCCCTCGGTAGTTGCTGCAGTCCCTGAGGTCCCCTTTCTTCGGCAGCTTGATGATGATTCCTTCTTTCCACAGGGCCGGTACCTCCTCCTTCTCCCAGACCTTGCTGAAGAGGCTGTATAGCATGTTGACAGCTGTCTCTGTGTCTGCTTTGATGGCTTCTGCTGGTATCTCATCCGGCCCTGTAGCCTTCCCATTTTTCAGAGTCATGATGGCCTCCTTGATCTCTGTCTTTGAGGGTTTGTCGCAGCTGATGGGCAGTTCTGTCTCTGCGGGTGGGATGTCTGGTGGTGCGTCAGGGGCGGGGCGGTTCAGCAGCTCCCTGAAGTGTTCTGCCCATCGTTTCAGCTGTTCCTCGGTTGTTGTCAGTGGGTTTCCGTTCTTGTCCTTCACTGGCTTGTCTGTCTGCTGGAACTTACCCGTCAGCTTCTTGGTTACCAGGTACAGGTCCTTCAGGTTCCCCTGTCCGGCTGCTGCCTCTGCTTGACTGGCCTGGTCGTCAGAGTAGTCCCTCTTGTCATTCTTGATGCTCCTCTTTATTTCTCTGTTCGCTGCTGTGTGCTCTTCCTGTGCCTTTGCCTTAGCGGCTCTTGTTCGGCTCGTGTTAGCGTAGTTTTCTTGTCTCTCCTGTTTCCAGCTTGTGGATGGTGTCGGCAGAGACCCATTCCTTGTGCTGGGTCTTCTTCTTGCCAAGGATCTCTTCACATGTGTCATGCCAGAGCTTCTTGCAGTGATCCCACTGTGTCTCGATGTCCGTCTCGCTGTCTTCTGTCAGCTCTTGTAGCGGCTGGAACCTGTTGGAAAGGCTGATCTGGAATGCTGCTTGTGTATCCCTGTTTCTGAGCAGTCCGACATTGTACCTTGTCCGTGTGTTGTTGGCGTTGGTAAATCTCTTGAGACGAAGTCTCACTGTTGTTAAAAGAAGGTGGTGGTCTGATGACACGTCAGCACCCCTCATCACTCGTACATCCCGCCATGATCTCCTGAATTTGCGGCTAATGCAGATGTGGTCAATCTGGTTCTCTGTGACGTGGTTCGGAGATCTCCATGTGGCCTTGTGGATGCGCTTGTGTGAGAAGATGCTTCCTCCTATCACCAGCTGGTTCAGGGCGCACAGGTCTGCAAAGCGCTCACCATTCTCGTTCATCTGTCCCAGTCCGTGTGTCCCCATGATGTCCTCGTGGCCTGTGTTGTCCATTCCAATCTTGGCATTGAAATCTCCCATCAGTATGGTTATGTCCTTTGCTCCTCTTCTGTCTATCACTGTCTGTAGTTACTGATAGAAGTCATCTTTCTTCTCTTCTTCCGCATCATTGGTGGGAGCATAGCACTGGATGATGTTCAGCCTGATGTCCTTCTTCGTGGTAAACTTGGCTGTGATGATGCGGGAGTTGACAGGTTCCCATCCGATGAGTGCCCCCTGTGCCTCCGGTGCCAGCATCAGGGCCACACCCTCAGTGTGGGGGGCGCCATCGTCTGTGTGTCCTGAGTACAGCAGCTGTTCTCCAGATGAAAGTCTCAGCTGTCCTGACTGTAGCCACCTTGTCTCACTCAGTCCTAGCACTCCGATATTGTAGTTTTTCATTTCTCTCGCAACTTGGATGGTTTTTCCTGTTTCGTACATCGTCCTGATGTTCCATGTGGCTACTCTCGTTGTTGTCCTGGGTGTTAGAAGGGGAGTCAGCCTTGGTTCCTTCCGGCTTTCACTGCACTGCGTCATAAGTCTCCGGGATGGAGACCCTTCCTTGCCCAGGTGAATGTTTTGGTTCGTTGTTGTCGATGCTTCTGTAACTAGTCTATTTTACAGGTAGGGTTGTTAGCCCTACGCAAACCCCTTTATCCTTGGGGCGAGTGGTCCTGCCTTAGTCGCCTCTTACGACATGCATGGCAGGGCAGTGGGTCTATTCTATGCCCAACCCACAGGGCGGATTCTAAATATAAAGTAGCATGATATTTTGGAATATATTGTTGATTGGGTGAGACAGCAAGACAAATTTTGGATCCATCCTTAATTCAATGAGATAGCAAGAAGGTTTTGAGAGCAACAGCTAATTTGGTGAGACAGCATGAAGGTTTTCAGAGCTTTAGCAAATTTGCTGAGACAGCATAAACATTTCGGGAGCCATTCTCAAACTTGCACGCACGCACTTCTCCTTCTCCCAGGACACCTTGCAGCAGCCGCAGCTGGGCACCCTCCATGGTGAGTTCCGGTTCCCGACCCTCCACCCGTCAGAAGGCCAATGGCAAGAAGGCCCAGCGCCAGCAGTCCCCCCTGCCCCCCAGTCCCAAGCCCACCTCCGAGGACACGGCGTCCAAGGACCACCACAGCTCTGAGCTCGACTCAGATGAAGACCCCACCGACCACACCCGCAAGGAAGAGTCTGAGGTTGGGGAGGAGGAGCCCTTGGCGAGGATCAAAGAGAGCGAAGAGGACTCCTACCAGTCCAAGGACAAAACCAGCACGAAGTCAGCCAGCACAGCGTCCGCCCAGAAAGAAGCGGAACCCGCTCAGGTCCCTCTGTCCACCACCCCTAAAGACGACGACGGTGTCTCTCCCAGGAAAGGAGACGAGGGCGGAGACCTGCGTAACGACTTCCTGTCCCCCAGGAAAGGCGAGGAGCCCACGACACCCAGGAAAGACGAGGTGGACGGGCCGGCAGTCCAGGAAGGCAAAGAGGAGCGGTCCAGCGAGGGCGCGGCCCCCTCCACCACCAACGCGGCCCCAAGCAGCAGCACCAACACCACCAGCAACAACTTCCTGGCCCTCATCGTCAGCGACGCGGAGAAGGACGATGACAAGACAGCGGAAGACAGCAGTGAGCAGGAGAAGCAGTCATCGGCAGTGGAGGAGAGCAGTGCTGCAACCACTACAGCCTCGCAGCAGCCGCAGCAACAGCAGCAGCAGCAGCTGGAGCATCCTGGCATCGCGCGGAAATTCAGTGACACCCAGATGGCTTCCGGACACACGCCCAGGATGAACAAGGAGGGACGAACACGGCCTCTGTCCCGGGCTGGGAGAGGAAGGGAACAAGGCCAAGGTAGGTCCCACTCTGGTAACGGGGTGTCTGTCTGTTGTCAGTAATGTGGCTTTCCTTCTGCCGTGACTGAGTGTGATCGTCTCCCTTTGATCATTTGCTGGGTTAAGGGTGTAGGTTTGTTGTTGTTTTTGTTGTTGTTTAACGTTTCCTTCTAGTCTGTTGTCAGTAATGTGGGTTTCTTTCTGCCGTGACTGAGTATAATCGTCTCCCTTTGATCATTTGCTGGGTTAAGGGTGTAGGTTTGTTGTTGTTTTTGTTGTTGTTTAACTTTTCCTTCCAGTCTGTTGTCAGTAATGTGTGTTTCTTTCTGCCGTGACTGAGTGTGATCGTCTCCCTTTGATCATTTACAGGGTTAAGGGTGTAGGTTTGTTGTTGTTGCTGTTGTTTAACTTTTGCTTCTAGTCCGTTGTCAGTAACGTGGGTTTCCATCTGCCATGACTGAGTGTGGCGTCTCCCTTTGGTCATTTGCAAGGTTATGGATGTAGTCTTTTTTTCTTTTTGGGTTACTTTTCCTTCTAGTTCGTTATCAGTAACGTGGGTTTCCTTCTGCCATGAGTGTGATTGTCTCCCTTTGGTCATTTGCAGGGTAAAGGGTGTGGTCTTTTGTGTGTGTTTTCACTTTCTTTCAAGTCTTTTTATCCCATTCCTGGAATACAAATTACTTTCAAATCAGACAGATGGTGCCAGAGCTGTGGTCTGTTGGAGAAGAGACCTCCATGAACTATTTTTGAAAAAAAAAAAATCAAGCTCCATGGTGCAGTGGTTAGTACTGTATGCTTGAGGGCAGAAGGACTATGTGTTCAGATCCCAGCAGAGGCACTTATTCGTGTGTTTTTTGCCCTGGATTCGTCCTACTTACTTAGAGTTGTGTGTGCCATGGGCTCCACAGGGAAGACTGGAACCACACAGTCGAATTTCATTTACATAACGAATGTATCTTCTCAGAGTGTTGCTCATATTTTCTGACTAACACTGCAGGTGTCTGTATCTCTCGGTTCTGGTTGACACCAGGATACATTATGAAAGGGATGAAAGAGTGCAGCTTACTTGACTAGCCTCAGACCAGAATGCAACTCCTCAGCATCACCTTTTTCACTCTCACTAATCATCATAAAAGAGAACGTTTAAAACAAAGTGTGGGTCAAGATTTCAAATATTCTTTTAGAGAGTGTAGTTGAGAAGTGTTTAAAAGTCTCTTTCTTTGTTACTGTGATCTGTAGAATTTTCGTCTTTGTACAGTCATGTTTTAAAAGATGTTGGCAGTCGGATCAGAATGTACTGTAACTAAAATCCCAAATATGATCGTATTTATCATCTGTTTCTGTGTAAACATTTACTATTATCATTGTTGTTGTTGTTATTGTTGATACTATTGTTAATTGTTATCTTCATAACATTATCATTATCATGATAGTTTCTGTGTAAACATTTACTATTATCATTGTTGTTGTTATTGTTGATACTATTGTTAATTGTTACCTTCATAACATTATCATTATCATGATTTTATCATCGTTATTACCATTAGAGCCCCAAGAGACCTTCATATCCCCGTCCCTCAGTACTTTCAGTCTGAGACTGCCGAGACAAATCCAGTGAACCTAGCACAGTCACTTTAGGTTGTGTTCCCTCACCCCACCCCTTTCTGCCCCCCCCCCCTCCCCCTCCCCACCCTCCGTCCTGCCCCACGGTCATATTTACCATCACTTCCCCTGTATCATCAGTTGTTTATTCCCTCTTGGTGACGTGCAGAGAAAGACAACTCTGACGACGACTACGATGACACGGATGATGAAACAGAGAAGACGAATACAGAGATGGCCAAGGACAAGAAGGAAGCGTCATCACCACCACCACCACCACAACAACAACAACAGCCACAGCAGCAGCAACAAGCGGAGGAGAAGAAGGAGGAGGAACCAGTGCAACGATCAGGTCTGGAAGCCGAGCCACAGGTGCTGGACTCTTCCAGGACTGAAGACTCCAAGGTGAGAGAAGTGATGTGCGTGTGCTCATTTCTTTTTTTTTTTTTTTTTCACTAACGTGTGTAAGCTATGCAATCAACCTGTTGTAGTTGTCACTGTGTGTGTGTATGTATGTGTATGCCTTTGTTTTCTGTGTGTGTGTGTGTGTGTGTGTGTGTGTGTGTGTGCGTGTGTGTGTGTGTGTGTGTGTGCACGTGTGTGTGTGTGTGTGTGCGCGCGGTGTGTTTGTGTGCGTGTGTTTGTGTGTGTGTGTGTGTGTGTGTGCTTGCAGCGTGTGCTGAGCACCTACAAATTCTTGCTCTCCCTCCCTGCCCCACCACCAACACCATCCCTACCCCCTCCACCCCTCCCCGAAAATGGAAAACTATGTTTTAATCAATTGCAGTTTCATCAAGCTGTTGCTAAGAGAACAGTGATCTTTTGATGGAAATATAGTGACAACATTTCACACAGTCCAGTGAAATCCCTTGGTGCCATAATGTTTCAACAATCCTAAGAAATAGTCATCAACAGGATCTTTTTAGATATTCCTTTGGGACAAAATCGATCCACTATATTTCCTGGGGTCCTTTATAAGATCGGTCATTTACAACCTCTTTATGTTTCCTTTTTTTAATTACCATTTTATTGATATATCACTGTGATCCTGCATGCAGTCAACATTTTTCTCCATCTTTAACTGCTTAATTACAAGGGACACAATACTCTCACCCACACCCAAACACACACCCACACCCAAACACACACCCAAACACCACACACACACACACACACACATGAACACATGCGTCCAAGCTGCTTGTGCATGCCTCCATGTTGGACAGCTGCTTTTCTTTTTCTTTCTTTTTTCTCTTTTTTTTACCCCCCAAGTCAAAGCAGTATTCCACACTGTACATTGCAGAAATGATTAGGATTCAAACTTGCATCATCAGGTCATTTGTCTGAGGTTCCTTTGCCAGGACGTATAGGCTGAAATGGAGGTGTGGTAAACTAAGTGACCCGACTGCTTCTTGTGTGTGTATTATTCTTCAGGTTTAAACACAGGCTCTCCTTTCCAAGAACTCTTGTATTCTCGTTCCTTCCTCCTGCTGCTGTCCCCACCTCCGTCACCCACTTTCCCTTGATGTTTTTAGATGTTCATTCGTCTTGTGTGTGTGTGTGCGTGTGCGAATACATGCATGCATGCGTGCTTGAGTGCGTGCATATGGGTGTGTGTATGTGAGTGTGTATGTGTGTTGTGTGTATGTTGTGTGTGTGTGTGTGTGTGTGTGTGTGTTCATCCTTATGTTTAAAAAAAATAGACTGTGTACACCTTTTTTCCATGATCAATGCTTTTCCAAAACAAAAAAAAGTGTTGAAGTTTTGATGAAACCAATGTACATATGGATACGGTATTATGCATATATGAATTAAAAATACCAAGAAATTGAATGTCCTGTAACTCCTGACAGACGGAAGAGCGGGGTGAAATAGACAACGAACCAACCACCGCAGTGGACCAGGACAAAAGGGCAGGCACACCAGATGAAGGCAGAGATGAACGTGCGCAGGATAGCCAAGAGGCTGAAGGACCCCGCTCCCTGATCATTCCCGTGAGTAATCAGGCGCAGGATGGCAGTGGCACCAAGACAGACAACGTGCTGGACCTCTCTGCCGAGCACAAGAACAGGGACGTCGACAAGCTGGAGTATTAAACTGAACTTTTTTTTTTTCAATTGATGAATTGGTTTGTTTTAAAACAAATGCTGAAAGAAATTGTTCCTTCTGGGGTTTTCTTATATTCATTTCGTTTCTGGTTGATTGTATTTTTCATTTATTTATTTTTGAAAAATAGGAGAGTTCATACTCACATTTTTTATTTAATATTCAGAAATAGAAATGCAAAACGGAGTGGGCGTAAAGAAAGGGAAAGGGGGGTGGGGGGGGGGGGGGGTGCAGAAAGCAGCATATAAAACTCACCACTCTTGTCAAAGTTACCGAAACTTTTCTTCTAAACTTCTATATTATTTGTAACTTTGGATCCAAGATTTCAGTTGTCATTATTTAATGATTGAATGTCAAAACACTGGGCAAATGTTTGATATGGTAACCCTGATTAAAAAGATTGTGTCTGTACAGTTGTCAGTAGTGATTTAGAAGTCTTTTTCTTTTTTTCCTTTTCTTCTGTGGATATGAGAATCTCAATATGATATTCCTTTGTATTCAGTTTGAATTCTTCAAAATTTTATTGAAGTATTGGTTTGATTTTCATGACAGTTTTCCTCCCACAGGTTTATATTTTGTATTGCGATTAATGTGTGCTTGTTAAAGTGGATTGTTATGTGATCCCATGGAAGTCACCATTCATGCATTGACAATGGAATCATAGTGATAATTTCAGCAGGATCCAAGTTCTGCTGTTACTGCATTTCATCATTTTTTGTTTATTCAGAAATGTTTTCCAAGGAAGGAGCAGATGACATGCAAGCGTTTCTTTTTTTGTTTTTTGTTTTTAATTGTTCTGCCAAAAGTTCCTACATTAAGTTTTCCTGTCTTTATCCTGTCCTAAACTCTAGTCCATCTGTGTCCTTCCTTTTCTGTTATGACTATCAGTTGGCATTGCGGCTATTTAACTATTGATGCTGTCATCAAAAACCGACGTGTAACCATGTTGGCCAACTTCAGTTCTTCTATACAGATTTCTGCCCACATTTGACTGAAAACCAGCATTTATCTCCAGGGTTATTTCCGTGAAGACAATTTTTTTTTTTTTTCTGTTTTGTTTTATTTTGATTTGAATTTCTACCATACAGTGGAACCTATTCATAACGACCTCTATGGGATTTAAATCTAGTCCACACCACCACAGAAATGTACCAGAAAAATAAATCTTTAAAGGGGACAGAATCTTTTGTCAGATAGTCCTTTTGTTATGAGGTTTCACTGTTCTTTGATATCATTTGACTACAATGTTCAGAGGTGGAGCCACCGAATGTGTATTTTTTATGTCACTGTGTTGAATGCCTTATCCCTACCTCTGTATTTCATTTCAGAGTTACTGCCCAGTTGGACATGCAGAGCCCTTACAGGGCTAACATCACACAGATGAAAAAAAAAAAGTTCTGTCCTGATGAAAAAAACATATAAACAGAGCATAGCAGTCTACAAAATATTTACAACAGTTCAAAACATAAAGGCTAAATCATTGGTGTCTTAAAGGGGGATATATATCAAGGCTGCGGTGAGGACACCAGCCACTCCACTTGACTCAACAACTGATTGAACAGTGATTACAGATTACAGTTCACTGGACTTCTCTTAAAACCAAACACATACGCCCCCAAACACACACATGTGGGTGCACTGAATGATCATGCTCATGCGCTTTCAGTTTTATTACACTGTAATGAAATTGATATTAATTGACGTAAAAGAAGAAAAACTTTGCTCCCCTCAACAACATGTTCCCCGCAAGGTGCCCTCTTCTGCATGCCACTGGTGGTGCTCAGTGATAATCATTTGAATGCAGGAAAATGTGCTGTTCAATATGCATTAACAGCACAACTCAACAGCTCGAGAATGAGGGGACTGTACCTGGGAACAAATGGACACCGATTTCCAGGTAGCATCTGACTGATGGAGGATTCTGCGATGCATTTGCTTTGTGGTTGGGATCACCTGACAGTCAAGGTGCAGATTCAGTTTTGAAAAATGGATGCAAACATTGTCATGGACATGTCATGTCTGTGAAATAACTGCAGTACACAACATCGAATGTAAGTGACAGCAGAACTATGTTCTTGAACATGAAACAGCTGTGCGCAGTATCTATGATACTGATGTGGTGTATTTCCAATAACAATGTATGCAACTGTTTCCAAAGACAAACACAAACCACATGCAGCCATCAGCAGCTATCAATATGAATGATGATCATCACCAGTAAAATGGCTAAAAATCAGGGATATATCTGCACATCATGATTCACAGATGATGTCCACACTGACAGGTAGTTCACAAGACAGGTACCTTTCATCACCGTTAATTTTGTCACTGGAGTGTGATATCATTTATGACCATGGTCATCCATTTTCAGAGGTGTACTTTGTATTATGATTGTGATAATCAGTATTAATATGTGTGTGTCAATGCTGGTCATGTTTCATTGAAGACCTGATGTCAGTACAGGCTTTATTCTGGACACAACTTGGCTTTAAGAGCCTTAGACTAATGGGAAGTTCTTCTCATAATTTGCCCTTCATGGAGGAATCATTGTCCAAGTACAGTAGGCAAGAGTTTGCATTTTTATCAAGTCAAATTTTGCTTTCAGTGGCGTTTATAATATGTGCATTTTCCTGTTTTTGACTTGCATTTATCATGAGCTGATGACTGGAAAGAGGCCCTTTTATGTGACAATGGATTCATCCAATGGTTGTGATTTAGGGTAAAACAAAATGGAAGTGTCTGGATTGAGGACCACACACACGCACGCATGCACGCACGCACACACACTCACAGAGTAACAGAAAAACAGCGTTAATACATATGAACTGACGATTAATTACATAGCATAAGCTTTTTCTACTTATACTTCAATTTCATTTTCATTTGTAATCCTCTCTCACTGTATCATACAGAGAATTATGCATAGAATTTTAGATACTCTCCAATCCACTTTTCTTTTTAGGTCAAAACACAGTTGTAGGCTTTATTTTCCTGGAAAAGAAAAAAAAAAAAACAAGACTTTCCCAAACATGGAGTGAATAAAGTGTCATCCTAGCAGCAGTGTAGTTTGTTTGGAAGGTTAGATTTTCACCAATTGTATCAACAACTTTGTGTGATTGTCACATCATCCTAATGGCAGACTACTTTATTTGGGAAATGTATGTTTGTTATTTTGTAATTCATTTATATTTTTAAACCAGTTTTTGCAAACACTTCAGGCACCTGCATGCACACACACACACACACACACACACACACACACACACCACACACACACACACCACACGCACACAGAGCATTTCTTGTCACCCAGTTGATCTGGTCCATCACAGTCCCACTGCCAGAACTTTGCATTGTTCCCACACAAATGATATACAATTGTTATACATCTCCATCACCTTCCTCGTAAAAATGATACCTGAATCTGTGTTTTAAAGTTCCTCAACTGTTCTGGCAAATCTCTATGGTTCCTGACTGTGTGTTCCCAATATTGATTCTACAGCCAGGTTTCTTTGATCCCACAATGCATCTGATGAACTCTGAACAGAACATGCCTTGATAAAGGATCTCAGGCAAACTAAAATCGGCCAAGTCTTCCAGAATCGACATTGATGTGTTATCAGATGTTTTGTCAACATCGCCATGTCGTGTAGATTTGTTGAAGCTGTTTTTGCATTTGGTTGTGCTTTGTGTGTGAGTGTGCGTTGCGTGTGTGCCATAATTTCCTGACCATACAGCGCTACTTTCTGTCGATGGATATTCCAAAGAATTTTTTTATTTTTATAAATCTATGCCTAACCTGATTGAGATAATATTTCTTAACCAGTTGGAGCCATGAATATCCGAGTTCTTCAACATTACTGGCCTAGTCATGCCACACAGTACAGGATGGGTTTTCCCATGTCCTGTATTTGTCTATCAAGACTGGCAGCACGGTCAGTGCTAGAATGAGGCTCAATCAAAGGAGTCTGTGACTTGCCTTTGTGTCAGAAATCCATGGTAATGGTCTGACCCAGGCTCCGGTTGTTCCATCCGACTATCCCTGACTCTGGCACTGCAAGCTTGGCCACAACTGACACTTGTTTTGAAAGGACATTTCGCTTTTACTTTCAATCAACAGGTTTCGTGTCAACTGCTGTGGAAGGATATACCAGGGGAGATAATCCACAATGCTTCTGTCACTTGAAGTTTCATTGGTTAATTTCTTTCTTTTTTTCTGAACGGTAGACCAGTTGAACAATGGATAGAATAGACGTTAGTCTGAAAACACTGAGACACTGGAAAAATCCTGCAGTGAGTTCATGAGATAAAGCAAAACATGGTCATTGTTTTTCCCCTCCAGATACTGCATGATTTGGAGAATGAACTTTGACCGTCTTCACTGTCAAAGCACAAACTTTGACCGCCTTCACTATCTAAGCACAAAGTTCTAAGTTGCTGGAAGAAGCAATCGTGTATGGTCTAGAAATTAGGGTACAGATCATTGAGCTACCTGTGTCTTGATCTCAGTGAGCCAAGTGTTTTTCCATCATCCGACTGTGATATCGGGGTCTCTTGAAGACCTGTTCCGTCTCATGTGGTGTATACCCTCTTCATTGTGCCCCTCTAGGGTGGACTGTGTTGCATGGGGAATTTTCATTTTGATGTCTGTGATTTCAGTTTTCATGTCATTCAACATGTACAATGACTCACACACATAATCAAAGCTAGACTTAGAGTGCTTGTGTGGTTACAACTGAATACAGTACCTGGATTACTCTCTTTGGTGTCCATTTGCTTGTGTGCGCTTGTGAGAACAAACGTCTGTGTGCGTGTGAAAGGACGCAAACATGTGAGCACCGAAGTGTGTCTGTGACCGAGTGAGAGCATAGTAACTATAGGTCTACAAGTGTGTCTGTGACCGAGTGAGAGCATAGTAACTATAGGTCTACAAGTGTGTCTGTGACCGAGTGAGAGTATAGTAACTATAGGTCTACAAGTGTGTCTGTGACCGAGTGAGAGCATAGTAACTATAGGTCTACAAGGCACACCTAAAGATAAAAAAAAAAAACCTCATAATAAGAGATGGAGAAAAAAATAGGTGCAGTGAGGAGAAGGGGTGAGGGGAGGGTGAGTTTCGGATCACAACTGAGAGCATCAAAAAGCATAAGATCTACAATTCTGAAATGCTGAAAACAGGAAGGGGCAGGTGGGACCCCCCTCCCCCCCCCCCAAAAAAAACCCCACCCACCCCCTTACTTCTTCCCCCCTTCCCCAAAAAGTGAAGTGGATAGGGAAAGGGGATTCAACAAATGTTACCAATTCCAGTGCCAATCCACAATTTTTTTCAAGTCAAAACTTTCTGCCTTCTTTCATTTGATCAGAGTGAGAAAGCAACAGTTCTTGCATATGTCTCAACACAAATTTTCAATGATGTTTGTTTTCACATATCCTGTTTTGCCTCTAAGGCAGGAATGTGATAAGGATCTGCGAAAAATAAACATATCAGCAGAGTGTGGGGTTCAGGGGTCCATTTCCTCTCGGACAACAAATACAATGCAGCCACACTGGTCAAAGCTGGCAAGTGCAAAACAAAAAAACAACAAAAAACAAAAACAAAAATCCCTTACAATAACGAAAAAAGGGAATGCACTGTGTGTGAACAGTTGTCTCTTCACACTCTGACACCATCCTTTCCAAGGTTGATGCAAAGGAAAGTCATGTTGCTGTTGCTGTTTGTTTCGATTTCTGGCAAAGCACATTTAAAGTTTTCTGACTAGCTGCCAATCCGCTGACTGGTCAACACATTTTCACAGGTTGCAAAAACTTGGATTAAATCCACAAAGATAAAACATACATTAACCTGCCTGTTCTCCATGCATATGTGAAACTGTAAATGATTAATTCAAATAAGCAGCTTAGATGGGCACGATTTACCAATACAGTTTTGATGAAAATGCCTCATAAACAAATTGTCATCCATGCATAAAAGGCTACACTCGCATTAAACAACAAAAGCTGCTCTCAAAGAATATTACAATTTCATACCTCTGGCTTGACTCGTCTTTTCCACAGAAAGTCTGCTAACCAATCAAACAGCTACAATTTGCTTGTTTGTTGTTGTTTTTTTAAATCAAACTTCAAACACACTTTCTGTTAGAGCCTCATTTACAAAAGTCCTTCCCCTCAATCTTCTGCTTTCCTATTGTTTGATTTATGTGCGTTTGTGCCTTTGGCACCACCCATTAGATGGTGTGGGGAAAGTCCGCCTAAATAATCATCTTTATATAAAGTCAGTGGCAAAGACCAGGGATATTTATTGGTAAATTACCTTTTCTGCAATGATGTTGGGCACGTCATGCATGAAAGCCATGAAAAAATTTTACAAACAACAAGAATTATCAAAAAAAAGTACACAGTAAGAGATGAATATGCAGAATCAATGTTTATTTCACATGGTTGCTTACACTGGCTGAAGACAAGTCAGACAGCACTGTATCAGACACTGAGTGGAAAAGTGGAATGAAGCCTGTATTGCACTGATTACGATCACTGAATGCTGTATCACTGCGCCTACAGGTACATGTTCTGGTAAACTTTGATTCGAATAAACAAATGCAGGTAAAACCAGCTTGTTCAGTTTTCTCCAGATTCACATGATGCAATCACCATTGAGGAATGAACAATCAAACTGGTCTTGGATTCCATCAACCTTATTTCTGTTAAAACATTTCATAGAATGTGAATTCATACAAAATATAAAAAAAAAATTGACCAAATTTATGGGTATCATACTCGCCTAAAACCGGAGTCAAAATACACACAGCAAACATGAACAACACTGAATGCAGACGAAGTAGAATGACATCCCTCAATATCAGTATAACTTCAGCTGTGAAATGGCAGTCAAGAGTCAACTTCTGGGAATTTAACTGATTTTTTTTTTTTTTTCTAGATTGCTGACCATAAATGGTCTCAAATGTCACGCCTCTGAAAAAAAAATACACAGCAAACCTCTTCTGGCTAACCAAGTAATACTTTGTGTTGGAACCTCTTTCTTTTTTAAGCCCCACACAATTTCACACAGTGCACGACCCCAGAATCATATCAACAATTGTACATGATGAAGAGAAACAGGTTTCACGGTTTGATTTCTTGATTCACTGTTCACTTATGTTTCTTTGTGGTTTTCTCTGCTTGTTGTTTCAGAAAATATGTGGACAGAAGCATAGCAAAAAAAAACAAAAAAAAAAAACCCCTACCATAACCAGAATTTCTTATCACTTCTGCTTGCTACTAGTTTCAAGTACACATGTTACACATTTTAGGTCAAAACCGATGTAATAGAGATCTGTTTCAAGATCGGCTGCTTTTAAAAGTTAATGTGACAACTATATTTGACATCCTTTTGGGGAGTAAAAAATATGGTTTAGTTCATGGCTGTCTACAATAAAACAAAAAACAAACAAAAAACACAACAACAATCAACTGTGTCAATGAATTGGGCACCACACACAGAAGTGAATAGAAAAAAACAGTTCACATGACAAATCATATTTATTCATTAACCTGGAGACAAGTTCCAGAGACATCAAGAACTGAGGAGCCCAAACGTGTGCATTCACTAACTTCTGACTCTTTGTGCCCTGTGCCCGGTGTTCTGCTCTCGTTTTCTTTTGCAGGAAAATGTGGATACCTCTAATGACAGTGACTAAACCAGTTCACAATTTCATTGATATACGACCATAAACACTAATATTTACAACAAAAATAGAAAGAGAGAGAGACAGAGACATCAAGAATAAAAAAAATGTGCACACACACACACACACACACACACACACACACACACACACACTCAAAATAAAAGGATGTGACTGCATCTATACCAGTAATAATAAAAAAGCATTCCTACATGTTCATTTGCATGCAAAATGTATTTATTTTCATCCTGTAACCTATTCCCCTATCCTCCATAGCTGAGAGCATTGACGTTTTCAAAGTGCTCAATCAACTGCATCCAAAGCTGCTTTTAACTGTGTTATATATTCTGTACCAGTGTAAGAGATGAGAAAAAGCAAAAGATCCACCCAAAGATGAATCTGTTTCTTTTGAGAATATCTTTAACATTTTCTCGCCATTAAAAAAAAAGAAAAATTATTACCATTGCCATTGGTACTGTTGACTATTCCCTGACTTACAAATTTTCGATATTGTTCCAAGACAGAAACAGAAAAAAAAGGAAAGTCTTGGAAAGTCACAGCTGCATACCATCCTCTACAGCAACCCAGAAATGACAGTCTCATTAGCTCCATGATTTTTGCACTTCTGTGAACAATATGTCATTACTGTGTCACTACTAGGAATTTTTCTTTAATGATTAGAAAAGGCAGTACAAATTCAACATGTAAAAAAAACAACTTTAAACAGGGTAGATTCTACCTAGCAGTGATGCTATCATTAGCTGCAATGGTATTACAATAAAGAGCTTTATCACTGCCAGATTTCAACCAATCGTTTGTCTACATAAAAATCAACAATCTCAACTGAAAAATAAACAATCAATATATGGATTAATAAAGGAAGAAGTTTATCAGAATGTCTAGTTATTATTCTGTGCATTATGATTATATGTATGTGAACAAAGTGTTAATGAAAATGACAACATACTGCATCATATCAATGTTAACTGTGACAACTGACTCTCCATGCATCAGATTCTACACAAAACCTTTTATACAACACACAGCACAGCTTGTGCTATCTATAGTGTCCTAAGCCAGTACAATGCTTCAAACAAGCACAGATTTTTTTTGGTATGAAAATTGTGTCGGTCTTGAACAAAAGATGATAACAGAAAAAAATTCTATATAGATATCATAGATCCTGGTGACAATTAGCACTTTGGAGTCTTATTATTGGAACTTGCGTGTTTTTTCAAACTTTCACGAATATGGTCAAAAGATCTGGAAATTCAGCTAGACATTCAATTTTTCTTCTATTCTTTCGCCTGTTCTTTTTCTTCTTCATTTGATCAACAATGTTCATTAAACGAAAAGCCATGAAACATAAGTTTAAATCTCATGACCTGACCCCCACTTTCACTAGTCAATATTAACAAATTAACAGCCAAATCTTTTTTTTTTTGACTGACAACATGCACTTTGATCATTAACTTCTGTACTATTGTGATGAATATGAGCTAGTTCAGTAACTGGGAACATCACTTCCCAATTTCTTTCTCATACACATTCATAAGTAATCTCAAAACATCCATATGATCTGTACAAACCTAATATCTATGCAAACATACAGTTACATTCACATTTAACAATGATCTGAAGTATTCATTGTTACATAGCATACAAGAAACTAAAGCAAAGCAAAAACAGCGGAAATTTTGTCAAGGGGGTGGAGTGAGGAGGGAGGCGAGCTTTTGTACAAGACCATGTACTTAACATTCTTAACAGACTTTATACTGGGAAAACACTTCACTGCTTCTGGGCTTTCTCTGAAAACAACATTTTGTTTCAGCTGATCATTTTTATTTTCTGATGATGACACAAAAAAATCGAGTGGATTTTCCACTGAAAGCGAAAGAATTTCACGCCTGCATAGATTCCTTTTTGTTTCTCACTGTTACCTCCATCCATCCTCCTCCCCCCCAAAAAAATATTCCTTCTTCGCCTCACATTTTTGTACTCAACATGTTTCAACAAAACCTACCACATGTAAGAATGGATGTTCTCCCAAAAGAAAACACATCACTAGCTCTCGTTCTCTCCAGCACATACATTTTAGGATTTTCTGTATTCTATCCTCTCCACCTTGACCTCATCGTTGAAGAGTTTGTAAACGTAGGCCACCACTGTGGACTGCTGGATGTCCAGGATGACAAAGGAAGGGATGATGCCACAGCCACTGCACACATCATTGGCATCACAGAGGTACTCGGAGCACATATGAAAACCTCCTGTAGTAAGATTTATTGCTTTAATGAAGGGGGGAAAAAAAGGCGATATCATATACGTAAGAAGAAAATAAATCCACACACTGATGCAATACACTGTATTATGCAGTGGAACATCTTCACAATGACCTTGAAAATGTCAGGGAAAATAGGTCTTTTTAGAATGCGGCGTTTACGGGGAGGCAACCTTTTTAGCAAAAACATGCGTACAAACAACTCTCATAAACAAGTTTGTGTGCACACATATACACATGCACACACACACACACACACACACACACACACACACACACACACACACACACACACGCATGCATCCACACACGCTTGCTCGTTCGCATGCATACGCAAATGCACACATGTATGCACGTACACACACACAAATCCATTCATAAGTTGTTTACATCCTGATACAAAAAACATCTTGGCTTAGCATTTTTTCCAGTGACTACTAGTTTTACTTTCTCTGTGGCAGCTCTGGAAGCCAAGAGCCCAATGACACTCCCTTGAAATTCTTTATGTCGGCACGGTCTTTTTCCTTTCCAGACATGTTTTATTTAGCACAGAACTCTATGATAAAGGCCTGTTTCACCTGCATTACACCTGTCCCAAAGAGCCAATTTTGACATGGGTCTGGGATTCTATTCACCTAGTCATCAACCACTTCTGCAACGACTTCTTCCCACTCACCACTGAACATGGATGCATCAATGTTGTTCAGTACATGGCCACACATAATCATGTCTCATTTCTTCCAACAGTATCAGTACTGTGTCCCAGACTCAGTGAACTTCTAACAGTTCACTTCCCCTTCAGCCGATAGGCTACAGGAACTGTAACCTTTTTTAACCACCTAAGATCTACTCATACGGACAAAGGGGTAGGAGGTTTGTAGGGATAGCTGTGAGTGCAGGAGTTGGGAGGGGGAAATACCCTCTGCAATGCCCTATGTATCTGAGATTCTCTTGTGTCCATGTGAGTGCGTTATCCACTGGACCACCATTCTGTTATCTACAATATGTCCTATTACCTCAAATTATCGTTTATCTACAACATCATTATATGTATCCAGTACCCACTATATCATTATTGCCTAGATTAGTACCTATTACTTAAATATAAAAACATAATCTGCCATCCATAAATAACTTTAGAAACAAAGAAGAGAAGACAAGAAAAGAAAAAAACTACAACAAAAGGTAAACTGAGACATCTGTACAATTCAATCATGTGTGAGGAAGAGGGGAAAAAAAAAAGTCCTCAGTTTTCAAATTTCATGTAATCACACTGATTAAGTGATTAAAACATAAATAAATACAAACAAAATAAAACTCTTAAAACATGACACTAAAGATAAACCAAATGTGTTTAAAGAAACAGAAGCATATTCACACACACACACACACACACACACACACACACACACACACACACAAACACACACATGCGTGCATGCGCACGCTCGAGTGCACACGCACACATAAACGCACACACACACACACACACACACACACACACACACACACTCACTCGCAGTGTGAAGACAGACAACACATTACAAAGCCAATCTGATTCTTGTACACAAACCTTTCTGTTCCACAATATGCCCCAGTAGCGGATCCTGGATTGATGTAAAACTTGCCCTCATGCTCATAAGCTTGAAATTTATGGTGTGACCTGAGATGAGAATGTCTACATCCAGCTGTCGTTGCACCATGGCCAGGCTCTCGCTCTCACCCCAAGGCACCACCTGGTGGCCATGACAGAGACCAATGCGGAACTGTCCCACTGTCACCACTTTTTGTTCTGGGTAGTTCATGTTCTGCAACATTCAAACAACGTGATATTGTTTATTAACTGTACCGAACATGGGTATCAAAATTAGAAATTAGCCATCCATGAATGAAATAATAACGAATATCACTCAGCCACTAGATCTGTCTAAACAAAAGCCCAAAGCATGTTCAAATGGTCATTAACACAAACTCATACATACGCACACATACATGCACACACACATGCACACACACACTTACACACACACACACACACACACATACAAATCATGAAATTATATGACCGTCAGAAAAAAAAGCATGATTTGAACAGGTCAAGGCTGGGATGGGGTGTGGAATGACAGGGTCACAACGCCTTTTTTTTTGTCTGCTGCTGTCACATCTTCTGCGCCACCTCAGTGGCACTTCACCCACACCGCTCGTTGGGAGCCCCACAGCCAAAGCCCAGCCTGGCCTACCGCAGCCCTGACACAGGCAAATCACAGGAAGCAGTCAATATGAAGTCGTCAAGAGCCAACCTGCCGGAGGAGACACTGCACTGCTGCTCAGTCACTTCGGTGGTGTTCAGTAATGCCTGTTTTGATCCAACATATGCAGGACACCACTTACTAAGCCCCCTACTGACGACAATTATTGCTTAGTCGCAGAGCTGGCGTGAGTCAGCTCTCCCCCCGGAGGGCGCCACCACATCCAATCAACGATAGCCTCCATGAATTTGCGGATACTGGTGATCCCGAAAGAATCAAACCAAGACCATTGATGCGGAGAGGATATCAAAACTGCAGTCACCATGACAGCAGGGAATGAAGGGCCACACAATTTTAGACTTTTTTTTTAATGGTGCTTGATGAGAATGAGATTGAAGATGATAATACGGATTTCCATTTCAGTCTGAGACTGCCGACAGGGCTGTATTCTACACTTTCTTTCATGATATATCCCGGCATCAGCCAGGCCCGAGAGATGCAGGCACCTGCAGTGTTGGTCAGGAAATTTGAGCAACACTCTCAGAGACACATCCATTTAGTGGATAAAACTTAACTGTGTGGTCCCAGTCTTCCTAACTGAGCCTGTAGCAAATTCAACTCAGGGTAGGAGCTGGTCGGGCCAGAAAAATTCCACACCTCTCTAATGAGAATCAAACCCATGACCTCCCAGTTGGGAGTCCGCGACGCTAACCACTTTGCGAGTTTGCCACAGCAGCTGGTGGGTCACAACACTTTCTCATCTGTGGAAACACTGAAGGTGGTTTCAGGCCAGTTTTAAACTTTATGGTCGATTTCCAGTGAAGAAGAGAGTACCAGATAGATGGGTCCTGACAAAACAGAACACTGGCCATGATTTTATTATTACAGGAAAAATCCTACTGTCGCAGGTTTCAGTAAAATAAAGAGAGATGATCAGTAGGTGCAACAACTGATGAGTTCAGAGAAATATGATGCAGCATGACCATTGAGCTATCTAAAACATAAAAGAAAGGGTTTGTATTGTTTTCTCTGTTCAACATTTTCTACTTTTAAGACCAACATAAATGACACACTCTGATGTATTAGTATAATAATCACAGCCCCTTGAATCAAGTATTCACAAACACAATCATCAACTTAAAATTTCAGCATACAAATAAAATCACAAATAACAATGCACCTCATCAATACTACAGACAGTTTGAAAAAAAAAAGAATGAACATGACCTGTCTGTAGAACTGGAAGCTTTCTGATTTTACATTTATATCTTTATCTAGACCTCTAAACAAATGGGAAAAAAAAAATATGGCAATCTTCTCACTCAATGAAAAAGGACATTATCTAAAGCCTGATTGGCCAAGTTGGAAAGGCACTAGACTTTTGTGCCAAGGCCCCAGGTGTGTTCCAAACTGAGACAGCCAGGCTGGAAGAGATTATCTCTATGGAGTTGAAATCTCCAAACTGAGACAGCCAGGCTGGAAGAGATTATCTCTATGGAGTTGAAATCTCCAATCTCTTCCAAGTCCTTCACGTGAAACTGTAAATCGTGCTTTGGTTGAGCATATGCATAAAAAGTCTTGCAGGCATGTTTAATCCTATTCCACTTTTCCAAGAAGCCATCAAGTACCAGTGTATAGATGACACAAAAATGAAACATATGAATTCTGATTGTGGTCATATTTAGAATAAAGATGGTATTAGCCACCTTAATGGCAATTTTTTTTTTTAATGGTTTTTATCTGCAAAAACCTCACTGATCCATGTTAAACATTGTAGTTCTACCTTACAAACATAGACTGAGAGTAAGAGAGAGAGAGAGGGAGAGAGAGAGAGGAGAGAGAGAGAGAGAGAGAGAGAGAGAGAGAGAGAAGAGAAGAAGAAAAGAGAGAGAGAGAGAGAGAGAGAGAGAGAGAGAGAAGACACTATCCAAACACAGCTAAGTCATCCTTTTAGCCTGAGGAAAATGATGAGGATTGAAATGTGTTTCACAATGTCAACTGTTCACCCCATTTGTTTTGCAGCCATCATGACAACTTAAACACAGCATCCACACACTCCTAATATCCATTCTTTCTTTTTTATATTCTACTTGATTCATTCACCTATAACCCTAGCATGATCATGATGTGACCTCATGGCTTAACTAAAGTGGCATAGGAGTATATTCCATATGCAATGATATTCTGATGAAACGGACAAAATTAAAATAAAATGCACAGTACATCTGCTTCCAATTCTCTTGACTTTCTTCCCGAAATTCTTAATCTCATTCACAAAACACACTTTTTGTGTTTTCATCAAAATTTCTATCTTTCCTTTCATCAGACTTGGTTTCTTTTTTAAAATTCTGAATATTCACTTTAGGTTAGAGTTGTTTTCCAGATTTTTTCCTAATTGAGCTGCCGATACCCTTTCCCCCACCAAATATTTGTACATTTAACATTAAAACTACAACAACCCTTGCCTCATCAAAGTCTCCTCTCACAACATGCACATCACTGGCAAGGGTCTTGAGGTAGTCGAAGGACTCCTTAGTACAAGATTCCCTGTGCATAGGATATGCTGGATCTTGCCTGGCACCAGCAGTTTCTTGAAGCGGGGTGGCAGGGAGTTGCAGCGGTGAGGGATGTGAAGATCTCCAAGCAAAAGGACCAGCTGAACATACAGGGAAGAAGTTGTTTAAAATGTACGACATACTAGAACTCTCATCAAACCAAAGCTCAACATAATGACAGAGTTGAATATTGAGAAATCTAACAAACAGCCATGAGAGAGAAAAAAAAAAGATTTTACAAGTCCATGTCACAAAGCGTCTCATACCTGCAGTTTTGAAAACACACATCAGGGCACACAAAAAGGTTTGTTTCTGGTAATATAGTTAATAAAAACATGACAGGTAGGTCTTTCTTGTTGTTGCTTTGATTTTGAGTTTGTTTGTTTCTTTGTTTTTCATAGAAATGTGTCCTTCCTGTTACACCACGTGTGTGTGCGTGCCTGAGTGTGTGTGTCCATGTGTTCTTGTGTAGCTATATCTAGTTTCAACAGGTCTCATTCCAAACAATCAATTCTTATATTTTTTTTTGTCTCTTAAGCTTGCTCAGTGCTCTAGATGAAGTGTGTGTGTGTGTGTGTGTGTGTGTGTGTGTGTGTGTGTGTGTGTGTGTGTGTGTTTTGGACTGCCCTGATCACATTTGTCTCACTGTGTGTGTGTGTGTGTGTGTGTGTGTGTGTGTGTGTGCGCGCGCGCGCGCGCGCGCGCGTGTTTGTGTACGTGTGAGAGTGTGTTTACATTGTATGTGACACTGACAATCTATGCCATCTTCACTGCTGCTAATACTACCATGCTGACAAATCTCTTTCAAAAATAATGCGTACATGCCGATAAGACTAAAAACTGAAGCAACTGATGATCTAGTGATAACAATGTCAGAGCGGGAGTGAGCCGACACGGACACTAAAATTACGAAGCGAGACACACCCCCATTCGAAAGTCGTTGGAATATCAATATATCCAACAAACTTGATGATCAAACAGTCTGGGGAGTGAAATGTAGGGTGTATACATCAAGCATACATACTAACATAAATGAGTCAACAAAACTGAGTAATAGATACTTTACCATTTTGTCTTGATCTTTCGGTTAGCTTCTTATCATATGATTTCTGGACTAAATAAAACGGAAGTGGTGGTATTCATTTACCGATCTTACGCTGAGGCTCGTTGGCTAGAATCCTAGAAGGAACCAATCGAAAGTTTTGTCTTATCACTTAACTTCCTGCATGAAAATGGCGGCGAAGACAAGTGTTGACACTGACAGTAGATGTAGTTGTCACGAGATAAATGTGTAATTTTTTTTAGGCCAGCATATATTTTCAGAGATGAAGTGTATAATTCCAGGAATCAATCTGAAAGGTTATTTTTCCCAGATCAGCATTGTTTTCATTTTCACTACTGTCACTTGGCAAAGTTTGTTTTGATGTTTACGTGGAACACATCTGCACGTGCTGAATTTGTACAAATAGGGAATGCTCAAACTTTACTACTTTAAAAGCCTCGCAGCACATGCACCTCCTATCTTTCAAATCGCTTTAATGGGTTTACGAATTGCGTGGTAATTGCCATTTATCAAAACCAGGTCAGTTTAGTGCTATGGTTTGTAGATGTGTTCAGAAGGAAAATGCCAATAATTTTTTTTTTCTAAGAATAGTAAAGATACTTTGTGCTCGCACTGGTCAGTGTGTCCACCTCTTCCGATCATCTTTGCACATAGGATGTCAGTCTTCGTTGTCAGGCAAGCTGCTCGAGCAATTTCAATCAGTTTATAGGTCTATTTCTACTCACTGCACGCTTTAAATCAGTTTATTCTTAAACTGTAAGCATACTATTTCTAAAATGGCGTCAACAGTTTGCACTTCAGTTTAGCTGCAGTTGCTGGTGACACATTTCACTTGATCAGTGGTCTCATGTTGACTACAAAAGATTTATTTTTTTGATAGTTGCAAGACATTCTTTGAACTGATAAATACAAATACAACCACAAGAAAGAACAGGGGGCCGGAATAGCTCAGTTGGTAGAGCATCGGACTCGTAATCTTGGGGTCGCGGGTTCGCATCTCCGCCAGGCCATTTCGGTACAGGGGGGATTTTTCCCTCGGAGTTAACATTGGTTCTGACTCCATTCCCCACACAGTCCTTTGAATGAGACTATAAACCGAGGTTCTGTGTGTGAACGCACGCACAACATCTTGCACACACGTACAAATCTCATCACCAACTTTCGGAAAAGAAGGCCAGTTTGGCCGTTGGTATGGATGACACGTTATAAATAGCATGCACCTTCCCCGAAGTTGGAGAATGGCTGCCTTAATGGCGGGATCAAAAATGGTCATACACACAAAAGTGTCAGAATAATCAACATGATGATTGTGGACACTATAAGAAAGAAGAGAAAAAGAAGAACTACAGAATTTTCACCACAACAGACGGTCTTGCCTCAGTTGTACGTGCATTAAGCCTGGTCAGTGGTCTTGCTCAGTGTCGAACAATAGTAGATGATTCCATCTTAAGAACAGGATGTGTGATACAGAACACAGCCATGTCGATGAGCTGGTTCAGTCAATGCAAGCATGTATTCAGGATGTTAAATCATGGATGACATTTAACAAACTCAAGTTAATTAAACTATGAGAAAACTGAAGCTTTAGTCATTTCTTCACCAAGAACGTCACTGTCTGCTCCATTACCAGACTCGCTTGTTGTCGGTGATGCCACTGTTCCATTTTCAAAATCAGCAAAGAATCTTTGTGTTGTTCTTGACTCACATCTGACAATGAATGCTCAGGTCATAAACATAATTCGTACGGTTAACTTTGAGCTCTGTTGTATCAGCTTATTTCGTCATTTCCTCTCAACTAAGGCAACGAAAACTCTTGTTTCAGCATTTGTGCTCTCCCATCTGGATTATTGCAATGGTCTCCATGTACATTGCCCACAAGATCTTATATAACGAATTCAGAGATTACAAAATACTGCAGCACGCCTGGTTTTGAGGGTTCCCCTAGAGACCACATCACCCCGCAACTCCACACTCTGCACTGGCTCCCCATAGAAGCATGCATTAGATACAAATTTGCATGCATGTGTTTTCGCGCCATCAATGGATCTGGCCCTGTCTATCTTTCTCACCTGGTTAGCATATACACACCGGCATGAACACTCCGCTCATCATCCGATACTCTCACACTCTGCAAGCCACGCGTTTCAACAAAAACCTATGGTGAACGTTCCTTCTTTTTTGCAACCCCTTCTGTTTGGAACTCTCTCCCACTTTCAATCCTCTCTGCCAAAACTGACTCTGCTTTCCACTCTGCACTCAAAACCCATCTGTTCAAGGAATTTTTTTTTAGAGAAAACATTTTATGTCCTGTTATTGGGTGTGTCATTGCGTTACATGTTGTATGTATTACACTTAAAAACTGACAGTGTGTGCGTGAGTGTGTGTGTGTGGTGTCCGTGTTGGTTGGCCAGCCCCCCCCCCCCCCCCCACCCCCCGGCTGTTTCATAGTCATAATTGATGAGGTGACTGGGTTTATGGTTTTGTATAGTGATTTTTGTTTTTGACATGTTTATAGTTAAATATTGTAAAGCGCTGTGAGCTCTAGTGAGAAAGGGCACTCTATAAATGTACGTCATTATTATTATTATTATTACCTGTTGACCCATACAATGTCACCATATTTTTTACACGTTTAGCAAAAATATGATGAATACTGAAATAAAATATGTCAAAAAAAAAATTTAGAAACAAAGTTCTGGAGCAATATTTGCACCTGCAGAGTGTAACCAAGGCAGGGGCATTGACTAAAGCGAGTCTTGCTAATCTGTATGTGCAAAACTGCATCAGGCGGTATCTACATCTTCCACTACATGCCCTGAAACATCAAAAAGCTGTCAAGAGAGCACAAGTTTGTGCCAAAGTATGCTGATGAATCAGGTTTTCAAAGAAATTTATGTCAGAAAGAACCAATGTTTACTGTAGTTTATGTTAGATCAGGCGGTTACTAGTATGCTACCAAAGTACCAGGAAGACACTGCTGTAGTGTGGTTGCAGGTGAAAACAAAATGGAATGGCACACACACACACACACACACGCACATGCACACTCACACACACACCCTTTTTTCTTCCTTTGACATGAATTAGAAATTTTGTACACACATTGTAGAAAGTGCACTCATTTTCCATGAAAAGTGCGCTATTAGCAGTTTAGGGTAAACAGGCCTGATGATAACTTTTGCTTTTTTTTTTTTTTTTTTCTTTTTTAGTGTTTGGACGTGCCATTCATTCATTGGCAAAGATTGGGGATGAACTCTACTTTGAGCCTCTGGAACAGGGGGTAAGTGACTATTTACAGTACATTTTTTATCGTTTTGTTATTGTGTGTGTTTGTGTGTTGTATTCTTGAGCTTTCTTTTCTAATTCTAGTTAATTGTTATTGCAAGAAGCAACAGTGTTAATCAGTACTACTTTTACTTGTCCTTAAGACTTTCTAATTAATTGTTATTGCAAGAAGCAGTTCAGTGTTAATCAATACTACGTTTACTTGTCCTTAAGATAGTACTTACACATTCTACCGTAAGTGTGGATACCTTTTCATATAAATCTGCGCTGCATGTATCTACAGAGTGTGCATATAACATGCACTGATGAACTTGATGTAACACATGATGAACGAATTCCAGAGCTTCCAAAAATTCTGCAAATGTTTGTCCCTTATGACTCAATCAGTGAATCGCTCATGTGGGCTACACACATAAGCACATTATTGATAGAGGTGGAATCTGGGGCTCCCAAAAGATACGCAAATGTTTGCATGGTTGAAGATTTTGAACTTGAAAACACCTGAAGGTTCAGCTTGTGATTGTGTACTGCTTGATGTCAAATTTTATTTGTGAATTTGCCCGAGTGATACAGCTTGTAGAGTTTATATATATATAAAAAAAAAAAAAGATCAGTGCCATGGTTCTTTTCATTGATTTTTCTTCCATTGCTCCTAAGAGAGTCTGATTCTGAAGGAGATTCGTAGAGACAGAATCAAAAGATGAGAGTGATTTGGGCAGAAAGAGAGAGAGAGAGAGAGAGAGAGAATGCACTGCTGTTACTAACATGAAAATATGAAAAGACAAAGAATCAGGAATGATAATATTTTTCATGCGTTAAGATTGTTGGAATTGCTATTGTGTGTAGACTGTATTAGTGTGTAGAATGACTTCTTTATCAAGTATTAGAATAGATTGAAAATGCCAGCAAAGGAATCAGTTCTTTTAAGTTTATTGTAATCAGGAGGCTTCAAAATTTTAATTTAAGGTCATGCCTATGATGAAGTGCTGATTATAACAATACATTCCAATCTTTCAGTTGTCGCTGAGGACAGTGAACTCCTCCAGATCGGCATATGCCTGTTTCCTGTTTTTTCCATCCTATTTCCAACACTACGATGATGGGAAAAAGCAGGCAGAGTGCTCAGACAGTGAGGAAGAAGAGGAAGAACTAAGATGTAAAATCATCATGAAGGTTTGCTTCTTTTTTTTTTTTTAATGTACAGTTATTTTCATAGTCTATCTTAGCTAACAGACTACTGGATAATATTTTCCTTACAGTATACATCCTATGGGTAGAGTCTTTGATCATTTCATTTTAGCTCTTTGAAGTTCAATGCATTTATTATGTCAGAACAAACAACAGAGGAAAGAAAAAATGTGCACATGATTGAACCATGTACAACGAGAAATGCAACATTTTAATCCAGAGATGTATGTGAATGCTGTTTTTGATGACGAATTGATAACTTTTGACATTTCTTGTTGAAGTGGTGACAGCCTTGGCATACAGTATGCTGGGCCGTTAATGTTTTAATTAAAACAAGTGAACAAGAAAATGCCATCTCTGATGTAGCCGTGTCCAGTCTTTGCTTTGAATCCTTCTTAGTTGACCTGACAGAAAGTCTTCCATGATCCAATCATGCCGCTCCCCTCCACTCTCCTCTTTTTCATTTCCAGTCGGTCATGGCTGTCTTCCGTAGTCTGTCCACCATTGAGAAGACTGTGGAGAAGTGCAAGATTACCCACAATGCAAAGGAGGCTCGCCTGGTTTTCGAACTTCATTGTCGGCACGGTGAGTGTTTCACAAGCCGGCAGGTTTAACACTAACAATATTGCGTTTAAGAATTGGCCGTTTGTTAAGACAGTAACACAACAGGCCAGTTGTTGGATATCACCGTAAGGCATACGTAAATCCCTGTGCATTGCTAGACTCACAAAAATATCAGCTTATGTCTGATGTGTTTGTTGATGTCAATAAGTGTAAGTGTTGATGTGTATGTTACAAATATAGTTTACCTTGATGGGCAAGGTCAGCATGAATTGGCAATACCAGAAAATACAAGTAAAAACCATCATGACTAAAGCTGATCTGGTTGGAGGAGTTCATGAATTTACTGTACTAGATACATCTGTCTAGTTGCTCCAAGCAGTTGGGCAATCCAGCACGTATGTGTGAGTACGTATATTTTGTACAGATGTGTACATGTGTGAAACGTGTACGAGTGTCTTGTTCATAGAGTATAGTGACCCAAATAATCAAATAACAGTACTTCTGATTGAATGCGTGGTTATCTTTTGTCTGAGTACTTTTTTTTTTTGCTGAATTGAAAAGTGCAGGATGGCTCCCTGCTGATTAGTTTGGCAGTTGAGGGCAATACTGGCACCTTTGGGTATATATATATATAGAGAGAGAGAGAGAGATCTCTGTTTAGAATTACAGAACGTTGCAGCAAGGATACCTGATGTTGAGATCTGGACTTCCATTACATTGTGAGCATGTGATTTTCAGGCATTGTGAAGAAGCACAACTTGGCCTACATTGAGTGTGAAACGCTGCAGGCCATTTTCTCCAAAGACTTGTGTCCAAACAAACTGACCGCTCCATCCAAGTCAGTAAAAAGAGTACTTTTTGGTTTGTACATGTACATGCAATTGTATTCACAAGTGTACATTTGTCTGTGTGTATGTGTGTGTGCACTTGTGTGTGTGCACTTTTGTGTTTTAGTGTACAGATATGTGGATGTGTGTAAACGTTCATGTATGTGTGTGGTCATATAATTGTGTTTGCATACACACTGCAGTGTTTGTGTGGTACATATGTATGGTTATGTGTTTATGTTGAATGATAGTAGGGGACGACTTGAAGCATATTAAATGAAAAAATTAAGAAGCGATCGTCAGCTGTGTGTTTTATGGATTTTTCAGTGCTGCTGTTTTAATTGTGTTCGTATTGTTTTCCTTTAAATATTGAAGTTTCAAGACAAGGCTAGATATGGAACAGAATTGTTCTGTTGCAAAGATATATATCTATATTTCAAACAATACTCAAAGAGTTTTATGTAGCAAGTATCAGTTCAGGTTATCTTGTTATGTGTACAGTGAAATGTCCAACTGATGATATCTGTTCTTCAGGATTACTTTTTTAGGTTGCTATAGTTGTCACTGCATCCATTACACATTTCATTTAGTTATATTATATTCTGTAAAACAGTACAAATGTAACAGATTGTTGCTTTGCTCTCTGTGGCTTGGCGTGGTCCAGGATAAAGTTTTCATGGGAATTCTATTTCTATTGCAGTGTTAAAAATAAAGCAGATGTGTTAACAATTTAAAGAGTAATGCATTTAAAATGTTTCTACTTTCATATTAAATGTAATGTGAATGTGCAAACATGTAAAGAATATAACGTAAATTGTTGGTAAACTTTTTCTATTCCAGTGTTGAAATGTGTTAAGTTTATCTCTCGATGACCTGAAGGAGATATGACTTTCATCTGATCAAGGATTTTACAGAAGAAAGATTATGCAGCAATTTTTGCTTTGATGTTTTAAATATTCTGTTTGAATGAGAAAGGTGTGTGGTGTGTGTGTGTGTGTGTGTGTATGTGTGTGTGTGTGTGTGTGTGTGTGTGTGTGCGCATGTGCACGCATGTATTCAAAGCTTCTATGAAATGAACTGAAGTTTACGAGATGACAGCCCTGTACGTCCCTTCACAGTTAGCTGAACTGTGTAAATAGCATGAATTGAATAGAGATGTTCATCTTTGTTTTCAGAGAAATAACTCAAAAGAGTCGCTGCAGGAGAGATGTCAGAAATATATAATGGAGACTAGTCGTTACCCTAGGAATCACACTTAAAGTGATAATAACAGTACTAGTGCAGCTGCTTGGTCACTTTGTTCTACAGACTGTTATGTGAGGTGGTGGTCAACTTCCAGACAACCCAGGAGGAAGTAACTCTCACTGTACATCCAGACCTGCTGACCCTCAAAAACTACGTAGAAGATGAGCCAGGTATGGTTTTATTATTATTATGAATACTTATATAGCGCCTATCCTCGGCTAGAGACCAAGCTCTAAGCGCTTTACAATCCACACTCATTTACACAACGGGCTGCCTACCTGGGTAGTGCTGACTGAAGAGCTGCCAGCTGACGCCTCATTCAGTCGTTTCCTCTGTCACCCAGTCAATATCGTTTACTCGAATCCTTACTTCTTTTATTCTTTCCATTTCTCACGCAGGGTGCATGCAATGTGTAACGTGTCATCCATACCAACAGGCAAACTGGCCTTTTCTTCCGAAAGTTGGTGATGGGATTTTACGTGTGTGCAAGATGTTATGCGTGCGTTCACACATGGAACCTCAGTTTATAGTCTCATTCAAGGGACTGTATTGGAAATGGAGTCGGAACCAATGTTAAGTCTGAAGGAAAAATCCCCCTGTACCGAAACGGTCTGGCAGAGATTCGAACCCGCAACCCCAGGATCACCAAGATTATGAGTCCGGCGCTCTATCACTGGGCTATTCCGGCCCCATCTGTACATAAGGGAAGAGGAATTCTGTGCATGGAATGTTCTATGTTTCCGTGGAACAAATACATTTGTGGGAAACAAGGACAGGTGAATAATTCTCCTGCCATTATGAAAATAGCTTAGTTGAAGTTGATGTATAGGATGAAGAAGAGTATATGTTCCAATGTAACTACATGAATGGTATATATGTTTTCTATTGACTTCTTTCTCCCTAAAAGATCATACTCTTAGGGATCACTTCAAAAAGTATGCTCTGCCCTATGTACATGTGAAATATGTGTAAAAATTTCTCTGCTGTGTGCTTTGTGTATCCTGTATATTAATGGCAAACAATGGGTGCTTACATCAGCTAATGAGCTGGGCTATAAGCAACATTATCTTATCTTATCTAATGAGCATGGCTGTACTTGCTCAGAGACATCAGAGAGGCATCTTGTCCTCACTATTCTTGAAATGCTCTTTTTTGTTGGTTATCCCCTGACACAAGACGTGTGGTGGTTGTGCAGACCCGAATAAAGTAGTGCACACAGAGCTGAGCCTGGCGCCAGAGGAGTTTGACCTGTACCAAGTGGGTGTGGACACTGACATCACCTTCTGCCTCAAGGAACTCAGGGTAGCTTTCTTTTTGCTGTGTCCAACGCACCTTGACTTTGTCAAACAGCAAATGTTTGTCTGCAAATTTTAGATATTCCTGAGTCCTGAATTTGGGGGGGGAGGGGGGGAGGAGGGGTGGAATCCTGAATTTCAGTAATGCATCCAAAAAAAAGGGTTTGGGAGGTGTGTGTGTGTTTTCGTGTGTGTGTGTGTGAAAGGTCATTCATTACCAGATGTTTTTTAGCTTTAAACAGATCTTTTACTTTTTATGTCAGTGACTAGTGTGCATATGTAGGTGTGCACGCGCGTACACACACACACACACACAAACACACAAAACACACACACAACACACACACACACACACACACACACACACACACACACACACACACACACACACACACACTCACACACACAAAACACACACACACACATACACACAGATTAGAATAGCTGGACAGGGGAATAGAAATGAAGAGTAATAACCACAAGAGATATAAGCTGTAGGGAACAGTACATGTTCAAAAGGAAATGGATGATGTGATGTGAAATGTTGTGCTTGCAGGCCATTCTTGCCTTTGGGGAAACCACTGGTCTCCCTCTGAACATCAACTTTGAAGCAGCAGGCAGGTACATACAGGTCATGCTTTCATTCTGTGAGACTGGCTTTGTCCCCTTATAAACATCAGTTTTCGTTCGCTTGTCTCTGTCCGATCTGTAGTTGGACTTCACAAACATGTGCATAGTACGTAGGTACTATAGATGCTTTTTGAACTGAATTTACAGAACTTGTGACTTTATGTCAGAGTATAATGCCCATGCTGCAAAGGTTACTGTGTGTGAGTCACAGTCCATGAGTTTTCAGGAAAATAAGATAAAGAAGCTGACTGGTCTGCAAAGAATGAAATCACAAAAGACCCAAACCTGAAGTGAAGGCAGGTGACATGTGACAAGGGAGATAAATCAGAAGCATCTGTTCAAAGTAAGAACCAGATTTCAAATTCAGCAGGTCTTTCAAGTAAAATCAGAAGTTCTTTCAAAATATGATCAATAAATCCAAATCTTTGCCAGTGGTTGGTTGAAAGTTATATCTGATTTCAGTCAGTGAAATGAATATCAGTTAGACAGAAGAATGTGTATAGCTTCATTCTCCAAGATAGATGAGTAATATGGCCTTTAGAATATAATGCATACCTTGGTACCTTGCACACATTAGGTAGTGCATCACTGATGACTATTAGAGATGCTCATTCATGTGCCTGTTTTCTGTGACTATCGTCTGTATTTTGACATACGGATCACCTCATTTTGCACTTTCCAAAGACCTGTACAAAGTTATTTGGAGAACACGCTTTTTCTATCACTACCCTAAGACATTAAAAGAAACGTCCAAACACTATTCACTACATCAGATCAAAATCTGCATACAAGAAAGCATTAAAAAGATATGTATTTCCGGTGGGCAACAGAAACTTACCTTTCAAGTCTTATATCTGAGCATGGGAAGGTTGTGTGTGTGAAGTACTATTTTTAGAGTGCTAAACCTTTTGTATGTATACATTTTGTTGATTTTCAGTATTGTTTTGAAGTGAAGAGAGCATGTGTGTGGTGTGTATATAATGTCCTTATCTCGTTTTGTTCTTCTTCACTTTAACTCATAGCTGTATGCAGTATGTAAAGTGTAGTTAGCCTGGTCATATAGTGGGGAACCACATAATACAAATCCTGATATTGTTATTATCTCCCTGTTTTCGCTCATCAGGCCAGTGACATTCTGCATCGACAGCGATCAGACCTTTGAGGCCAACTTTGTGCTAGCAACACTGGCTGATGCAGAGCAGGTGTCTTCGCAGATGCCAGCCTCACAGCGTGGGCAACAGTCGGCGTCACACAGCCGTCACAAACAGCCTGCTCCTGGCGCTGGGGGAAAACAGGGAGGTGGCAAAGGAATGGCAGGGAAACCTGGTCCCTCGTAAGTATGGGGCTACCTGTTGTTTCCTGTTAGGTCATTGTATCATACACTACAAATGTAGGAGATTCTTTTTCTTTCTTTCTTTCTGCGTACGCAGGCTGTTACTCCTTCGGACACTGCCTGTATAGACAGGCAGTGGAGTTTTGTGTGTATGACCGTATTTTATCCCACCATTAAGGCAGCTAAACTCCGTCTTCGGGGAAGGTGCATGCTATGTGTAACATGTCATCCATACCAACGGCCAAATTGGCCTTCTCTTCTGAAAGTTGGTGATGGGATTTTACGTGTGTGCAAGATGTTGTGCGTGCGTTCACACACGGAACCTCGGTTTATAGTCTCATTCGAAGGACTGTGTGGGGAATGGAGTCAGAACCAATGTTAACTCCGAGGGAAAAATCCCCCTGTACCGAAATTCGAACCTGCAACCCCAGGATCACCAGTCTGGCGCTCTACCAACTGAGCTATTCCGGCCCCCTAGGAGATTCTAGTAGGTGGTGTCCTGTGTATGTTAGAACAGAACAGGCACCGTCGAACTCCACCTAAGTGACTTGGCAGCACTGCAGTGTCTCCTAAGGCGGGTTGTCTCTTGATGACTTGACACTGACTGCTCCTGTGGATTGCTGGTGCCAGGGTGGTGGCAGGATGGGCTGGGCTGTGGTTGTTGACAGGGAGTCGGAATGAGCGGCATGGTTGCAGTGCCACGGAGTTGGCAAAACAAAACAAAAAAGTTGGGAGATTCGTTGTGGGGGAGTTGGTGATTTGCCACTATGTAGGACAAATTATGGGTGATTGTTTGTGTTAAGTGATTTGTTATAGTGTCATGTCGGGCAGATGTGGGAGATTCATTGTGTTCAGTAATTGGTTGTTAAGTCATATAGGGCAAATGTGGGAGATTCTTTGCATTTGGTGATTTTGGCATAATGTAATGTATAAATGTAATTTTCATTGTGTTTAGTGATTTGTAATTATGTCCTGTGGTACAAATGTGGGAGACTCGTTTCATTTGGTGATCTGTCGTTATGTCGTGTGGTACAAATGTGAGAGATTCATTGCTTTGGGGGGATTTTTTTGCAATTTCTTATGAGGTCATTTGGTAGAAATGTGAGAGATTCAGTGGTTGGTGATTTATCCTTACATTATGTATACAAGTGTAAGAGATTCATTGCATTCGGTTACATTCATATGTACTATCTGCACCTACTGTAAGTGACCTGGTGATGGGACGTTACCATCCCAGGAGACAGAGAGTACAGAGCCTCCATAACAAGACACTGACACACTGCTCACTATGATGGGTAACAAGCATGCAAAACTTGCGTCATCTTTCCCATTTCAGTCTTTTTTTTTGTATGTGTGTGGCACATTCGCTGTTTTAATACTTTTCTGCCGAAAATGGCTTCACAATGTCCCGGGAAAGTTGGCGAAGAGTGACATGAGTTCCCCAGAATAGTCCTATCTGAACAATAGAAATGCTGGGTTGTTTTATGGCTGAAGGTGTGTTGGCAGAGGACACTGATGGCACAAAACCTTCTGTACACTTCTTTGTGAGAGGGCAGTGGCAGTTTTGTCAGCTCTGTAGATGATGAAATGAGGTCCAGAAAGGTGGAGATCAACGCCAGAGTTTTTGCCTGCCTAACATTGTCTGCCACCTGTACGAATGATCGCCTGTATTTTCATCTCTCTGTCTGCAGGAGGAACGTGCACCACAACGGAGATGTATCAGGACCAGGAAAGAATACAGAACCTCAACATGCCAGGTTGGTCTGTGGATACAGCATTTTCTCTGTGTGTTTGTCAGTGTTACTTCTCCTTGTCCAAGGCTAGATGGTGGTGTGTTTGTGTGTATGTGTGTGTGAGGGGGGGGTGTCAATACAGAAGACGATTTAACATAACTGTAAATGTTTTTCAGTGTCTGTTAGTGTGCAGTCAGCACTGTGGAAGCTTTATGGAGCAAAAATGGTTTCCAGTCTGTGTATATCTATAATCAGTACAAATTGAATAATATATCATTTCCAGTCTGTCCCTGTATGAACGTGCGTGTGTGTGTGTGTGTGTGTGTGTGTGTGTGTGTGTGTACAGTGCATGGGAATGTCAATCCAACATTATCAGTGAATGGCTTCCAACCTGTCCATGACAGAACTGGGCCAGCATCATCCAGAGCAGCAATCCAAGAGGATGACGACAACCTTGGAGACATCAGCACTGAAGAGCTGGCAGCCGCCATGGAGGTGGAGCGGGACTGGGAAATTGCGGAGAGAGACAGACACCCACAGACCTCAGACAAAACCTCCCCTCCCGGGGACCAAGGAACAGAAAAGCCTGCATCACCACACACTCGCGGCACCAAAAATGACGAACCCTCACCGAAACAGAAGGCAGGCCAATCATCATCACACAGGCAAGGAGCAAAGGACAGACACGCACCGGCTGGAAAACAGGAGAGAGACAGAGCCTGTGGGTACCAAGAGGAGCGGAGAAAGCCGCACAGCAGAGAAAGGGAAAGAGAGACATCTTCCTGTGGACAGGGAAGGGAAATGGGAGATGGCGGAGCAGCGACCTCGTCACACCTGAAGAGAGCTGAAGGGGGGGGAGGAGGGAGGTGGGGAGAGCACAGACTGCAGACATCGGAGGAGGATGGAGGGGAGGAGGAAGGAGTGTCCGCCAGTCCTGTCTTCCCTGTACAGAGCGCAACAGCTGATGTGGTAAGATCACCGTGCTGTTGGTGTGAAAGGATCACAGTGGTGTGATGTGATAAGATTACAGTGGTGTGGATATTAAGGTTACAGTGGTGTAGATATGATAAGGTTACAGTGGTGTGGATATGATAAGATTACAGTGGTGTGGATATTAAGGTTACAGTGGTGTGATATGATAAGGTTACAGTGGTGTGGATATGATAAGATTACAGTGGTGTGGATATGATAAGATTACAGTGGTGTGGATATAAGGTTACAGTGGTGTGGATATTAAGGTTACAGTGGTGTAGATATGATAAGGTTACAGGGGTGTGGATATGATAAGATTAGTGGTGTGATATGATAAGATTACAGTGGTGTTGATATGATAAGATTACAGTGATGTTGATATGATAAGATTACAGTGTTGTGGATATAAGGTTACAGTGTTGTGGATATAAGGTTACAGTGGTGTGGATATGATAAGGTTACAGTGTTGTGGATATAAGGTTACAGTGTTGTGGATATGATAAGTTTACAGTGTTGTGGATATAAGATTACAGTGTTGTGGATATGATAAGTTTACAGTGTTGTGGATATGATAAGATTACAGTGTTGTGGATATAAGGTTACAGTGTTGTGGATATGATAAGGTTACAGTGTTGTGGATATAAGATTACAGTGTTGTGGATATGATAAGTTTACAGTGGTGTGGATATGATAAGATTACAGTGTTGTGGATATAAGGTTACAGTGGTGTGGATATGATAAGATTACAGTGTTGTGGATATGATAAGGTTACAGTGGTGTGGATATGATAAGATTACAGTGGTGTGGATATGATAAGATTACAGTGGTGTGATATGATAAGGTTACAGTGGTGTGATATGATAAGGTTACAGTGGTGTTGATATGATAAGGTTACAGTGGTGTTGATATGATAAGGTTACAGTGGTGTGGATATGATAAGATTACAGTGGTGTGGATATGATAAGATTACAGTGGTGTGGATATGATAAGATTACAGTGGTGTGGATATGATAAGGTTACAGTGGTGTGATATGATAAGGTTACAGTGGTGTGGATATGATAAGGTTACAGTGGTGTGATATGATAAGGTTACAGTGGTGTGGATATGATAAGATTACATGGTGTGGATATGATAAGATTACAGTGGTGTGGATATGATAAGATTACAGTGGTGTGGATATGATGAGGTTACAGTGGTGTGATATGATAAGGTTACAGTGGTGTGGATATGATAAGATTACAGTGGTGTGGATATGATAAGATTACAGTGGTGTGATATGATAAGATGAGCAAAGACCGTTGTTTTCTGTTATAAAATATGTTCTTTCACTTCAGAGGATAAATCATTAGCGGATGAGCAAAGGCCAGTGTTTTCTGTTATAAAATATGTTCTTTCACTTCAGAGGATAAATCATTAACGGATGAGCAAAGGCCAGTGTTTTCTGTTATAAAATATGTTCTTTCACTTCAGAGGATAAATCATTAACAGATGAGCAAAGACCGGTGTTTTGTTATAAAATATGTTCTTTCACTTCAGAGGATAAATCATTAACAGATGAGCAAAGACCGGTGTTTTCTGTGATCAGACAAGAGAAGGCCCATCCTTCAGCCACTGTCTGGTGAGGACAACGATGATGATGATCTGGATGAAACGATTCCTGGCACCCCTCCCTCCACCCCACCAGCTAAAAAGGTAAGCTTGGACTGCCTCTGGCAACTCTTTCTCTGGCGCTGAAGTGCATTGGTGGAGTTTGTTTACATTTTCTGATGTTTGCATTTGCTTCATTAGTTGTGGGTGGGTGGTAGGATCAGGATGTTGATCGTGTTTTATGTAAACAACTGGCTGTTTTTAGCTTTTGCTCAGTTGCCAAAAGCTTTATCCATTTATGTTTATGTTGTGGATCAGATGATCATAGTAAGGTTTGTTTTTTTTTAAATCAAATGATTTTGGTGAGTTTCAAAAATTAAAAGAACAAAAAAAACTCGCCTTCACAAAGCAATCGAGTGTAAAGATGTCATTGATACCTGCAAGATTTGTAGATATTTTTTATGGCGGGTAGCAGAAACGTCATCAGCATTCATCGCTTGATGATCAGATCAAAGCAAGTTACCTTTCTGTAACAAGGAGCCAGCATAATACAGTGAACAGAATTGTGCCTAATTATTCACATGGGGGATTTGTGGCTTGTGCAAAGAATGCAGCAGTTAAACAGCTACAGAATTCCGTACAGCAAATTTTTCCTTTTTTTTTTTCCCATGTGCACGTTCTGTGTTCCGATTCAGGTTTTCGCGCCACTCGTATTTGAAATCTGCCATCTTGTTTTCAATGCGTGAACACCATATCATCATGCTTTATATTTGTCCAAAATGGAGCTGTTTAACGATGAAGCAGAGGCACAGAAGATCGACAACGACCTGAAGAAAAACAGGTGGAGAAATGGATTAGATGGATGAACTGAATCGTCCGTTCCAAAAATAGCTGCGGAAAACAAATGAAATGGGTGCTACTTGGTGTATACAGTGCAGTCGGAAGCTGGTATACAACTTTTACAAGTCAAATGGGAAAAAAGTCAATCGAAGTGCATCGCCAGGAGACGAAACATGTGGAGAGATTGAATGCACTGAAGCATACATCAAACTCTTCCTGCTGCTGCTCCAGTAATGGCTCCGGTGTCTGAAGTTGATTACCTGCTGGATGGCAAGATTCGGACCTGTGCATTTTTAGCAGAACACGGCTTTCCTCCGTGACTGGCGCCTGATTTTGATTTTGCTCAGTGTTTGTTCCAATCCAGTGCTACTGCAGACATCGACTCTCTGCTGAATTTAAGCCATGTAAGACTAAACACAAAAAAAGAAAAAAAAGGAATCCTCATTCTTGAACTTGTAAATCGTGATTGAAATTTGGCCACTATCTTCTATTAACATCACTGGTGAGTAATATTTATGCATTGCATCATATTTTGTTTTGATGGTTTACTTAATTTAAGATGTATTCTAAGTACTTGGCATAACATTTTCAGTTTGATATTTAAGTCTTTTTGGAGTCTTTTTGTATAGAAGTTAATTATTAACTTTGTTTTCAAGGAGAGGCCACAAAAGTGTCTTGGCAAGAAAAATTTCTTCACGTCTGGGGTGCCCAACCTCCAGCAGGGCGTTGCCCCTGCACCCCACCGGGGGCCTAAACTGGCCCCCTGGACCCCCGGCCTTTTCAGTATAGCTATGATTTTCTGCTCCCACCCCTGTGTCTTGCATACTGCCTTGAAGGATACAAAAGGTGAAAAAAAAAACCTGAAAATCAGTGGAAATGGGATGGTCCATACAAAACACTTTCGAAGATTGTCTTGATAATGTCATCGATAAGCTGGAAAACAACAAAGGAATGGTTATTTGCTTTGACTTGCGAAAAAAAACAAAAAAAAAACACCAGATTTACCATGCCAAGAGAAGTTTCTACACCATTTCCAGCCACATGATGCGGCCATGTCACGTGTCGGGGTGAAATGTTGCCTGAACTGCCAATTAAGAACACCATATCACACAGCTCAAATAAATGCAAAGAATTTGTACAGCCCCCTCCCTCCTCCCCCTTTCCCTTTGTGAAGTCTTGGGGCACAGTCTTTTTTTTTATCAGTCTTATTAGCTTTGCTTTGTTTTCATCCCTGAATTTTATGATCCTTTGAAAATGTACTTTGATATATTTTGCATTAAAAAGAACCTTCTTGAAAGGGAATGGAACGGAAATTCCAGGATAAGTTCTCAGTGGGTAGGGCTTATGTTCCATGCACCACACTGGAAGACGATAGTTGTCTCAGAAGACAAATATATAACTGTTGCCCACTTGATTTATGTTGGCTCTCAGAAGAGAGTGTAAATCCAGTGTGTGACAGTTATTTTTGTAAAAAGAAAGTGGGGGGGAAGGGGGAGTGCTTTTATAGTTGTAATTTCATTCAAAGATTGTTGCTACTGTTGGCTATTCAAGCTGGTTTCAATTCCCCAGTTCGATTTTTTTTTTCAGTTTTCTTTTGTGGTACTTTTTTTCAGTTTTCTTTTGTGGTACTGGGGCATTTTATGAGAGAATCTGATGATGTGGGTGCTGTTGCTTTTTCCAGTTTCGCTCCCTGTTCTTTGGGTCGTCGCAGAAAAGATCTCAGCCTACGCATAACACTACTGTGCTGGCAGCCGACACCGATGAAGAAGACTGAAGTGTGAATGATGAAGAAGATGGGAGTGTAGATGATGAAGAAAGAAGATGGAAGTGAGGAAGATGAAGACGATGGAAGTATAGATGGTGTGATTATAATGTGAATGTATGCTTGAAGACGTATGGTGTGATATGTGCGTTCGGCATTGGGAATGTCGAGTGGCAAGGTATTGTTGGAACCATGGTCAACGTTTGACCGACAGTGTGGAAAATCTGAATTATACATTATTTATGAATATGTCCTTTCCCATTTTGTGAGAATCTCTGATATGAAATGTTTGGAACCAGCTGTGTGCATGTTACCTTCTTCCAAAACGTACACTAAGGAAAATACTTGGCTGAATGGTTTTCTGCTTGGCATCAACGCTGTAGATGAACTTGATCTGCTCTGCAGTCGTCCCAGTTCAAAGAAGCATCCGAGATGTATATACAATAGATTAGTACTTCAAAGAGGTGGACTTTTATTCTTTCCTGAAATCACCTTTTTTCCCCCTTTTTTTGTATTGACCAGTACTGTTGTTTTGTTCCATTCATCCCGAAACAAGACATTCAACCATTTGTCACTGAAACTTGATTCTTTGGCTTCAAGAGTATCAAACTGCCAGTTGAATTCAATAGGGAGACAGTTGATTCTTTGGCTTCAAGAGTACCAAACTGCCATTTGAATTCAATAGGGAGACAGTTGATTCTTTGGCTTCGAGAAAATCAAACTGCCATTTGAATTAAATAGGAAGACGGTGATGTTCTCTTTACTGGGTGGACAGTCTGATGTGGGCCAAGAGACCGATGTTCCAGAAAATGTAAGTCTTTCATCGGAGGGAATCTTTATAGGGAAGTACATCTGGTGCAGACAGAGAATTATGGGAAGTGGGTGGGTGGTTAAGCCAGTTATAAGCATTCAAAAAAAAGTATCTACATGTATATGGAATGGCATGCAGGGCAAAATCAAATCATATTCAACATAAATAGGTAACATGATGGTGACCACAGAGTTTTTTCTTTCCTATTTTTTTTTTTTCTTTTCTTAGAATCGTCATAGTGTGGGGCATGTTATGAATCTTCATGTTTTGATCTGTTCTTTACCATATCTTTTGAAAGATTTTATGGTTGTTTTTCTGTTTATTGGTTCAGTTATGGCATTATTGACAACAGGAGGTCATGAATGCATTATTAGATAATTGCGATGTTGCTGTTGGACTTCATCGTTTTCACAAAGTGGGAATGTTGATACTCAGAGGACAGTCATGCCTGTAGTTGTGTATCTACACACACCTACACACACACACACACTCACACACACACAAAAGGAGTTTACATCCTTTATTCATCGTTTTTATCATGCTCACACTCATGCGCTGTTCTACCACAAAACATGCTATCTAGATGTATGCCGCATCACACAGACCTCACTTGCTAACACATCTATCCTATGTCGGCATCAACGCCAGGACATTAGAAAGCATTGCAGCTATTCACAAGAACACGCCAGAGAAAAGGAATAGGAAATGTGCTGGGATGCGACAACCAGGCATCGTTATAGAAAGAAAATATTGCATATTGAAATCTGTAGTCCTGTGCAGTTTGAGCCCCTGTTTCATCAGGGTTCTCTTTTTCCAAGAGAAAAGAACGAGGTTTGAACCAACTGCAGGTTGGCTGCATAAGACCTGTGCACCCACTATTAGCTTCTGATGGGGTGAAGCATGTTGTGGAAACTTCTGTGATTACAACAATTTTTTCATTGGAGTTTTTTTTTTCATTTGAAGCTGAAGGTTTCTCCTTTAGAGATGATGTGCACTTGAGCATGATTAGAATAATTCCTGTACAACGCAGATTTTGTAACTGTTTGCGTTTATTGTGTAAATGTTCGATCATGAATCAAAGAGAAACTGGCAATAACATTAACAGTGAATACACTGCATCACAATTTCATTTTTCATGGTGTACAAAATACTCGAAAAGACGTATGGGTTCAGATGTCCGCAGTTTTGTATCCATGATTTCTCTTCGCAAGTGAGAAATCATTTGCTTTTCAGTGATTAGACTGTAAGGCTTTCAGTGATCAGAATAGACTGCACTCAAACTGGTGTTTCTTCCTCCAAATAGTCTCAGAATGCTCAACAAGAGATTTCCACTGCTCCCCGTTTCATAGTGTCATTCCAGTGTCTCCTTTTTCTCACTCTTTACTCTGACCTCCCCGGCTCCAAGCTCATTTACACATGGCAAGAAATCGGTCATGCACCTGTATTCCGTATACTTTAAAGGTTATATTTCCACCCATGTAAAAATATTCAATTTCAGCCACAGAGAGAGAGAGGTCCCATTTAGTACTTTCTGTAAAGAAGTCGACAAATATTTTTGTTTGTTTCAAGTAAACCATCATGCTGGGAATCAAAAACATCAGAAATGTTTGCCTCAATAGTTGCCTTCTAGAGAAGGTAGCTACGACAACCGTCCCTTTCCCAGTTCCCCACCAACCTCCACTAACGAAAACCAAGGACCTTATTAGGACCTAACAGGCATCAATAAGGACAAACCTTAACCTCTAGAATAAGCACAAGCCACAGGTAAGTGCCTGTTTGTCTTGGCAGACATTTTTATCACACTGCATAATTAAGTCTTTCTCTTCATTTTCAAATGAACCCGGTGTTGTACCTTTCGCCGTCAACATTCCATCAACCGGACAATTTAAGACCCACCATTTCATTGTCGGGGATACTGAATTCAAATGTTTCTCATCTGAAATAAGCACTTGCATGCACTTGCTTAGCCGCGCAAGGACCAGTTTTCAAAAGTTGAAACCATATTGAAGGATTAGGACCTCCAAGGCCTTGTCCTCTCTCCAGTCAGATCCCCATAGTTTTCAGCTGACTGCAGGCAAAGGTAAAAATATGAAAAGACATGTTGAAATACTGAGCCTCCTAACATTAAAGTGACCAGCTTCCTTCTAAAGGTTGATACTCATTACCTTAGATGTCTATTTGGCAGCTCTGCATTTCGAAGGTCGAGGCTTGATCTGTCAGTGTATTGTTACGTTCACTCAGTGACTCGGTGTTTCAACATTCATTTTCAAATTCCCATACTCAAAGGCACCTGCTAAGGCTGTGGGAACCTTGCCAATACTACTCATAGCTAATCTTTGTTTCCACTTCAAAAGCTTGCTACTGTGCAAAATAGCAATACACATTTTTATAAAAGGGAATTGTAGAATGTGAACAGGAAGAATTCTTTTTAAACACACGAAAAAAAATGTATTTGCAACACCAAAAGAAGCTAAGAGATAGAGCAGTTGATTAACAAGTGGCATGAAGGGTGCATGCTGCATGATAGATCTCTTTTCACTGCCAGAATGGGGAGTGGAGAGATTCATAAGACAAATAAAACATGTTGCGAGTCACTTTCAACAGTACAAATGTGTAAAGGATTCCATTCCTTTCCCCCCACCCCCCACCCCACCCAGCCCCAAAGTATACCAAGGCAATGTGAAGGCATTTTACACAGGTAAACGGCAAACCACAGCACTAGCTCTTCATATTCTTTTCACGTCACTGCCATCTATAACAGCTTATCATAAGCAAAATCTGTATGTGAGAAAGTTGATACGACTTTTATTCCCAAACCACTTTCCCTCCAGACAACACTTACAGTACTCGTGCTTACATTTCTTATGATTTTCTGTACTCTCATACATGCACAAACTTCCACAATCACATCAAAGATTTGTATGTTCATTGGAAAATCACTGGCTTGGGTCTACTGAAATGGCTTGTCTTGTTGGTTTTTATGTAAAAGTTCTTTTTTTCCCCTCTCTGTTGATTTTTTTTTTTTAACTAAGTAACTATGGGGGGTTTCTCTCCTTGTGTCTGATTATAGAGCTAACTTGTGTTCAATTTTTGAGAAAATTAGACTAATTACCGTCTCAAAGGCAGAGGTCACCAAGACTTCAGCTAGAGACCAAATGCGTGGCATAGGTTTGGTCATTTTAGCTGTACAGGGTAGGATAACATATAAAACAAATGTTAATGTTGCTTATAGCCCAGCCAACCGCAAAGGGCCATATCAGAGCTGTATAAAACAAATACTGAAACTGAAGTTATATGCTTACACCAGCAAGCTGTTCTCTCCGCTAGTCTGTATTTCTCTTAGGAAAACAATATTCTTTAGTCAGCATGAACATGTGGGCAAGGGGGTTACTGGTTTTCTTTTGTTTGTCCGTTTGTTTTAAAATCAAATTTGTCACAGTTTTTTTTCTATGTAAAACTTACAATATGGACGCAGAGAAAGAGTGAAATATCTGGGAAAATATCGGTTGAGGTCCCTGCCTCCCCCTCCTTCTGCATCCCCACTTCCACTCCATCCTTACATTTCCCCTCCTGTCTTTCCCCTAGACGATTCTTACTTGATCTTATGCATGTAAAAAAAAAAAAGAAAAAAAAAATTCTGAACATAACAAATGGCCATGATCCAATCCAACAGAAGCTCTCACCCTTTCCTCTCCTCTTATAAAGGAATAAAACTTTCAGGGGGGGGGGGGGGGGTTGGGGGTAAGAGAGCCACAGAATATGGTGCTGGACTTGGGCAGCAAATTCTGTGCAGGGACGGTAGTAAAGATACGACAAGCGGAAACCGGCTGTAACGAGAACTAACACCTGTCATCGGATGAAAACTTATTTCCTGCCAATATTCCCAGCCACACGCACAGCGAGTGTCAACACAGAATGCTACGTGCAGAACATATAGCATTCTGTGTTGTCACCTACCGAGTGTCCCCAACCCTGCCTCCATACCTTCTCCATGGAACTCCATGGACAGCAGTTTACAACGGTGTGTCAAAGACTTCACCTGCATCAGTTCTCAAGGTGAGGTACCTTTCACTGAGCAAAGATGTATGTTGACTTTTAAACACCTGTGAAAAGGAGATGAGCAACATTAACACACATCCTGAATTGTAGAACAAAAACTGACTTTGGTCTCTTTCTGTATGTGTCAACTCAATTTTTTTATTGAAATAATGCACAATACGAGCATAAACACATCCATACACACCTGCGCACACACATACACTCTAAGCTGCACACGTGAGAAAAATTAACACGCAGCTGTTTAGACATTTTAAACCACACTCTTATACTGTAGATGAAAATATGGTAACATTCAAATTGTAACAAAAAAATGCTAACTTTCCTTGGACAACAGAATTGTAATTACAACATCCAAAGGTAATGAACTGAGCACAAACAAAAACAAATTACAATTTGGCACACCATATGCAAACAAAAGACGGCACAATTTTCAATGTTTGTAACAAACTTTTATGAGCGAGTATGAGAAATTTCATCCTTTTAAAAGAGTCATTCTTTTACACATCCTTCATTAACATCAAAAACAGGAAGGAGCATACAGCAATGCCATACACACTTAAAACCACTGAACACCGGTTTCAGATATCCAGACACCACTGGCATTCCACTCCTGTGCCTTGTGTTTTCTGAAACTCAAATGATGATCAAACCATTTTGCCTATTTCACGTGAATGAAACTAATGCTGATAATCATCTCTAATCTATCATTCACGTTGTTTGTTATTACGCTATTGTTTTTGTTGTCTATTAATGCAATTTATTCATGTTCACCAGTTGAATTACTGCTATTCTTGTTATTTCCCAAAAGTACATACTGCCTTGGTGAGTGAAGCACTGAATTTAACAACTATTTGGCTTCAGTCAACCCTGAATTTGAATGCTTCAGGATTAAATATGATAGCAGCTCCAAAAAAGTGATTGGCACTGTGTGTGAGTGCTGTGCAAAGTGAAATAAATGAAACATGGTGAGATCAGAATCAAACAAAGTACCGGGGGGGGGGGGGGGGGGGGGGGGGGGGGAACGATGTACGAATCTGACAATCCATCATAAAACAGAACTTTTTTGTTCCCAGGTTCACCGTCGGTGAGATTTTGACCTCTGCACATAACCGCTCTTAATCCTCCCATCAATGTCGCCACGCTATGTCTTTGCAGATGACACAGTACCAGTGATCATACTTTTTGTTTTCCATCGCTTTTTTTTTTTTTTTAATCACAGGCATGCCTACCCCAAAATTTGCTTTCAGGGACAATACAGACAGAAATCAGGGACAAATCCGTAAAATCAGGGACAGAACGGTGTCAAGTCCGTAAAATCAGGGACAGAACGGTGTCAAGATAGACGAAACTCCTTTCCTCCCTCGTTGAAGGCAAGGCCACTTTTCCAAGAATTCTTTTTTGAAGACTCAACCTTGCTTCACGGTCATTTTCTTCTTCTTTTCACTCCTTTCTGACCCATCCAAAGAGTCAGAATCCGACTGTGTCTACATCCTCTTCGACGCCGTGTTCCGACTTGAAAGTGAAAGCGATGTTTTTCTTTCGCGCGCATCCATATTACGTCTACTCACTCTAGCAGACGATATTCTTGGCTCAGTTCTGTGCAGCACAATAAGAACAGCTTTTTAACTCCCGATTTTTTTTCCGGGACACCCGATTTTTTTTTTTCCAGGATGCGTGTTGCAAATCCGGGATTTCCGGCACAATGGCTTCTAAACTCAACTTTCCGGGACAAATCCCGGATGGTCTGGGACAGTAGGCATGCCTGTAATCAACCATTCCAACAGCACATGATCGTGCTTGGGAGTTTTCTTTCATGTGCACACAAAGGGCCTTGGTGTAGTCTCCTTTGAAAGACAAGGATAGTTGGGATCTGTACTGATGTCGTCTTCAAGAGATAATATCTTATTCATCCACATCACTTGAGGATTGAACCCTAGAACCTCAGATCAGAAGCACCTTGCTAAATCCACCAGCCAGCCAAACCAGTCTGAAATTGCCTTTTTTTTTTTTCTTTTTTTTTTTTAATACACTTAATTAAAAGATTTCCGATTCCTAGTAAACCCTGCATGCTGTTTCAAATTGGAGGAATGACGTCAGAGTAACTGTCTGTTAAAGAATATGCTCTCTCTCTCTCTCTCTCTAAACCTGTTCTTTGTTTAACTGTCCATTTTCAGATCTTTCAAAGATAGAAGCTACCTTTTAGGATGTTTAAAAGGCATTTTTTCACAAAACGCGTAGAATGTAAGGCTTTTCACAACTGACTTCAAAGATGAGGTTTCAAAGCCAATAACCTTTTTTTTCTTTTTTAGCTCCAGTGCACACTAACCGAAGATGACCAATGACTTGTTATACGGTGGGAGGCCACGAATAAACCTGACAGCTTTTCTTCCTTTCTGCTTCCCTTATCTATCTATTTCTACCCATACAAAAGTCTATCAATGATATGTAATAGGACAGCATTTGAATTGATAGAGAATATTACTACCAATCAAAAACAAAAAAGAAAAACGCCACACACACAAAATACAGTACTGTGCAATTTCATCACGTACACAATTCCCATCAGTGTGAGCAAAACAAATCTTTTTTTTTTTTCCTTTTAACAGAAATAACAAAGAGGAGGGAATTTCCAACACTCACTTTCAGAAGCATTGGGCACTCTTGTACTGCCATTCCAGGCCTTCAGAACATGCACGTCTGGTGAATTGGTCACAAACACACTTCACTACAGCAACTAGGTCCTTAAATTCCAGCATCTGTGCTTGGTAGCTGAAGCGCTGAATATTCTCTCTCTCACACACACACACACACACACACTCACAAAGCTAATTTGTGTATAAAAGGGTACAGCAAACACAGCATCAAAGCAATTGTACTATATACATTAAATCAAAATCTCTTTCTAACCAATTTGCATTGTTTTCCTTCATGAATCAATGAATTTTGCATTGCTCAACAAAAAGTATTAGTCAGATTACATGAGATATATATATACAGACTTCAGAACATTCTTGAAAGTGTCAAGAATGCTTTTTGCTTTGATTTTTTTTTTTCTTTTTTTTTTTTTTTTGGTGTGTGTTTCTGGGTTGTGTTGTGGGAGTGGGTGTAAGTCAATGAATGCTATAAAAACTGAGCCAAGCAAAAACGTTTTCCTTCCTCTCCAAACACACATGCTTCCTTCAACATCAATGCATACCACTCAAACATGTCGCATTCTGTTGCTACAGATTGGCACTCCTGATAACCATCAGCATGAAATCCAGTCCCAAATAACACGAATGGGTACAAGTCACAGTTTGATATTCTTTTCTCTCTCTTCCAACTAGTTCTGGAGAGCTCAGTGAAAATCTCGCATGCCCTCATTCATAATTCTGTATGTGCCAGAGTGTCTGTATGTCCATTTGACTCTTTCGATTTCCCCAATGTATGTGCCAGAGTGTCTGTATGTCCATTCCTCTCTTCGATTTCCCCAATGTATGTGCCAGAGTGTCTTACGTCCATTCCTCTCTTCGATTTCCCCAATGTATGTGCCAGAGTGTCTTACGTCCATTCCTCTCTTCGATTTCCCCAATGTATGTGCCAGAGTGTCTGTATGTCCATTCCTCTCTTCGATTTCCCCAATGTATGTGCCAGAGTGTCTGTATGTCCATTCCTCTCTTCGATTTCCCCAATGTATGTGCCAGAGTGTCTGTATGTCCATTCCTCTCTTCGATTTCCCCAATGTATGTGCCAGAGTGTCTTACGTCCATTCCTCTCTTCGATTTCCCCAATGTATGTGCCAGGGTGTCTTACGTCCATTCCTCTCTTCGATTTCCCCAATGTATGCGTTTCCTCAATGTATGTGCCAGGGTGTCTATATGTCCATTCCTCTCTTCGATTTCCCCAATGTATGTGCCAGAGTGTCTTATGTCCATTCCTCTCTTCGATTTCCCCAATGTATGCGTTTCCTCAATGTATGTGCCAGGGTGTCTTACGTCCATTCCTCTCTTCGATTTCCCCAATGTATGTGCCAGTGTCTTACGTCCATTCCTCTCTTCGATTTCCCCAATGTATGCGTTTCCTCGATGTATGTGCCAGGGTGTCTTACGTCCATTCCTCTCTTCGATTTCCCCAATGTATGCGTTTCCTCAATGTATGTGCCAGGGTGTCTATATGTCCATTCCTCTCTTCGATTTCCCCAATGTATGCGTTTCCTCAATGTATGTGCCAGGGTGTCTATATGTCCATTCCTCTCTTCGATTTCCCCAATGTATGCGTTTCCTCAATGTATGTGCCAGGGTGTCTATATGTCCATTCCTCTCTTCGATTTCCCCAATGTATGCGTTTCCTCAATGTATGTGCCAGGGTGTCTATATGTCCATTCCTCTCTTCGATTTCCCCTAACACAGTGTTCTCTCTCAGCCCAAAACTAAGGGAGTACAACCATCATTTCAAAACATGGACGCACAGCCATCATCCCAAGCCAAGGGCCTACAACCATCAGCCACGACATTCTCTCTGTCCTGTCAACCTTCACAAGTTTATTCATTCTCAAATTTCACTTCTCTTCCTGGGTCACTCAACCACTGTGCTTTCTATTCTTCAAGTGTCTATGTTTGATGGATTCTGATGGTGTGAACCACAAGAACAGGAAACATGTTTGTTTGGGGTTTTTTTCCCTCTCTCTATCAAATTCTTCACAATAGCTCATTTTCTGGACTTGTTTCTCTCTCCTGTGGTTAACTGCCTTTAATCTGCTCAATGTACTGAACTACTTGATACAAAATTTACACTAAGAACGGTAGAACTTACTCCTTACTTGTTTTAAAGTGAGGTGACTGCAGGCAGAAATTGAAACATAAAAGCATGCCACCAAATCATGGAACAAACGAATTTGCATAATGGGCACATGTTTCACCTATCAGATCTTCTTCAGACAGGACCAAAAAAAAACGATCGAAACAATGGATAAATAATGCCTTGTTTCTTCGATCTCGGAGCAAATGGTACTATGGGTGAAAAATGAAAAGGGAAGAGGCAAGGGTTTTTTCTTTGTTTTGTTTTTTTAATCTCTTTATCATCATTTCAATTTTTCTTCTCCCTTTCATGTTACTATTGTTGTTGTTATCATTATTGTCATGATTATACCACCATTTATATTTTTCCTTTTTTTTTCTTCTAATTATCATTTGAATCTTCTTTTGTTTTTCATCCACCATACATTTTGCTCCCAGATCAAAGAGAAGTGATTGTTCATCCTTTGTTTCCACTGTTTTGAATGTTGCTTGTCCTGGCTAAGGAGACCCAACAAGCACTAATGTGTTGTGTTTGTTCGATTAGCTAGTTTCTGTTTAGATCTTGCTGAAAAGCATCGTCGGTAGTCATATAGCATGTATATAGTTGACAGGTTTGGGTAAGGAGTGTACGACCTGGCACACCTCTGGCCTGACTAACATTTTTTCTGTTCTTTTTCTCCAATATCTGTGGCCTCCCCACCGTTCCTTCTTGACGTATGAATTCCATTGTCCTTTTTCTTGATGTTCACCCAGAGGTCATCAGAGGTCAAATTAGCATCCTGTTACTCTACAAGATTCTCTGACCTTTGTTAATGAAGCCCTTGTAGCAATGAGGTGGTTTAAATCCAATCCCTGCTATCCATTTTCCCAATATAAGTCACTGCGGCGAATCATCAGAAGCAATGTGCCATGTCATTGAGCATGACTTGTACTTTGCACGAGAGTGTTTGAGGTACCTGGTTTTAATTGGTGGGTTGGGAATCAAACTGGTAATCAAGCATTACCAGTTCAAAATTTTCCGACATCAAACATCAAACCTGGCGTTTCTATGGTCCACCGTACCATGCTGTCATTCTGGTGGTGATGCAGTCATGTACAGTCCCCTTCCCCGAGACTCCTGGCTGTTTATCTCTTGATACCTGGTCACCTGAAGCGTGTCTGGAAACGTGACCTGAATCGACCAAGTATGGATATGGGGTGCCTCTCTGTTGTGAACTGACAGCATTTTGCAGCTTCAAGTTACCATTTCACATAGCCCAGATCACTGCCATTCCCCAAACTTTTGTGCAGTTTTGTTTTGTCATTCCTAACATGTTATCCAGTACTTCCCAATTACACAACTGATCTCACTCTGTCCTTTTTTTCTTCTTTTTCTTTGCTGTTTTTCTTTTTCTTTGCTGTTTCGCTCTTGTCGAAACACGTAGGTTTAAGACTTTGTTCTCTTACCCTCATGTCACCTCAGCTTTCCAACTCCTTTTTCTGGTACTTTTGTCTATGACTTGTGGTATTTGCCTTCTCCCCCTGCAACAAAATCTGTTCCTATCGTAGTGTCATTTTTGCCTACAGTCCAATTTTGGTTCTTCTCTATTTTGCCTGAACCTTTAAACAATATGTTTCTTTTCATTTCATTTGAATTTCAACTATCTATGACTCTTTTCAGTATTAACTAATCTGCAATATTTGGGAGCATTTCACCTCGCTTAAATGTTATTTTAAAAAAAAACAACAACAAAAATCTTTTTCACTAATTCACTGCTGACAACAGTGAATGGTTGTTCACATGATCATCAGCAAGTTTCATCTCACAATGATTTCGATTTGAAAAAAAAAAAAAAAAAAATGAACTGATTTCTGTGACTGGTTTATCCACACTAAAAAAAAAAGCAGCTTCAACAAGTATCAGTCATGGCCCACTGAGTTAATCCAATGGTCTGTTTGGTCACGTACAAAAGTCAATCTTTCCTTTCAAGTCTCTATCTAAGTTCATGCATCGCTTCATGGAATGTATGAATAGTAACAAGCAAGGAATTCTCTCTCAAGGTATAACTGACCCACTCTCTCCCTCTCTCACTGTTTACTTTTTCTACTTCTTCCTCCCCCTTTCATGACTTCGGAGGAGTTCACGTACGCCTGTGCTCAGTAACATGAAATAACGAACATCACTGCCTCATGTCTAAATTTTTCATGACATTAGCACACCATTAATATCCAAGAGATGAAACTGAATCAGAAAAATGATAGTGCCAAACAGAAAATTTCTGCCCTCAAAAACAGAACTGGCATCCATTTAGTGCTTGAAGTGCAGGAATGAGCGTATATAATAACAAATAAAAACAAGAAAAAAGAAGAATTAATTGTAGAGCCATACTAACAGCCTTCTTTTTGTCCGACAAAAAATTTGTTTGCTTACATATCTACACACTCCACCTTTCCCCCATATCCGTCTTCATCCTCTCACCACACACACACACATATCACACACATACGAACACACACACGAACACACACAGAGTCATACACAGAGACTCCCTGTCCATTTGAATCGTTACATTTGGAAATAAGTCAATAACTTTCAAATTTCAAACGTGATGACAACTACACATCAAACTATGCACAAATATTTTTTTCTTCAATTCACAAAAAAAGGAAAAAAGATTCAACAGTATCAGTCAATCTGGCAAACTGGGAAACTGTCTAAATGGCCATCCCACATACTGCGCACACAAAGGCATGCAAATCGTACACAGTGATGGTATGATTAACACGATATGAAGTGAGTACAGCTCAACTCGTAATAATCTGTTTATTTCACATGCTGATGTCCCTCTCTTTAAGAAAAAAGGGTTACATTTTGAACAAACTCTGTTTATGAAAATGATGATATACTCTCATACAATCAATCCCCTCACATTCTGTCTTTTTTCGACCATAGCTCCCCACCTACCAGCACCTTTTTGAAGTCTCTCTCACATGCATGTGCATCCACAAACACATGCATTGCACGCAGAAGGACACACACACACACACACACACACACACACACACACACACACACACACACCGGTAGTTCCGAGGACCTTGCATTTCAGTGGACATTCCAGGGTGTTCTATTCCATTTCCCAGATGTTTTCTTACTGTGCAACTTTCTGTAAAAACTACATATCTAAAAGCAATAAAACGCAGATGACAGGAAAATCCTTAGTAAATTTAGAATATCTACACAGGATGTTGACCAAAACCTCTTATTATCCCTGGTCTCTCTGGCATTTTGTAAAAAGAAAAGAAAAAATTCTCCTGTCATTAGTTGTACAGTAGCAAGCCATCTGGCAACAGGAAATATCCTGAAGACATCAGCAGCTGGTATTCCCACTCCATCTGAGTGTCAAGCACAAACAGTCCTACCAGTTATGCATGCACACACACACACACACACACACACACACACACACACACACACACACACCAAACCAGCAGATAAACACTCCACTCAAAATGATGAAGTTGTGAATCTCCTTTCATGTCAATAGAACGCGTAAACACTTTTTGTTGACTTTCATGTCCATTTCCGTCATCATGATCACCACACACACACACCTGCCAAACGTGCTCCTCTCTTTCTTCAATGTCTTTCGAAGAATGTCTCTCCCATATATCCACTTGTCCAGCCCCATATACTCTTGCAGACCTGTTTACCCTTCACTTTATCCCTCAGGACACAGGCACAGTAATCCACGCCAACAGTGAATAGTATTCATGAGTGGTTTGGCACATTTAATTGTCCTCATATAATATATTTGGTAAATGTGTGATTTGGGGGGGGGGGGGGGGGGGTCATACGACTTTTGTTTGACAAAAATTCAAAGACTTTTTCAGAACTTTTTTCCTTCCTTTTTTCTTTTTTTTAAATTTTCCATGACCTATCGGCGCCATATTGAAGTGATCCTGTTTCAGGACACTTTCAAAAGTGGCAGTTACATTTTCCGCTACAAGTTGATCCAAAACTGCGCAGCGGGAGCAGTGAGCAGTCAGGAATGTAGGAGGGGCATGAATGTGGTCGTCAAAGCAACCCATGACTGATAATGACAGAGAGCGCACATTCACAATACCACAAGGAAAACAAGAAGGGAAAACACATCTGAAACAACTGCAACTGTCACACTGTTCATGGTAGTGGTTCCATGCTCGTTTGTTTTCCTGTAGTTTCATAGTAGATTCCAAGTCAACTGGTTAGATTTTTTTCAAATCCATACAGTCACTTTCTTTGGACTGCCCCTCCAAAACTTAGGCAAGAACTCAATACAACCTATCACTGAAAATTGACCTGTTGCACCAGGAACATCACCTTTTCGTTTGTTGCTTTTCTTTTTGTTTTTGTCACTGGAATCTATTATCTTTGATCAGAACACCATAATCAAAGCGGTGAGTTCAGAATAATCATAGCAAAACTGTGAAAGTAAAAGGTCTGCAAACAGAATCGCAGCCACTCATATATACACTCATATCATACATGTACATGCTTAAATGTACTTAAATGCACACACACATACACACACTCGAGCACACACACAAATTCACAAGCACGGAAGCGCCACAGCGTGGGTTCACAGGTAGATGTCAGACTGATGCGTCACCCGAGCCATAATGCAGGTGATGTCGTCTGGCTTCCCACCTGAAAATATAAAAACAGCCATGAAAATGAGGAACACCACCACTTTAATATTCTTTGCAAGTAACCAAAGCTTACATGAAATGTATGTAATGAATATGCAACATAAAGGAATGAGAACGAAGTGTTAGACAAATACCCTTCTGTGTTCATTTTGTCATTTCATTTTTATTCTAGCCATCAACCCTGCCCCCCTCCTCCCCCCCCCCCCTCACTTCTTACTCCCCTACCTCTTTCCCCTTCCCCTACCCCCAGTCGCTTGCTTACTACCAGTTCCTCTGTCTCGTCTCCCCATTTCCCCGATCCCTCTCCCCCCCCCCTTTTCCATATCCCCTCACCTCCATTTCCAATTCCCCCATCCCTTCCCCTTCCCTGTCCTCTCCCCCCCTTTCCCCACCCTCTGTTCCTCCTCCTCCTTCCCCTCCTCCCCTGCCCTCCATCAACCCACACCCCTTCACCTTAAACCCACTTGGTATCCCTTAAAGAAAAAAAATTGCGTCTGAACCCGGAATCGAACCAGGGACCTTTAGATCTTCAGAGTAACATTCTCCCAACTAAACTATTCCAGCTGACAAAAAAACCCCAAGTTTTCAATCTTTATGAACACCGAAAGCAAGGCGTGTTTGACTCTTGAAATCAGGATATATGATCACATTGATTAAACTGCAGCTAACGCCACTTTCTGGCACAGATGTGATTCCTTCTTGGTCTGCCTAATATGCTGATGAGTTACCTTGTCAAATCAGGAGGTCAGACAAAAATGTGGATTTGTATAAAACAGAGCAGAGACTGCAAGCACAGACAGCACGCACGCACGCACACACACACACACACACACACACACACACACAGAGGAGGATTTCATATTAACCATCAAAGATAATGCCCACTTATAGCTAAGCTTTGATGGGAAATAATGCAGTCTTTCATACAAATATAGTTTTTTCTTTAGTTTGTTTATATGTTTCCTTTTTTTGCCTTGTCTTTATTTTCAGTTTAGAAGTGATTTTTGATATGGATCAAACAGGGAAATTCTTTTCTGGTCTTAAACTCCCCATATTCCAATAGAACAAAAGTGCTTTAGAATAAAAAAAATCCACTCTGAAATTCAGCATTTAAAGACTTTGGGAAGCTAAAATAACCTGGTACTTAACATAGCTGACATTTCACAAATCAGTGAAACAGATATTCTAAACGGTTCAGACATAAAGTGATGTTCTGATTTCATTTGTAACCATTGATTCAGACAGTAACAATATCAAACAATCCTATGCACTACACATACCACCAGTCTAACCTATCAACGAAATCAAACAGTGTTTACCAGGTTAGTGACTAAAAGTTATGGGGCCATCAAACACAGAAAATGCATGACAAGATGAAAACAACGTGCTTCTACCATTAAAGTCTTTGGCAGCAAGACAATAAACACAAAAGAAACAAATAAGCACAAACAAAGAACTTAGCTGAGGTTGATTTAGCCTGTCAGGTACGGAGAAAGAAATTTCACTGATATGTTAAACTGGTGGAATGTGTTGCGGGGAAAAAAACACTGATTAAATACCAACATATCTGTTTGTTTCTTTCTTTCAGTGGCACAGTAAGTTTTCTTTTCAGAGTGTTCTAATCTCCATCTGCAGTCACCTCACTTTGAAAATAACTATTAACACCAACAACTTGATATTGCTTCGCCCAGTCTTAAACCCCTCTCACTGCATCCCCCCCCCCCCCCCACCCCCTCCTCCCACGCTCCTGTCTCTTTCTGTCAGTCTCTCTCCCAACAGTAGCAGTAGTATCGCTTCCTAACTAAAACTCCCACTATAGGCTACAGGCCTTGCACCCACATCTAAAGATATGTCTCCCCTTCCCCGTCCCACAACCAACCCCTTCCACCTCCCTACTTTGATTCGCCTTTCTCTCTCACCCAGCAAATGCACACATGCTGGGTATGTCAAGGGCCAAACTCAGCTGCCTATGGGCTAACTGACAGAGCAGAACCAGCATCTACCCACACAGAGTGTGTCACATGCAGGCTGAGCCAGCGCTGGGTTCTCGGCACTGTGTTACCACCAATATCATTCATGGTAACCCAGTCATCCAACTAATTCAAGGCTGACTGATAATGCTAATTACGCTAATTTGAAGTGACTTCACGTTCACATAAGTTCAGTCCGACCTAAAGCGGGTATCAAAGATTGAGTGCACTTTTCTACTGTAGGCTGATGCATGCGACACTTTGACGGCAAACAGTTAAAAAAAAAAAAAAAAAAAAAAAAAAGCAGACAAATAATGTAAACACTGATAAGAAGGACAGCATTTAGATTCTAACATGAACACACACAAACAAAACTATTTCCTGCTCAACTGCTGAACAGACTCCCCTCCCCTCAGTAAAGATGTTTTGATTTTTGTTGCATCTGGTCATCTTCTCTATAGAAGACCTTACGGTTGAAACCCGTTGCTTCTGTATTGTCATTTTCTTTTTTTTTTTCCATTCACTTGGCTGTCATGTAACTCAGCTTTTATTCTCTCTCCTCATCCCCCACCTGCAGTCAACAGTACTGGTAACAGTACAGGCACATATATCTAGGCCAAGGATTCCTATTACTGGCTTACTCAGGGAGTCACATGAGATTTTAGAAGAGGGTCCTACATTTTCTCACTCACACACACACACACACACACACACACACACACACACACACACACACAAACAACACACACACACACAAACACCACACACACACACACACACACACACACACACATGCGTAATGCAATGAAAAACATTAACAAATCAAACAGGTCTGCCAGAAAATGCTTAGTCATATATACCACCTTCAATGTGGTGACAGCCCTGATATGGCCCTTTGCAGTCGGCTGGGCTATAGGCAACACTATCTTACCTTACCAATAGCTCAGTTGGTAGAGCGCCTGACTCGTAATCTTGGTGATCCTGGGGTTGCGGGTTCGAATCTCCGCCGGGGCGTTTCGGTGCAGGGGGATTTTTCCCTCGGAGTTAACATTAGTTCTGATTCCTTTTCCCATACAGTCCTTCGAATGAGACTATAAACCGAGGTTCCGTGTGTGAACGCACGCATAACATCTTGCACACACGTAAAATCCCATCACCAACTTTCGGAAGAGTAGGCCAGTTTGGCCGTTGGTATGGATGACACGTTACACACAGCATGCACCCTGCATAAGAAATGGAAAGAATGAAGGAAGTAAGGAAACTGAGTGAACGATATTGAACGCTATTGACTGGATGACACGGGAAACGACTGAATGAAGCGCCAGCTGGCAGCTCTTCAGTCGGCACTACCCAGGTAGGCAGCCCGTTGTGTAAGCGAGTGTTGATTGTAAAGCGCTTAGAGCTTGGTCTCTAACCGAGAATAGGCGCTATATAAGTATTCATTATTATTATTATTACGATAATTATGTCTGACCTTCTAGTAAAGGGAGACAACTTTCAGATGACGCTCAAATGCAATGCCCCAACTGGTCAACCAGACTTGTTCAGATTCTGATCGACATCAGTTTCCTAGGTTAGTGTGTCCTACAGCTTCGGAATCTCTTTTCTTTTTTTTTTCTTTCTTTTTTTTTTGCTGCTTCATTTTTTCCCCCTCTTGTTAATTTTTGGAGTCAGGGATGCACATAAATGAAGGCCTGATACACACCTCTCAAAAACTTAATTGCAAGGAAGCTCTGTATACACAGAGCTGCAATTTCGCTGCACACTGTGTTAAAAAAATCCATGCAACAAACAATACAAAAAAAACCCCAGCTTGACACCCAACTCAAATCTCTTTACCACTCGGTCACCTCTCAAATATAATTATGTATGCTAATCTTGCATGTCAACAGCCCACCTCCATAATCATGATCCCCCTCCCCACTCTCCTGTACCCCCAACATCCCCTCTCTTTCCCTTCTGACATTTTTAGACAAATCCCTGTCTGCCAACTGCAATTAACGCCTTTGACCCTGAGCTGCCTTTTATCAATCATTGTACATTTCAATTCATCTACGCCTCAGCATGTTTTTCACAGCTTTTAAGAAAAAGGACCAACCAGGGAAACAGGCACATTGAATTACAGCACCAAATACAATCCTACCACACAGACATACGGAGGTAGATATCAATCTATACGCAAGCGCAAATGCGCACACATGCGCATGCTCACACACACACGCACGCACACACTCCCAGAGTGCAACCTACCTGTCAGCTCGATACCAGCGTTGATGGCAGACAAAGCAAAGGGGGACATATACTCAGGGTCAAATGATAAATGATATGCTGACTCCGCTATCGTGGAGGCTGTTTTCTGTACACTTTCTTCCCGGTTGTCCTGCAGCAAGAAGCAAAAATCATCGATACAGCTGCCAACAGATACAGCCAGGACATCGACAACCCACCCACACCCTGACAAAACAAAGCCTTCAGACTCACTAGACAGACAAGCCATGTACATCACTCATTCACTGTATAAAATTACATTCATACAGATACCTACATAACAATTCCTCAGGAACCTATCAGTAATATCATAAATCATTTAAAGCTATCCACAGCAGCAACATTACAGTCAGTTATCAATACCGCTCAATGGCTATGCCACTCAGGCTTTGTTCAAAAGTCCTAAGCAATGAAAAAACGCATGCAAGCAAACATACTCCCTTTCCCTCTTCAACATAAAGACACATACCTTCATGCCTAATTATGCGCATATCAACACATATCAACACAATAGTAACAACTCTCTTCTTTTCTCTCATTCCTCCCCTTCCTCTCTCAGACCAACCCACCCGCACCCACATCAACCGCCCACCCACACAACAGAGGGTTGCGAAATGCTTTACCTTGAGGTTGGAGGAGACATATCCCAGAATCATGTCTTCACTGAGGTTGTCGAACAGCCCGTCTGTTCCCAGTATGATCACATCCCCGTCTTCCACTTTGAATGAGGAACTCTCCGCCATCTCTGGGCTGGACACAACAAAGAAAAGACCACTCTGCATACACCGCAAGAACTTCCCGGTGAAACAATGCCAGATGATTAACTGCTGAACACGCAACTGTATACTACAACTGCCATAGTAATTGTGGTCAACTGCATTCTATACACAGATCTTATGGCACACTGTGTCTCTTCATCAATTTGCTTTTTCAGCGCCCTCAGCAAGAGATTTACCTTGATCACAGTGACATCAGTCATCCTGCGTTTTCATCAAACAGCTCAGCAAATTAACTGCTTTTATCTGAGATATACACCAAATTAATTCCACATATACATAAATTCAAAATGGACACTGTGAAACTCAAACTGAAACTCAAACCTACCGCCATGGAACTTGTTTGCAAACAAAATAAATAATCATAATAATAGCTTCCACTCGCTTGACAGTTATACAAATGATTATACATTAAAAATGTTGGTGGAGCTGGGGTGAGTGGGCTGAAATCTGTCAGAGTTGACTGTGGGTGACAGAGAAAATAAAAATCACTCTGTAAATTCCCTAAATGAATGACAATATTTAAAAGATCACCACACTATTACCTGCCTTGTTGTGAATAAAGATTTAGATATCAGCCTCTAAGGATATCAATTTTTTTTATTTTTCCAATACATACAAGTCAAAGTTTTGTTGCACAGCTCTCTACATGACACTGAACAGCGAGTCTGGGGATCAAAATCAGCCACAGTCTAAGACTTGATTTTCACATCATCTGACACTGTATATTTCTGTGGTATAATATGCTTAAGATAGGAAGAAAACCTCCAAAGTGTACAGTTCCAGGAGAGCAAGTACAGAAGAGTCCCTGACTGAATTGTGCCAATCCTGCCAAATCCTGGAATTTCATTGCCAGACAGAATGTGACCCTGAGATCAACACTTTTCTGGTGACTTTGAAATGCGATTTTAAATATTCCCTTTTCATGCAATTTACTTTTGAAATTGACTCAAAACAACAATTACTTCTCTGATTTTAAATGTGCCTGTTATTTGATATAAATGATTTCCATAATAGCTTCTTATCAGTATTACTTTTCTAACCTGATACTGGTACATGTGCTCAATGTTTATTATGTGTCAGTTTCTGGCACGGTTTTCTACAAGTTCTCTGCGGTTAAGTTTTATTTTCTATCTCCCTCACGCACACACACACACACACACACACACACAGTATGATTCTAGTTTTAAACTCCTACATTTGTTGCAGGAACTAACATCTCTGCTTCAGTTCCCCTGAATGGCGCCCACTTACTGGCAGCAGCATGATGCTCGGTTCACAACATACGGCCCAGCACCAGACAGAACTAGCACTGTCTGAGCGTGCAGCAATGCATGCATTTTTGTATCTTCTAAAAGTAGTGTTAGTCAGAGTCTGAATCTAGCTATTCCAAAATACCGATTATCAAACTTGATAGGAAATCTAACACAGAATTTTCTTTTTTTAATGAAAACAGCTAAACATAATACCTAAGCAATGGTTGAGCAAGCATAAACATTTCAGATACATAGGGGAAGACTAGCTCTACCAATATACATAGGAAAAGAGTTAAACCAGTAGGAAAGAGGAGCTAGAAGAATGCAAGTCAGCACAAGATCTTGAACACTAAGGAAGATAACTCAGCACTTCTTTTTTTTTAAACATGACTTCATGTGGTCCCTTCCATATATAAAGGTGCATCCACAAGTAGTGTACAACTGTGTGCATGCATTTTTGTGATTATGTAACATGTGTATCTGTAAAATTTGTTGCATGGAAATGTGTGACAGGTATCTATGTGCCATCAGGTGTACCTCAATGATTATCTACACCAGAATGTTCAATATGAATGAAGGAACAATAGCGATTAGTCATGAACATGATGCATGCGCATGCATCCATGTGTACCTTTACTATGCCTGTAAATGTGTATGTGAGTGTGTGTGTGTGTGTGTGTGTGTGTGTGTGTGTGTGTGAGTGAGTGCGTGTTTGAGTGAGATAGAGAGAGAGTGAGTGTGAGTGTGTGTGTGTGTGTGTGTGAGTATGTGAATGAGTGAGAGAGACGGTGTGTGTGTGTGTGTGTGTGGTGTGTGTGTGTGTGTGTGTGTGTGTGTGGGTGAGTGAGTGAGTGAGTGAGAGATAGAGTGAGTGTGTGTGTGTGTGTGTGTGTGTGTGTGTGTGTGTGTGTATGCATGTGTGTGTGTGTGTGTGTGTGTGTGTGTGTGTGTGTGTGTGCGCGCGTGTGTGAGTGAGTGAGTGAGTGAGTGAGTGAGTGAGTGAGTGAGTGAGTGTGTGTGTGTGTGTGTGTGTGTGTGTGTGTGTGTGTGTGTGTGTGTGTGTGTTGTGTGTGTGTGTGTGAATGTGTGTGTGTGTGGACATAAAACATCTTAATTCCATGGTCCTTCTCATGCGTCTCATGCATGACCATGTCTCCATGACATAATTCTTTCACAGCAGCTTGCCTTCTCTCTTCCCACACAGGTTGTTCAAGCTACCACTCCACAGTCCTTGCTTCCCAGCTTTCCTGCCTCACTGCCCTCCCCCCTCCTCTCCACCCCACTTCATTCCACCCCTTGCCTACAATCACCAGCCCCTCTATCCTCCCCTCACAGCCCTGCCCCATGTCTCTACATCCTCCCCCCCCCCCACCCCATTCAGATCCCTCCCTCCCTCTCTCCCTACCCACTCTATGTGCCCCCAATCCCAAACCTCTGACAAAACCATTCCCTGCTTCTGCAGTTTGGGATTTTTTCAAACATGGCTTCTCCACATGCTCTGTTCTCCCCCTTTCTCATCCCTTGTCTCCTGAACGTTCTTTCAACACATCCTGATTTATTTGTGTGTGTGTGTGTGTGTGTGAGAGAGAGAGAGAGAGAGAGAGAGAGAGAGTGTGTGTGTGTGTGTGTGTGTGTGTGTGTGTGTGTGTGTGTGTGTGTGTGTGTGTGTGTGTGTGCATGTGCACGTGCGTGTGTGTGCGTGTTTGTGTGCATGTACAACAGCCACTTTCACCTCTAACCCCCCCCCCCTCCCCCCAATCTCCCCATTTTTCCATTGTTTAACTTTACCCCTTGGTCGCCCATAGCTGCACTGTAATGTTTTGCTGTTGTACTTTTGTTCTGTTTTTTTTTTAACAACACATCCAACCATCCAAACAACAAACATTCCCCAATACCCCTTTCTTATCCCGAAACCTTCCACCCCTATTCCCCATACAACATCCACACTATCACCCCTAACTCTCACCCTTCTCTTAACACGACTTTCTCTCATGTTTTCATCCTGTCTACCGTCCCCTCCCTATTTCCCATCCCAGCCTAATTCCACTGTGAGGGTAGGTGGATGGGCAGACAGAACTCTACAGGTGTACGTGTATGTGCATATGAATGAACACACGGGTATTGTGAGGCCTCGATTACAGTCATTTCCTGGCCCCTGTTTTTTCAAAGGGAGGCTGACGCAGGCTGGACAGAATGGTGCGCAATCCTTCTGTACTCATCACCTCTGCCAAATATGTTTATGTTGTCACCCACTTCTAGATGAAGATCTGTTTGTCAGTCAGCAACATCATGCAAATATGACTGAACCAATTTCATCAAAATTTGGTGAACAGATAAAGTCTGTTCCCAGAACGAACCCATTAACAATTTTGATTTTGATGTAGGTCTATATTAAATGGTAAACATGAATTCTCTCCCCCCCCCCCTCCCCCCCAGCACCCACTAACCCCCCACCCCCACCCCACCCCCCCACCCCCCATTTCCAATTCTTAAACACTGCAGGATAAGGCGTTCCTCAACATTTTCATTTGACTGAGGGAAAGAGAACTCTCTGATCCATCTTGGTCTTGCCAGCAGACGAACTCACTTGGTTGAAGTCCTGTCTGTCTGTCTGTCTGTCTGCAAGATAACTTAACAACAACAGGGTAAATCTTCATCCCATTTCCATGGATTGTCTGTGGAGGTCAGCATGAGATACAAGAAATCAAATCTGCAGGTCCTTGGATTGAAAATTCACAGAATGCTCAAAGAAAAAAAAGAATGAAATGCTACAATTTACAAAACTCAAGGACATCTCAGTGATTTTTTTTTTTCCTAAGCAACTCAAAGTACAATTTACAAACACTCACAAAACGAAAACCTGTTCAAGGCCACCATTTACAAAACTCATAAAAAGCTCAATGAAAGCTGTTCCGCTCTACTGCTTGCAAAACACATGAAGTGCTCAAAAGAAAAGCCACTACAGCTGATCTTAATTTGTTCAGAAATTATATCTGAGCACCACATTCATCTTCATTTCATTAGGAGAAGTGAAAGCAAGCATGCACCCACTGACACTAATGCAAATGAACATTGTGCTGCTGCCTGGTGCTGATTCATTTGGTGGTATGGGTGTACAGGAAAGACAGCAGCTGGAGCTGAGCACAAATCAGGCTGAGGGCTGCATGCATACTGTGTGCCTTCAGGAGCAGGTGTTCTGCCTGGTGTGGGCCCCAGTCATGCCTGACTAGTTTTAAATGTGCAAGCTGTGACTACTTTCTCCCCTGTCCTGGAGAACAGGCTCACCCCCTCATGCCTCCGACCACCAACTAGGCCTGACTTGTTTCCCTGTTGATTTGATGGAAGCATACATGTACATGCAAGCACGCACGCACACACACACACACACACACACACACACACACACACACACACACACACACACACACACACCTATATGCTGAAGACAGTATTGAAACACCACATCCACTAAAGATGTCCTCTGAGTTCAACGCTGATGGCAGCAATTATAATGTACTTCTCAACCAGACAGAAAGTGCGTTCCAGACAAATAACGATAATGATTATCTTCTAACCAGCATTACTGCATCCTAAATGTTCTACATGTTTACCTCCATGTTTTCCCAGTGCACTGTGAACCTCTCTTTCCCCCTTTGGCATGGACTGAAGCCATAATAGCCTGGTTCACAATCAATTTAACTTATCTACCTTCCCCTCCCCCCCCCGCCCCAACCTCCAATCACCTTCCTCATGAACCCTGTCCCTACTTCCCCTTTCCTCTCTACCTCCCACAGCTTCTTAAAACACCCAGCACCACACACACCCAGCACCACACACACCCAGGACCACACACACCCAGCACCACACACCACACACACCCAGCACCACACACCACACACACCCAGCACCACACACACCCAGCACCACACACACCCAGCACCACACTCACACACACATACACACACACACCACACACACACACACACACACACACACACACACCACACACTAAGCATGCCAACTGCCTGAAACCACAGCATCTTAAAACACCCAGCACCACACACACCCAGCACCACACACACCCAGCACCACACACACACACACACACACACACACACACACACCACACACTAAGCATGCCAACTGCCTGAAACCACAGCATCTTAAAACACCCAGCACCACACACACTAAGCATGCCAACTGCCTGAAGAAACCATAACTGTAAAGCTGAGGAGCGCTGAAGCATGAAGAACTGACAAACCCATATCCCACCATCCACTAGCTAAAAGGTGTGTGGGCAGGCAGGCCGGAGAGGTGGGGGTGGGGGGGTGGGGGGGTGGGGGGGGCGCTGGTTAAGAGAGCAGAGATATGTAGCACATCATTGCTGAAACATTTAAAAGATGTCGATCTCGTTTCATTTCAACCCAATTACGAATACAACTCGTCCTCAATATGCGTTCACAAAGTCACCAATCATGTCTTTGCTGTGTCCACCCTCTCGCTCTTTAACTGGGAGATCAAGTGAAATGGCGGGACAGATGTTTCACATGGATCTGCATGGCACAGAAAAAAAAAAAAAAGATCAGCCCCAAATCACATACTGAGCACGCCACACCGCCAGACGACAAACCCTCACCTATCGCTGAGTACCAGTCCTTGCTGACCAGGGGGCGCCACCGCCAACTGGTAGGGGGTGTTGAAGTAGTGCTGCTGCTCCACCGAGCGGTGCACTACCTCCCCTTCCCGTACAATGAGGAAGCCGCTGTCGCCCAGGTTGGCCGTGTAGATGGTGCGCTCCTCGCGGTGCAGTGACACGATGCATGCTGTGCTGCTGCCTGCACGTCACCAAACAAAGAATGACATCAGTGTTACACCAAAAAACACCAGGTCTACACTTGTCCATGCAACCTGCAAGGAGAAGGTATTGCCTGAACAGGCCAAAATCTTACAAAATCAACCAGGCATAGAGAATCCCTATCCTCTTCATGAAGCTCCTTGTGAGCTGAAGAAGGATGTCATTACTGTGAAAATGTCAAGGCTTCTTTCCATGGTGATGATAGACTTGATTTTTTCATGGACCCCCCCCCCCCCCCCCCAACCACCACCTTCCTTCCTCAAGATGTTTTCACTCATATTTGAATTTTGTTTTCTTATTCTTTCGTTCTTCTGTCTGTTCTGCATTCATCCAACCCTACCGCCCTGTGTTTCCAACCTGCCAGTTTCAGACAAAGGTTTACACCTGTTCCAACTGAGGATCCATGACTAGGAAGCTGATGGAGACATGTATACACAAGTCTCCTTCTACATAAGCATCTACGTAGATCTACCAGATCTAGAACTCAGGGTTCTTTTTTCTCCCCAGTAAACACCAGGACACAAAGAAACAAATATTTGAGAGCTCTGGTTGCATCAAGAGAGAGAGAGAGAGAGAGAGAGAGAGAGAGGAGGAAATGGGGGGAGATAAGGATGGGGGAAAGAGGGATGG
>CM065739.1:31780335-31787835 GCA_033310375.1 Conus canariensis
AAGGAGAAAAAAAAAATAGAGTAAAGCAGGAGTATCAAATGTCCACTGATGCTAGATCACATCTGAGGGATACTATTATACTGGCAACTTCATACTATTGTGATCATACATACATGCTCATGTTCACACAAACATCTGTGCACACTCTCTCTCTCTCTCTCTCTCTCTCTCTCTCTCTCTCTCTCCTCATACAACACACACACACACACACACACACACACACACACACACACACACACACATACACAGTTTCTTGATGTTATTATCTTACCTCTACTGTTGTGTAAAGGTAAACAAATCTTTCTGAATGTGAGCACACTGCTAACCCAGAACGGGTACTCAAAGAGCACAGGATTCCATCAAGGTCAAACAGTTTCTAAATTTGACATCTGATCCACATCCACACCATAATTCATTCAACTCATTCTTGGGACACACTCTACCTTTCGATCAAGTTTCACTGCAATCAGGTTATCAGTTTAGCAGTTTTTGTGTAATTGTGTTAACAGAAAGAAAGAAAGACAAAAAGATTCATCTAAAAAAAACAAAAATAAGTGTGTTCTAGCTATCAAATTGAACAGTTCAAATTTTCTTTCTGGGTCAGCCAAATTTGGGGTTAACTAAATACAGGCCATCTTAAAAGAAAGCTGTTGGAACCAAATTACCATTGATCGATTCATGCAAACAAAGATTTCTGCACTTTTATTGTCCAGTAGGGGGCCGGAATAGCTAGGTAGAGTGCCGGACTTGTAATCTTGGTGATCCTGGGGTTGCGGGTTCGAATCTCCGCCAGGCCGTGTTGGTACAGGGGGACGTTTCCCTCGGAGTTAACATTGGTTCTGACTCCATTTCCCATACAGTCCTTCAAATCTGACTATAAACCGAGGTTCCGTGTGTGACAGCATGCATAACATCTTGCACACATGTAAAACCCCATCACCAACTTTCAGAAGAGAAGGCCAGTTTGGCCGTTGGTCTGGATGACACGTTACACATAGCATGTACCCTCCCTGAAGTTGGAGTATCGCTGCCTTAGTGGCGGGATAAAAAAATGTTCATACACACAACACTCCACTCCCTTTGTTGGGTAGATGAGATTAATCCTTGCCTGTCTACACAGGAAATGTCCGCAGGAGTATCAGCCTGCGTACGCAAAATAAAAAAAGAAAGAAAAATTGTCCAATAAACTGTACTTCCAAAGTTTTACAACATATTCAATTCCATGCTATCTATGTAGCTGGAAACACTGGGGAATTTAAAACTTTACTAATTTAGTGAACATAGTAAACAGTGAAAATGAACTTTAGTGCTTTATGAAGAGAATAAACGGTGAATGTGTACTTGAAAAAAAAAAAATGAAAAAAAAAAGAAAAAATCCCCCAAAGAGCACAAAACACCAGTCAAATTATCAAATTATACAATAAACTTTCCCCGGAACAAGCCTCTAAGTGGACTCCCACCAGTTGAACAGTTTTATCTGGAACATTCTTCTCTTTGTCATCTTCTCTACTCTGACATCATCACGCTAAGATGAAATGGGTGGTCCTCCTCAGAGCCTCTGCAAACTAAAGCTTCTCTTGTGAGATTGTTGGACATGGACCACCTCTCCTCTCTCAGCGCCTGGAGGACCCCCCCCCCCCCCCTCCCCCCCAGTCCTGAAGAACGCACTGCCTGGTCTGAACTGCTTCTCCACACCAGCAGAAAGGGGAGGGCACAAGGTGGGAATCTCCATGCAAGTGGTAGATCAGGCAGCTGTGCCCTGTCTTCAGCTGATGGTAACCACCCTGTAGCTGTGGTGTTCTCTATAAACACTTCATGCAGGTCTTCATCTGCGTGTCTAAGATCCTAGATTCATATTCAAACAAGACTTTGTCTTCCCAACGACAGACTGTGTCAGGATTTCAGCAGATCATTACCAACGGGTTCTTATACATGTATCATTACAGGGGAAAAGAGCCAATCACTCATGTTGGCCACTGTTCTCCAATGACACAATACTGGCAGAATGAGGGTCCTGAAATAACAGGTACACAGCCATCTTGCATCCTGCTGACAACACATGACTCTACCAGTCTGTATATACATTTCATTTTGTTAAATAAATTGATTAATTACAAAGTCAGGTAATGTTTTTAGTTTATGATTAATGTTGCTTTTGTTAGACTGGTATTGTCTTTTTTGTGGTCTGTTTGTTGTTGTAACAAAAAAAAAGGTTGCTGTTTTGTTTTGTGTTTGTCTTTCTCTTGCTGAAGAGGTCTTTTAAGCCAAATATGTATAGATTTGTGCATGCATGCTTGCGTGTGCGTGTGTGTGTGTGTGTGTGTGTGAGTGACTGTGCGTGCACGCACGTTCACACACGTCAGTGTGAGTGTCACTCACTTTATATCTCTGTGTGTTGGACAGGGCAGGGGGAGGGGGGGGGGGAGGGGCGCCAGGGGAGGATCTGGAGTCCACAACATGCATTCACACCAATAAACCACATTACACAGATTGGAGAGAACAAACAGAATATCCTGAAATTAGCACTTATCTCAACGACCGTTTCTGCAAGGTGGTACAATACATGCACAAGAATTATGTACAATCATGCCACGCACTTTAAATTACCCACCAACCAACCCCCCAAGCTCGCTCGCTTGCTCTCTCTCTCTCTCTCTCTCTCTCTCTCTCTCTCTCTCCTCTCCATGCCTCTGAAGCAGCTTACACAGTTACATCCAACCCCTACTATTATGTATCGGCTGTAGTTCTGCTGGCTGCTAGTCAAGAACAGTTCTGCAATGTGAATTCAAGGAGATACCTGCCTACAACATAGACCATGCAAAACCACACAGACAGCACTTTCACAGAGGGATGGACAATAACAGGAACAGTCCAAATATGTCACCAGTTTTTGCATCCCTGAATGACAAATGATACGCGTTTGTCTCTATCCCAGTGTAATAATGATCAGAGAGAGAGAGAGAGAGAGAGTGTGTGTGTGTGTGTGTGTGTGTGTGTGTGTGTGTGTGTGTGTGTGTGTGTGTGTGTGTGTGTGTGCGTGCATGCGTGCATGCTTATTTGTGTAAACCTGTGTCATCTGAGGAAAAAAAAAAAGGTTTTACAACACTGAAACTGGGTTTACTGCGGAGTAAAACCTCCCAACATTTCATCCATTCCTTGATCCACACACATGTCCAGGCATCAGATTACCTTCACCTCCATACAGACACTTCCAAGGCCTAGAGAGGTTCTACACAGTTCATAGCTAAATCTATAGACCTCTGATTTATAGCTCAGAGAACAGGAGGGTCAGTATAACAAACTATTCACGACCGTCATCAAATCTACTCCCCTGTTCAAACACAAGCAGGCACAACCCAATCAACAACTGCTGCATACTACTCAGGTAAATTTTCCACTGAGAGTCGCTTGTCCATTCACCATGTATGTCCCTAGTAGCAAAAATTGTGGGTATAGGTGTCAGGGGTTGACTTACGCTTAACAGATACTGACTGTCGGCATACATATGTTTCACCTTTTAAATCATCACAGCTAGTTGACCATGCAGCGCCTTTTTAGGGCTGTCAAATTCACTTAAGAAAAAATATTACACCACAAGCAAGTCAGACCATGGGGAAAAAAATTATATCCTGAAAAAGATACAACCAACCAAAAAAGTCTGTGACGACATGGTAGCTGAACAACTGATGTTTTACAGCATATAAAAAATTAAGGCTGACCAGCCGCCATGGTGAAGTGGTTAGCGTCACGGACTCCCGGCTGGGAGGTCATAGGTTCAATTCCCATCAGAGTCAGGTGGGATTTTTCTTCCCAGACAGGCTCCTACCCAGAGTTGAGTTTGCTACGGGCTCAGTTGGGAAGACTGGGATCACACAGTCGAATTTGATCCACTTAATGTATGCGCCTCTGAGAGTGTTGCTCACAATTTCCTGACCAACACTGCAGGTGCCTGTATCTCTCGGGCCTGGCTGATGCCAGGATATATTATGAAAGGAAGCGTAGAGTACAGCCCTGTCATGCAGTCTCAGACCAAAATGGAAATCCGTAGGATCATCTTCATCATCCTCATTCTCATCGATCAGCATTAGGAAAAAAAAAATTAAGGCTGATCTGACAGGGCCAGGTATTCTCCATGACCTGCCACTCCCTGATTGTTTAAGGAGGAAAAAAAGGTGAAACACATGGCCAAAAAAAAAGTCCTATGAGAAAACACTTGACACAATGACAAGAAAAAGAAAACAAAAACTGGCATGTTGTAAATTGCGAAGAGATGACAAAAACTTATATGAACTTCCAGAATGAAGACGGAAGAATGGTCCACAGACAGAAGAAAAAAAAAAAGCAGTTAACGACAGTAAAGAAAAACAAGACTAAATACAAGCAGTTAATGACAGTAAAGAAAGACAAGACTAAATACAACAGGCAAAGACAGTGACAGTAGAAAGGAAGTTGCCAGGAGACAACTCTGGAAAAAGGCGGGGAAGGTATGTGTGTACTGAAAGATCCTGTCATTCCCATGGAGTGTCCGCCATACACACATTCTTCATTTTGCTTCTTTCCTCATTAAAAAGGTACACCTAACCCCAAACAGTTTAAAGCTGAGCTTGCGATTCTTTCTTTTTTCTTTTTATTCTTTTTTTTGGGGGGGTTAAGTCTTCTTTTCACATACTGTATCACACAGGTACCATATTCCACAGCCCATGTCACACAGTTCACATTCTATAAACAGTTTTCTCCGTTTGAAAAAAAAAAAAAAAAGGTAATATATCTAGATTTTGCACCAACCACTAAAAAAAAAAAAAAAATTAAAAAAAAAAAAAGTTATCCATTTTGTGTTGAAAGCACACATACTATGTACAACCCACAGCTCACACCCTCTCAAATCCCCCACCTACCCACCCACTTCTACTCCCACCCCCACCCCTCCAAAACTACATAAAAGCCCCCTCCTACCCACGTCTACCCCCCACTCCTCCAACAATAAGTCAAAGCAAAAAGATCTGCTGACGTCAGCTGCCTGTCTCAAAGAGGGTGGCACATTATTGTGTAGGCTTTTTTTTTTTTTTTTGCGCTGGCACCACCTAGCAAGGAAATTCAAACCGAGAAATGGGCAATTCATAGCCAGTATCTCCTGGTAATCTGCCAGAGCCTTTTTTCAGAGCCGTCTCAAAGGACATGGTGTGAACAGGATCACTATAGCTGTACAGTTGTGTACCTTGTTTTAAACGTACATACAGACAACCTATACATAGCATGCACACTCAGCGCACACAAGACACACAAATTTGCTTGCATGCAACCATGTTATTTTGTTAGACATATATTTAAGCGTCACACACACAGACACACACACACACAGACTCTCTCTCTCTCTATCTCTCTCTCTCACACACACCACACACACACACACACACACACACACACACACACACGCACACAAACACACACAACAAATGCATGCACACACACACCCACGCGCTCGTGCGCGCACACACACACACACACACACACTAGCATGACACTATGAGGGGGTAGGGTGACACAGAGGGCAAAGAACTCAGACTTCTAATCCTCTGGCATTGAAGACGCTTCTCTGTTTTTTTACGCTTTCGCCTGGGCATTGATTTCCTGATCAGAGTGGAAACTGCTGGCAATGTGTTGTCCGAGATGTGGTTTGGTGTGGTGGAGAGAGGGGAAAGCAACATTTACAAGCATGAGCCAACACCAGTTGGTGCCTGTATGAATACTGGTGTATGCGCGCGCGCACACACACACACACACACACACACACACACACACATATAGATACATGTATTTGTGTGCAAAACAGTGTGTTTCTGTGTGTGTGTGAGTGTGTGTGTGTGTGTGTGTGTGTGTGTGTGTGTGTGTGTGTGTGTGTGTGTGTGTGTGTGTGAGTGTGTGTGTGTGTGTGTATTTCTGTGTGCGCGAGTGTGTGTGTGTGTGTATTTCTGTGTGCGCGAGTGTGTGCGTGCATGGTGCGCGCATGTGCGTGTGTGTTTGCACGTGCATGCATGTGTGGTGAGCGCAAGGAGAAACATAAAAAGATGATGCAGGTGAAAAACAGTAAGAGAGTTGAGGAGGGAGAGGAGGTGGAGAGTAAGGGGAGGGGAAAAGTGGGGATGCCGGGAGAAAGAGAGAGAAAAAGGAAGAGAGAGGGTTAAGGGGAAATAAAAAAGAAATGGGGGGGGGCGGGGTGGAAGAGACTGCGAAAACGGAGACACAGAAAGAGACAGAGATGGACAGACAGACTGAGACCAAGACAAACATTATGAAAAATGTTGGGGGGGGGGGGGGGGGGGAGTGAGGAGAGGTGGAGGTCGACGAAAAAACTAAAGTGGGGAGAGAGAGGAAAACAGAGAGGGAGGAAGAGACAGAGAAGAAGAAAGGGAAGGAGAGTGAGAAAGAAGGAGAGAAACAACGGACTGACAGACAGAGTGAGAGAAAGAGAGAGGGAAAGGGAAGGGAGAGGGGGGGGGGGGGGGGCAGAAAAAAGAAAGGGAAGGAGAGTAAGAAAGAAGGAGACAGACACTGGAGAGACAGGCAGACAGACAGACAGAGTGAGAGAAAGAAAAAATGGAAGGGAAATGGAGGGGGGGGGGGGGGGGGGGAGAAAAAAGAGACAGAAAGAGAGTTGGGTAAGGGACAAGTGAGACATAGAATGGGAGTGAGAGAGAGGGGAGGGATTGAGAGAACAGGAGAGAGAGGAGAGAGAGAGAGAGAGAGAGAGAGAGAGAGAGAGGGAAGAGAGAGAGAGAGGAGTGAGTGAGTGAGTGAGTGAACAAGAGGAGAGAGAGAGGGGGCGAGAGAGGGAGGAGAGTCACAGAGGGAGGCATCTGAAAGAGAGTCACAGACAGAAAATGAGTTCAGAGAACAACAACAGGCTGAAGTCCCCATGGACAGAGAACAAGCCTGCAGGTGTAGGCCCTTGCTCCCTCTGTCTTTTGTGCCTTTCCCGGTCCACTTCATCTATTCCTCCTTTCTAAACCTGGGCCCTGTGGAGTCCAAAAGGTGACCCTGAAGCGCTTATCATCCCCCACCCCCCACCTCCCTTTCTGCCCTCCAGACACATTTTAAATTCATAGGGACAGCCAGCAACATGAATAACCTTAAAAGTGCATGGAAGATTTCAAACAACAGCCTTCCCCCCTCTTTCCTTGGATGTACTGGTCTGTACCATGCCCGTGACATGACGAAAGAGTGTGACAACGTGCAAAACATTAATCTTTCTTTGTATCGCGGATCCCTGACCGCACCGAGTGACTGAAGACAAGGTTTGGGACTGGAGAGACAGAAAAAGCAAAGACAATGAGAGAACAAATTATGACACATTCTGTATTTTCGTGTATGATATATACTGGCTGAATGTCAAAGGAAATGAAATGTGCCGTGTGGAAAAGATAAAAAGAGACATGACAAGCAAAAGGGAAAAATGACCAAATGGAACTGTGAATACACAGTGAGAAAGAATAATAAGATCTT
>CM065739.1:31792835-31805335 GCA_033310375.1 Conus canariensis
AAAAAAATCACACACACACACACACACACACACACACACACACACACACACACACACACCTAAAATAACCCCACCAACAGAACATGCCGACATTTATTAAAAATCAAATGTTGTCAAAACATCTGCTGTTAATAAACATCGACTGACAACGTAAGAAAACTGACATTCAATTCTACACTAATGTGTGTGTGTAATGATCTCTTCTGCCTAGGATCCCTCCTTAACAACAACAACAACACACACACACACACACACACACACACACACACACACACACACAAACAAACTCTCTCTCTCTCACACACACACACACACACACACACACACACACACAACACACACACACACTCTCTCTCTCTCTCTCTCACATACACACACACACATACACACACTCCCTCCCTCCTTGGTCTCTCTCTCTCTCTCTCTCTCTCTCTCTCTCTCTCTCTTCTCTCTCTCTCTCCTCTCCCCCCCCCCCCCCCCCCCCCCTCTGTCTCACTGACCTACTACCCATTCTCTTGAAACCACCCTCAGCCCCCATTTCCTTATCTTCTCTGCTCATCTCCCTTCCTCTTTGTACCGAAAATGGTGCCTGCCACAATAGATATCTATTTTTGAGGGTGGGTGTTTTACAGCATCACTGGCCTAAATTCGGTGAATGATGCATCACTATCAGGTTATGTCACTGCTCATTCCTAGATCTGTCTTATAACACCACAGCGGTACCTGTCATGGGTGGCCGGGCCTGCACTACAGCCATTGCCTGATCCGCTTGCAGCACGCAACCTAGACAGGTGTCTGGCACTGCAGCGCATGGCTTGTCCATTATGTCTTTCTTCACTACTTCTTTTTTTAACCTAAAGTTCTTCTTGCATTATGCAAATATCCAGGGGAAATTATTCTGCACCGCTGATCCCCACTCCTCCCATCCATGTCCACTAACCAGCTCATCCTGTACACCCACATCACAGCTCATCCTGTACACCCAATCACAGCTCATCCTGTACACCCACATCACAGCTCATTCTGTACAACCACATCACAGCTCATCCCGTACAACTACATCCAAGCTCATTCTGTATGACCACATCAAAGCTCATTCTGTACAATCACATCAAAGCTCATTCTGTACAACCACATCAAAGCTCACTCTGTATGAGCACATCAAAGCTCTGTATGAGCACATCAAAGCTCACTCTGTACATACGAGCACATCAAAGCTCATTCTGTACAACCACATCAAAGCTCATTCTGTGCAACCACATCAAAGCTCATTCTGTACAACCACATCAAAGCTTGTTCTGTACAACATCAAAGCTCACTCTGTACGAGCACATCAAAGCTCATTCTGTACAACCACATCAAAGCTCATTCTGTACAACCACATCAAAGCTCATTCTGTACAACATCAAAGCTCGCTCTGTACGAGCACATCAAAGCTCATTCTGTACAACCACATCAAAGCTCATTCTGTACGAGCACATCAAAGCTCATTCTGTACAACCACATCAGAGCTCATTCTGTACAGCCACATCAAAGCTCATTCTGTACAACAACATCAAAGCTCACTCTGTACGAGCACATCAGAGCTCATTCTGTACAACCACATCAAAGCTCACTCTGTACAACCACATCAAAGCTCACTCTGTACGAGCACATCAAAGCTCACTCTGTACAACCACATCAAACCTCCTTATGTACAACCACATCAAAACAACACAGCCACATCCCAGATCATTCTATAGTCACATCCCAGATCACTCTATGCAGCCACATCCCAGATCATTTTTTACAGCCACATCCCAGGTCATTCTATACAGCCACATCCCAGGTCATTCTATACAGCCACATCCAAACTCACGCAACACAGCCACATCCCAGATCATTCTATACAGCCACATCAGAGTTCATTCTATACAGCCACATCCCAGCTCCTTCTGTACCACCACATCCCAGATCATTCTATACAGCCACATCCCAGATCATTCTAGACAGCCACATCCAAGATCATTCTACACAGCCGCATCCCAGTTCATTCTGTACAGTCACATTCAAATTCACTCTGTACAACCACATCCCAGCTCACTCGGTACAACCCAATACCTGCTTTTTCCGTGCATTCACACTGCAGCTCATTCAGGATAAACCAAGAGAGGGTGTAGGGAGGGGGGAGGAGGAGGAGGTGGGGAGGTACCAACGCCTTTATTCTTATTCAGTGATTCAGTACATACTCATTGTATTGTCTAACATTTTCATTTCATTCTTAATTGCTTTCTTTAAGAATTTTCCTTTTTCAAAACTAGGCCAGTATGTGCACTGTAGGAAAGCCCTTCTTTAATCCACTGTATAACATATCACATAATTATACAAAAGATCACATTAAATCCTGTATAAAATTGCTGGCATGATCAAGGACTTTTGATGACTAATCAGAAGGAAGGGTGGGGAGGAGGTGGAGGAGGGAGAGAGAGAGAGAGAGAGAGAGGAGAGAGGAGAGAGAGAGAGAGAAGAGAGAGAGAGAGAAAGCATATGTGTACCGTCATGTGTGTGTGTGTGTGTGTGTGTGTGTGTGTGTGTGTGTGTGTGTGTGTGTGTGTGTGTGTGCTGTGTGCATGCATGTTTTCCTATCACAGAGAAGACTTCTTCCTCTTAAACATATAGTATCCTCAGTATGTCTTATGTTACGAGAAGGTTCCTCTTAAACATATAGTATCCTCAGTATGTCTTATGTTATGAGAAGGTTCCTCTTAAACATATAGTATCCTCAGTATGTCTTATGTTATGAGAAGGTTCCTCGTAAACATATAGTATCCTCAGTATGTCTTATGTTATGAGAAAGTTCCTCTTAAACATATAGTATCCTCAGTATGTCTTATGTTATGAGAAGGTTTGGAAGTGGAAATGAATGGCTGCCAAGTCCACTAATATATCTTTACAGCCAGAATATGGGACTTTTTGACAGCAAAAAAAAAAAAAAAACCATGCTGAGACTCTGATATCTTTCTCCTGTACAGAGATAAAATAAAGACAGCTTTTACAATTTTCACTTTAAAAGTCCTCATCAGATATGCACAATGACATAATGTATAACGCTGAATGGGACATCGTCCTCAGAAGACACTTCACGTGACTTGCTGACACATACATGCCAAAGTGACTATTCTTACAACGATAACAATGAAAACAGCAGACAGAAAAAGAAAGGGCACAATAAGAGAGTGGAATGCTCAGATCCAGACAAGCAACGAGCTAAAACGTGAGGATGTACCGATATTTTTCTTTTTATCAAAGAAAAACCCTGACAGACGACCATGCACTCTTGATTCTGACACTCTTTGTGATTTTCTTTTTTTTAATGAACAAGCTAAAGACCCAAAACTTAGCCTTCTACACTCCGCCTTGGCTTAAGGCTGTGTCAGGCCAACTGACATAGGCTAGAACACCAAGGCTACATCAAAATGTTGCTATGCTCTGCATACTTATGCGGGGATTGTCTTCAGTTGTGACAAGCTCCTAGCATAACATTATCAGTCTCCAAAATCCCCCGAAGTCGGAGTGTGGCTGCCCACATGACGGGGTAATCAAAAACAGTCACACACATAATGTTCTCATCCCCAGCTGGGATGCATTTGTACCTTAGTGTTCAAGTACTTTGGCTGTTTGGATGATCCCTGGAGTCTTTTAGCCAGGGTACAACAACAAGAGCCCTCTACACTGGAAACAACTAGTGTCCTGTGAAGAAATCAACAGTTCTGTTCTATATGACATGTATGCAAACAGGTAGCTCAACACATCCACTCAAAGATTAGTGGTGGTACTGCCACCCACGCTTTCAATACTAGCACGAGTGAGTCAGCCCATTAGTTATGTCCGTCTGAAAACACAACAGGGAAACACTTTTCACTTGCCTGCTCAAACACATGAGTCAGAACTGTTACAACGCCTTCTCTGCTTCACAAAAATCTGAATACAACCGATTACAATAAAAGAGGACCCATCTGAGACTTGATACTTTTTTCCCCTAATACAGAGTGACACAAGCATTTTACTATTCTCATTAGTTAACATCTTCATGTGCCAATGTTCTTGCCCTTTCCTTGAAACAGTAGTACTGGTCCACAACTAAGACTACCTCCAGAATTTTGTTTACAGTAAATAAATCAAACAGTGAATTTTCCAAAAAGTCAGAAATGCAGTGACGGAAGAGACAAGCAGAAATAGGAGATGATCAAGACAGAACAATGCTCCAATGATCCTGCCATTGCTGCTAAGGATCCTTGACTCACAACCTGCACAGAGTGACTGTGATAGCAACTGATCTTCAGAAAAGACCAGCCTGGCCATAACAACCATTCACAGATGTCCCTCAGGGTCATTCAGCAATAATTGTAGGTCCCAAAAGATGATGCACTAGGACTGGCTACAATTTTGCATGAAAAATATAGTCCACCACTCTGATTCCTTTGGACAGATGTGAGTAGTAACTAAGTAAGTCATGTGGACAAATCAAGAGTCTGGACAGTAGTGAACAGTTTGTCTAGCTTTCCATTCATTTCAACTGGCACACAGCTTCAACATCTTTCAGTCACAATTAGCGACTAACTGAGCTGAAGCCGGTCACTACCAAACTCAAGTTTTGCTCACTGACATGATTGACTTATTCCCACTGAAAAGGGCTAAGGTCTCAGAAACATCACAGCGCAGTGGTCTGGGGTAAAGGCAAAACCCAACACTGTCACCACTAAACCTGAAACCACCGTGCCATCACAACACCTACAGCTCAGACAAAAGAGCCAGTTTCAAATAGAATGTCTGCTAACACCATAAGCGGTTATTAAGGACTGCACTACAGCCAGTTTCAAACAGGGTTCTATTATGAGACTGTCTGCTAACACCATAAGCTGCTAAGGATTGCACTACAGCCAGTTTCAAACAGGGTTCTATTATGAGACTATCAGCTAACACCATAAGCTGCTAAGGATTGCACTACAGCCAGTTTCAAACAGGGTTCTATTATGAGACTATCAGCTAACACCATAAGCTGCTAAGGATTGCACTACAGCCAGTTTTAAACTGGGTTCTATTTTGAGACTGTCAGCTAACACTATAAGCTGCTAAGGATTGCACTACAGCCAGTTTTAAACAGGGTTCTAAGCTGCTAAGGACTGCACTACAGCCAGTTTTAAACAGGGTTCTGTTACAACACTGTCAGCTAACACTATAAGCCGTTTAAGGACTGCAACACAACAAAGGCAACCAAAGGTAGGTCAGCTTTCTTTAGTGCCCCCAGTCACTGGGTTCTTGTGACTTGACCCAAGTGTGAGAAAATAGGTCAAGTGAACTCTGACCCTTACTGTTTGTGCTGTAGGCAGTCACCTGTGACAGAGGCTTGATGGAAGACAAATTTGGAACAGGAGATTTTTTTTTGGTGGGGGGGTGGGGGGGGAGGGGAAGCTGCCTATCTCTAAGACTTTTGTAACTCAGTTTTTTCTGGACATAGTAAATTTTACAGGGAAAAACAGAGGGGAACAGGTGGAGCACAGAAGTGGGGTGGGATGGGAAGCTCGGGGTCAGAGATAGGGGCTTTGGGTGGAGGCAGAAGACCAGGTGCGCATGCATGTGTGTGTTTGTGTGTGTGTGTGTGTGTGTGTGTGTGTGTGTGTGTGTGGATGCACACATTCAAGCATGCTTGTGTGCGTGCGTGTGTATGTGTGTGCACGCATGTGTGTGCATGTCTCCACAAAAATCAATTTCTGTTGGAGTTTTATAGGTACACACACACACACACACTCACACACACACACACACACACACACACACACACACACACACACACACCAATCAGTTTCAGAAGCAGCTCAGTCTGTTTTAAGTGTCTTGTGCCATTTTGCCAAGTAAGCCTTTCTCCGCGCTGTTCAGATTTACAACCAAATATACACACATAAAGCACAGCACAGTCTGAACGCTCAGCACTTTTAAAACACCTTTGCAGGTAGAAAAACACAATAACAAAAAAAGGGGTTTGAGTGTTTTGAAATGTACCATTTCAGTGTTCATTGGCCCGTGTCCCAGTTTACTGCTCTATTCTTTCTCTCCCTGAATGGCAACAGGGGAGAGGTGGGGGAGAGGGAGGGGGGAGACAGAAAATGCTGCTTCAAATACATTATACTACAATATCAAATGGCTCATCCATTAAACTGTTCAGTTCACTGGAAGCCAGCATGTGTGTGTGTGTGTGTGTGTGTGTGTGTGTGTGTGTGTGTGTGTGTGTGTGTCTGTGTGTGTGTCTGTGTGTGTGTGTTTAGTGTATGTGCATGTGTTTGTTGGTGTGAGTGTGTGGTGTGTGTGTGTGTGTGTGTGTGTGTGTGTGTGTGTGTGTGTGTGTGTGTGTGTGTGTGTTGTGTGTGTGTGTGTGTGTGTGCGCGTGCATGTGTTTGTGGTGTGTGTGTGTGTGTGTGTTGTGTGTGTGTGTGTGTGTGTGTGTGTGTGTTGTGTGTGTGCGCGTGCGTGCGTGCGTGCGTGTGTGTGTGCCTGTGACTCTGTGTGTGTGTGTGTGTGTGTGTGTGTGTGTGTGGTGTTAATTAATATATGAGCTTTTTCTTTTTTTCCTCCCATCTGTTTCACTTGGTTATAAAGTAATAAAGCTTCTATCGTCCATACTGGGTCAAAGGATTAATTACACTAAGTGCAGTGAAAAGGAAAAAGTGTGACTAAGTGTGTGCATGTTTATTTGATGTGTGTAAGGAGAAAGAGAGACAGAGACAGAGACTGTGAGAGAGATTGTGCCTGTACGTAAGTGTATGTGCAAGTGTGCATGTGTGGAATTTTACCATCATTTTAACAATGTAAAACGAAACATCTAAACCTGTCTGCTTTCCTATTTTTCTTTTCATGTCATATTATATCACTAACACACACACACACACACACACACACACACACACACACACACACACACACATACATACACACACACACACAAAATTCCCCCAACACACATACTCAAAGAGATTTAAAGGCAATGAGACAGACATGTGGAAAGTGTGAAATAAGACTGAATACTACACTCAGCCCAAACTTACGTCAGCGTGCATGATCCAGGTGATTTAATTAATAACAAGCCGAACTTGTGCATCAAAATAAAAGTGCCATCAAAGATTTTTCTTTGACAGAAAAAAAAAAGAAAAAAAAAAAACAACAACTGCTAATTTTAAACTCACAGAACACAAATTGCGCAGACAGAATCAGCTATGGCTATGAACAGGCAGGCCTATTTTCTGTGTTTCTCAGCACTGTAATGTGAATTAAACCAGCTGTGCAGATATTAAACCAGGATTTTTTTGTTAACTGTAGCCAACATTTTCAATGAATGCCATTAAATTCTTCAAACGCTCTAATTCTTTTCTCTAATGTGCGACATATCCAAAGTAAAAGAAATGCAATGTACAGTCATCATCAACATGCTCTTTGTGTCTTACTGTGAAAATGCCTGTTGAAGAGGGACTGGTTTTCCTTTTTCCCCCTCCAAAGGGAAGAAGGGCATTCATGTTTCTACAGTTTTATTTCAAACCATATATATATATGACTACCTTAACAATCAGATTAAAAAACAGTCACAATCCCGCATGAACCCACCAATGACAACAAACCTCACCCAAGGGAATGAGGAAAAGAAGATGATAGAAGAAGAACACAACTAAGTTTTCAGCATTTCAAGATTAGACTGTAATCAACATTTCGAAAGAATATCCCATGAACTACTGAAGACAGAGGTGCAGCTTGAAAAACGTTGCAGTTAAATGTGAACTGCAGCTCTGGATTAAGGTTTGTTTGAGATCAGGTTTGGTTGAGCCTAACACACAGTCACCAGGCTGTAAGTTCATTAGGTGTTCTTAAAATAATACCTTGTTTTCAAATCTGATGGGTTAGAACAGCACATCGATTGCAACAATTCAAGTAAATATCAGTTTCAAACTAATCTTGATGTCCATCCTGTACTGTCTCCAATGACGCTGGTTATATATCTGGAGCTTCAATGTTCATTCTATGTGAAATTGGCATCATGTGTTTTTTTGGTACTATGTGTGAATTGTGATTGTGTGAGAACAAAAATAAACATGTATAAAATGTGTGTGTGTGTGTGTGTGTGTGTGTGTGTGTGTGTGTGTGTGTGTGTGTGTGTGTGTGCGTGTACAACTAGAGTTAATTCAGCAAGAAAGAGAGATTGGTAATACACAAACAGCGGGCGGGCAAACACACACACACACACACACACACACACACACACACACACACACACACACACACACACGTTTTGGTGGGAAGCCCACAAAATGGTATCATGTACATCAAACAGAGCAGGCAATGAAATGAGAATAAGGTACATCAGACTGGCAGATGATCATAAGAGGAAATCGAATTTTCATTATTCAGAGAAGAGGGAAGAAAAGTACCAAAAAAAAACACACACACACACACACATACTGATGAGAGGGGACCAGTGCACTGATATCAATTCAATGCTAGGTGACACAAAAGTAGGACATTTGCATATAAATAAATGTAACAGAAACTAACTCTGTCAGACTGATCTGACAGTACATGACAGTTTTCTTCGCACCACTCACTGAACGAGCTCTAGTTTTGAAAAGAAACTGCAAATTTTTTTCAAGAAGGTTATATATTTCATCCCAGGATTCTTCATAAACAGCATGATGCAAATATAGATCTATACAAATCAGAAGCGGAAATGATAAAAATATATCAGAAATTCTACCTGATGGACTGGAACAAGAGCGGTATAAACCAGCATGACTGATCTCATATAAAACAACTAGCAATGTGACCATCTTAATGTCAATGAGACAATGAGTCCTTTCAAATTCTTAGGTGACAGTAATACCAATGCCAAGCTTTGAAACTGCATTCAGGTCATGTCAAATTTCTGTGACAATGATTCATGGCCACCTCTACACTCTGAATTTGTTTTAAAATCCTATTCTTAAAAAGTGTAATAAAATCAAAAATGACATTTTTCATTTCTCTACTGAAGGTAGGGAATTAGGAGCAGTGGAGGCAGCTTCTCACTCTCTAACATATGCCAATAAAGGAATAATTTCCATGCACAGTCATACAGGAAGAACTAACTCTGCACCTCCATCCAAACTGAAAGAGTGGCTGTCCAAATCTCCATACCGACCCCAATCTCTTGTTCACCCCCTTCTCTCTTCACTCCCCTCCTGATCTCTAATCCACACCCTACAGAGTCTGAGACTGGCAAAGCAGATGCGCCCTGTCCTAAAGACCGGGTCCCCCTCCACACAACCACCTGCGACCGGTTGCCCATCTGGAGGGGTCCACAGTCCACACCTGTGCCTGCCTGACTTTAGTGGCAAAACAATCCGGAGTATTGCCCACCAGGGTTTATCTCATGACGTCAGCGCTCTCCACACAGCCACAAGGTTTAATGATAAATTCAAAACGCTGGCCTTTGGAGCTTAACTGGAGTTATCACACACAATCCCCACACACTTCCTGATCATTATTTGAGGATACAAAGTCTAACAGAGAGAGAAAAGTTTGTTTGCTTGAAATTTTACAGAAGAAAAGAAAAAGGAACAAACCTGAAAAATATGAACTACATCAAAAATCACTTCACAAATGTATGCTACACTTTGAAAAAGAAACTATCTAAGTTCTGAATCAGGGAAAGATGCTACACTTTGAAAAAGAAACTATCTAAGTTCTGAATCAGGGAAATTTAGTCAAACCAATGAAGAAGAAAAAAATGTTAAAAAACTGTACAGTAAGTGAAGAACAGGCAATAGTGAAAGATTTCCTACAACTGACTACAACACTTTAAACATCCCTGGACTACAGAAAGGTGCATTAGGCTTACATGGTAAGGGTGTAAAGACTCTAATTTTAAAAGACACAATTCTTGTCTCAAAATCTCTCGAGTATGACTGTGTATGCGAGTGTGTGTGTGTGTGTGTGTGTGTGTGTGTGTGTGTGTGTGTGTGTTTACAATGATTACATTCTAATCATGCAGTATTTTTAATTACATCAAATTCACATGTTTTTGACAGGGATGGTTGGGGGAAAGGAAAGAGATGGTGATTTATTGTCATATGAATGGCCAATAAAAAAAAAAAAAAACGAATAAAGATCATGACAAAACAGACATGTTCCACACTCTATACTTGATTTTCTTTTTGTTTTAGTTCTGCTGTGATATACTTTTATCACATTCACATGAGGGTTTTGATATTACTGGATGCTAATCTAATTTCTTTCTCAGTTCCAAGTTTACTTGGAGGTATGCAAAAACCCTGAAAACACAACTAAGGGTATACCTCACCCCCCCAAGCTCCCATCCATCTCTGCACTCCCTCCCATTCACCCTCCTTCAGTGATTCTGCCACGTATTTTGCAAGCCAATATCAATTTTAACCATAACAGTTAAGACAACACATGCAGGAGAAAGTTTTCCTTGTTCTCCCCTCCATCTCATCTTCTCCTTCCCTGCTCTCCCCTACCCCTCTATGGCAGGGCAGTCAGGCAAGGCAGTCCCCGGCAGTTAAAATAACCACACTGTAAAGTGAGAAAACTGTGCTACCCTTATCCACGAGTGCCAGGTCGCAATGACCTTTCGTAATGTAGTTTCACACACACACACACACACACACACACACACACACACACACACAAGAGCGACCTGCAGAGACAATTAACAGGGGAGATAAGGGAGGATGTGGAAGGTGCGGGTAAACCTCCTAATTCCATGCTAGCTGGGCAAGTGATCTTAACTGGCGGCATGATTTCTTTCAGTATTTACTCTCTTCAAAAGGCCATTTTATAAGATGTCGCTGGTTATTGCACGAACTGCCCATTCAAAACTTCTCTTTAACCTTTACCAGATGACGTTTTTGACTGCACAGACCCGATCGTGCGGTTCGCCCAGACCCACACACAATAGGCTTTTCCTATTGCTTATCCCTATTCAGATCGCGTGGGTCTTGCAAGACCCACATCTGATAAAGGGCGATTCAGCAACTTATTCCTCACCTGATGGCTTGGGTGATGTGCGACGCATTCAAATATATAGGTCCTGGGGGAACCACGACTAAATATGCTGATAATTGATTGTGCCCATACATGAATTTCAGTGACCAACGGCTATTAAGATCGTTGAGGAACTCCTAATATTTTGTAAGCATAGCTCTATCTGTTCATATGATATGATGTTTTTATTGAGTCACTGGGTCATGGAAGAACCAGGAAGCACTGGTAAAGGTTAAAATACGGAAATCCTCTTAACTGCATAGACTGGACACCCTGGTCAGTGCATACTGTTGTAACACCACTTACCCATGAGGGGGTCTTTGTGCTGCTGCAGTTCCTGGTAGCTGGCAGCAATAATGGACGCCGGCGCCCACGGATGGAAGTGACCCTCCTGAACCATTCGCTCGCATGTGGCCATCAACTGCCGGGGAAACACAGAGGGGTCGATACCATAGTTCCTCCATCCTCCCACTCCGTCTGCCACACCTGAAAACATTCAAATTATCCACTTGCTACTGCTGCTGATGCTCTCTTTTGTGCTTTTCTGAATTACATGCTATATTTGCATCACAACACTGTATTCTATAAAAAGAAATTATAAATATAAGAAATATTCTCGTTTTCCCATCTTAATCATCCTCCTTAACAGTACTGCTACCCAGTGACTGCTAATAATTTTGCAAACCGGTCTCATTACCAACGACCATGCACTGTCATTCATAAACTAGTCCCAGAGAAACAAAATCTTGTGACAATATTAACACACACTGAAACAAAGCACCAGGAGATGTCTATATATTTAATCTAGATCTGTTAAGTCAATGGACAACAACAACAAAAACTCTTGTACGCTTTTCACCCTGTCAGAGTCTGTTTTGCTCATTTATTGAAGAAGAATGATTGATTTTGTTGACTTTTCTTCATGGCATCAGGCCAAATTCTAAGACCACCAGTGATTCAGTGATAGCTGACTGCAGTTCCGCCAGTTTAAAAACTGAAGGGCATGCATCTTTTAACCAGAGTCGGATCCAAATGATATGACATTGGATTTACATGATATCCAAGAACTGATTAAAAACTGTCACTATACACAATGCCACGGTTTTAACCTTCAGTCTGACCATGATGCCTATGCTTCCTGAAATTAAAAATCTATGTTTCAATTTGTTCATCCTGATGCAAACTCTGTTCCAGTTCCGCCACTGCCAGTCCCAGCAAAATAAATCCGGTCCCTGGGTCTGGCAGATCAAAAAGGATTTTAATATTTTACATCCAGAAATAGTATTTTATTGGCAATCACTGACTGATGTGATCACTGAATATTACTTGTCATACAAACACTCTGAAACTTGCCTCTTTCAGAAGAAAAGACAAAGATCTAAGCAATGGAATTGGAAAGATCTGATAACACAACAGTGACAGGTTTGTGAATTTACACA
>CM065739.1:31810335-31812835 GCA_033310375.1 Conus canariensis
ATTGCAGAGAGTGAGCATGCATTCAGGAATAATTTTGTGAGAGAGAGAGAGAGAGAGAGAGAGAGAGGGGGGGGGGGGTAAAGAATGCAAACACACAGAGAAACAGTAGAGACAGAGTGTGCAACTGCATTCAGATTTTGGCCAAACTGCAAGGTTACCTACTTGAATGAACATACAAACAAACGAGAAACCACGGTGCTTTCCCCATAGAATCTCATATTACTATTTGGTCTAACTATCGTGTGTGCGTAAAATACAACAGTTTTATTGGAATGTTTATACACAATCATTGTTCACATTCATGCCTTAAGAAGAGTTGCACTCATGCAGTCGACTGGATTCTTGTGTGGAAGCTCATAGTAATCCTTTTAAAACGTGACACGCTTGGCACCATCAAACATATCAAAACTGTGACACAACAAGCTAACCACAGATGAAATAACCATTTTTCTCGGATTTTGAAAAAGGGTTGGGTGTGATGTGTTTGAGTATAACATGATAATAGTAAACACATTGCAACACCTTATAGTAATGGTTTCCAGTGAAGAATGTATCAATGTTTTAAGCTTCTATCAGAGAAAATGATTTCATCCAACAGGGTATACGTTTAAAGTGGGTTTCTCGAAAATGATATATACTCCTTTTCTTTTTTTCCTGGTAGCGTTTGCTTCTCTTGAACTTGTTGTTAATTAACGGTGTGTGGCCTGAAAGTTCTCCAAATGAGGTCAGAGGATATCCCAGTTTGAGCTAGGGGATTGCCGTTCGAAGAGAGGTAGGAAAGAGTTGTGTGCTTACACCAGGTGGCCAGCAAAGACCACTGACCGAAGCACGATCACGCCCAGCTGGTTGATCCAGTCACATGTGGCAAACTGCCCAACTCCTGTTGTTTTGTTGAGAGTTAAGCTTCAAAGCTCGGGCTTGAGGTGGTTATATTTTTAGCCTGTCCAATGCTTTCGCAATTCTCCAAGTTGTTCACAAGTTGTTACATTTGACTAACTGTCGGCCAGTCTTCAGAAACTTTTCATGTGGTCTTTATAGCTTTGCCGTGAAATTCAGGTCCCCATGGGGTACAGGGGTGCCTTTCTCCTGTCTTGCATTCTGCACGCACACACACACACACACACACACACACGCGCGCGCGCGCGCGCGCGCGCGCGCGCGCATTCTCTCTCTCTCTCTCTCTCTCTCAGACTCACACACACACACGCACACACACACACACACACACACACACACACACACACACACCACGCACACACGCACGCACGCACGCGCACACACACACGTTACAGTCCCTTCCTCTTCGTCCCTTATTACCCCTTCGTCACTCCCTTCCCCTGCACCGTCTACCCGTTTTTCTTTAATTCTCAGTCAGTGATAAAAGAAGGAAGTAGGCCTAAACACTAAAGAAACATTTGAATTGAAACAAACAAACAAAAAGAAATTCGCTGGCAGTAGTCCTTGGGTGGGTTTTTTTGTTTGTTTTGTTTTGTTTTTTTCATCGTGGATTGGCAACCAACATATTACCGTAGTGAGTATGAACCGCCGAGAACGGTCGACTAGTGCAAAATGTTATCACTGATTTTCAGTCTCTTCAAATTTATGGTTTGTCCACATGGTCATACCCCCGCCCCCTCCCCCTTCTCCGTTTCCAACCCTACCCCCACCTCTGAATTTGTAAGCACTTCTGGATTTAACAAGATTAAGGGCAGATAAATGTCGCCTACATGTCTGCGTTATGTGTGTGGTGTGTGTGTGTGTGTGTGTGTGTGTGTGTGTGTGTGTGTGTGTGTGTTTTTAGCGTGTCAAATGCGTGCACGTGTGTGTGTGTGTGTGTGTGTGTGTGTGTGTGTGTGTGTGTGTGTGTGTGCGTGTGTGTGTGTGTGCGCGCGCGTGTGTGTTTGTGTGTGTGTGTGTGTGTGTGTGCACGCGCAAGCACGCGTGTGTGTAGTAGTACTTTAATTTTACGTCTTTTCACAAACTATGTGATATTAGACAAGCGCGTGTGTGTGTGTGTGTGTGTGTGTGTGTGTGTGTGTGTGTGTGTGTGTGTGTGTGTGTGTGTGTGTGTGTGTGTGTGTGTGTGCTGCAAGCAATACAGAGATGGGCACACAAAAAAAGAAGAGGAAAGTGGGTAAAGAAAGGGTGGGAGGGAAGTGGAGAGGGGGTGGAAGCGAACGGGAAGGAGGAAGGCCGGGTAACTTCGGTCCGTTATTTGGTAAGTCCTCTACAAATCAGTACCAGGTTTCAGATGGATGGGAGAGGAGAAAGATTTAGAACGTAGGCTAGATGAGGCAGAGGAGAGAACGAGAGGGTGGGGGAAGCGAAGGGGCCGGGCCAGCATGCTGGGATAAGTGTCATAAAATCATCCCATAGAACTTTCGGTTCTTATACACGTCACTGGTGATCCAAAGGCATTTCCATGTCTCTGCTATAGCAAAAACATGACCATAAAGATATTGAAAACTTGACCAAACATCTCAGTTCCCCTACCCAAACA
>CM065739.1:31817835-31867835 GCA_033310375.1 Conus canariensis
CATAACAAAAAACCTTCCCACGGGGGCACCCCAGTTCGCGCCCAAAGCAGCATCCCACCAGCAGGCATCAACCAGTGTGACAAAGGCAGGCACACTGTCACTCACTGACACAACGAGAAGGTAACACTGCGCCTCCCGCCGTTGGTCTGCCACCCAGATAGCCTTCAAAAGCGCGCTGCCACCTCGCTTCTGGCACATTGCAGCGCTCACCTGGCAGACCGTTCATGTGCGCCGAGGACCCACCCATTAAATGTTGCTGTGGATCTAGTTCTAACGGTAGATCCAGAATCCGCTGAGCAAGATGGCCGGAATTTTTACATTGAACGTAAACACTGTGAAGTTTCTGCTCGAATTGTTAATAGCCTATGAAGTAATATATTTCCATATATCGAGGATTGACTGCCGATACCAAGTATCTCGTTTTCCTTCACAGAAAACGCTTCTGAAAGTTTTAAAGGCTTGTCATAACGTTGGAATTGAAGTTTTCTGTAAAAACAATTGCTCCACACTTAGTATTCTCAAGTGTGTGTATTCAGTATTATTATCTAAAAAGTTTGTTTTCTTCCTTTTATTTTGTAAAATATGAGTATACATGCGGATACATTTTTGACAGCCACACATATCCTGTGAGTCGGCAGCAGAGAAAGGGGATCGCAAGTCAATCTGTTTTGCTAGTAGCAAGACAAGGCGAAAAAAGAAGAAGTGGGCAGCCGAAACCAAGTATCTTGACTGGAGAGCCCTCTGCTGTCATGTAAACAGTTGCTGTGCCTGACTTACTGACCGCGGCTTCATCGCTTCTTGAGGTACTTGGTTTCGGCTGTCAGCGTTTTAGTGAGAATGGCAGATTCTTGAAAAACGAATAATAGCATAAATAGTTACTTGGTTTCAGCAGTCACTGTTCCTTCTTGTTCATCTAAACTTGTTTACGGTTCTAATCAATAACTAGATAAATATTGATCGTATTTCAAAAGAATTGCATTGATATGAAAGAGCATCATGTCCTGGATCTTTTGATACCAAAATGTTAAAATCACTAAAATGTCGAGATACTAGGTTTCGGCAGTCAACCCTCGATATTTTCGTGGTATACCAAAATCTCTGGAGTTGTAAACGTTGGCGTTGTGTAATTTACATTTATCTCATTGAAATCAAAGTGTGTATGAGGTAATCTTTAAGTCCGTGCCTACTATTACTTCCCCTGGCGAAAACTTTTGTTGTTTTTTTTTCTCTCCCTCTCTCATGAACCGATCGAGGGTGGAGCCAGAATCCGTTCGAACTTTGTGGAGGTGTGTGTTCTTCCATGTGCCTGTACAGTCGTTTGCATTCCTCCTCTGAACAGTCTGGGGGTCAAGTGGTATGAATATCCCTCAAAAAGACAAGTCAGATCACTGTGTGCATTACATGGAGACAGAGGATTAGCTGTGCGGACGTTTTCAATTTTTTCAACACATGAGCAGCCATTCCGTTTCCAGAGGAACTCAAAAGAGTTACGGTCGGCAGCTCTGCCATCGACTCCCATGGTTGTTGCTGTACTCCAGCAATATATTGAACATGCGAGTAAAGAGGACGGGGTCTACCGAAGAACATTTCACTGTTGTGAACCTAGATGATGTGAACGATCAGTGTTCCTTGTAAAGTACAACTGGGGTGAAGGGCAGCTAAGTGCAGGTGTCTATGTTTGAAGCACTTTTTTATGCAAGGAAAGGTGTGGGGTGGGGTGGAGGTGAAGGGTGGGATGGTGGTGTTTGAACGGAAGTTTTTTTTTTACTTCTAGGAGGTGAGAGTGGGTGGGGGGGGGGGGGGTTTAATGGGGGTGTTGGGTGCTGTCAGACACCTGTTTGAATTCAAAGTTGATGGTCACCAGTGTCAGAAAGAAGCAACAAACCCAGTCACAGCTGTTGCTAGTCAGTGATCAAGGGAAATTCTCCATCATGAAGTGTTTACTTTGAATTAACTACAGACCTTCAGAATTGACAAAATGATTTTTGGCCATTTTTTCCCTTTCTTTTTTTTCCCCCCACAGATCTCCCACCTCTCCAGTACCTAGCTAGAACTTGAGTTTCACCTGACGAGATATTTGCATGAGTGAACATTTTCAATCCTGCTAAGAGAGCCACATTCAGTCTTCAGGGATAATCTGAGATTGAAATGACTCTAAGGTATGATGAATATTGGTGACTTACCATTATTCTGCATTCAACTCACTTCAGAAATGACCAATCAAGCTATCAGTAAAAAAAAATCACTGCCAGTGCACATAAGCATATAACACACATACACTCTTTCTTGCAGCAGCATCTTATCGTGAGCAACCACAATCTGAGAACTGATATATCATTTTATTCGCATTGTACATGAAAGATTTGAATCTGAAAAGAAATACAGTCACATACAGCAAACACACGCAAGTAACTCATCTTATTAACATGATCGAACTTCCACAAGCCTGTACACAACTGGAATTACTGGAACCAAACAACAATCAATACAATTGATTCATCTCTCCATCCTCCTCTTCCCCCCACCCTCCCGACGCACATATGCACACTCCTCTCTCTTCCCTTAACACACACACAGTGGAGCAATGAAGACAAACTTAGCAGTAAAAGACATCCATAAATGATATCAAGACAATGACTGGTATTGATGAACATTACAAATAATAACCTTTTTTTCCCATTAATCTAGATGCAGACTGTTCATCTTTACACAATTCAGTGTAAAAATATTTGATTTACAATTTTTCATGATCAGTTAAAAAAAAAAAAAAGCAATCTTGGTCATGTATTGCTTGAAACAGTATTACTCATTTACTTATGCTGGCCACCATCACAGAAACTGTTTTCTTCCAAACACTGCTTTCCTCTATTTGTCCATATTTTGTCTGCCTTCTTTCTCTTGTTCAGGAGGCTACCAACCTCTCTTCAAATGTAATTCAATGCAGTGAAGATCGTTTCCAAATCAGGATTTGGAAAGGTATTTTGTTCATCAAAAACTTACATTTAACAACCCAAGTCCCTGATGGCAAAAGCAGCTAAGTCATGATAGCAAACAAATGGATGGAAAGGAATCTCTCATCTCTTTCCTCTCTCCGCACCCCAGCAACTTTTCATTCTATGAGGGTAAGTTTGAGGTGCGTGTACTCCAATCTGGTAATGATGTTGACATGAAAAAACAAAAGAAAAAACAACAACAAACAAAAACAAACAAAAATGGAGTTCTCTTTTCTTTGATGAAGTGTTTGACTTCAGACATGGATTAACCAAAGAAATGATAAAAGCCATCTCATATTATAACTTCTGGAGTGGTCAACAAAACCTCAATGTAATGTAGTAAAAATAGTGTGGAAAAAATTCCTCCCCCCCCTCCCAAAACACCCCCCCCCCCCCCCCCCCCCCCCCAAAAAAAAAATCCCTTGTCTAAAAGATGCACACAGTCTCCAAATAATCTCAACAACACTGTTTACTGCTGTTTGAAAACAAAATGTTGTGGTGCTTAGCCATGATAAAATATCTCATTAAGCTGCAGCTGCCATTTGATTATCTCACATTCTCCCACCTCCTCCCCTTACATCCTTAACATCTTTTGATGGGCAAGTGTAGCTGTGCCTATGTACAAAACAACATACGTGACAAATGTCATGTTTTGGTTAAATAAAGTCTTGTTAGCCTCTTTGCTACTTAAAAACAAAGAATTCTGTTTAAAGAGAATGGGAACATAAGGGACTGGGAATGGTGTCCAGCTGATAACCACTGCCATCACAATCTTGTGTCTCTGAAGTGTAACATGCATACCAAAGATGAGATATCCAACACTGGTGAACTTCTTCTTCTTCTGCGTAAGCAGGCTGATACTCCTGCGGACGCTCCCTAATATGGACAGGCAAGTATTAATCCCATCTACCCAACAAAGGGAGTGGAGTTTTGTATGCATGACCGTTTTTTTATCCTGCCATTAAGAAAGCCATACTCCATCTTCGGTGAACCTGGTGAACATTTCAAGTTATCCGCACACTACTGATAGCGAATTTCATGATAACTTAAACGTCACGCCTCAAAGTTATGTATTTTGAGTCTAAAATGTTGAACCTAGTACGGTACAGAAGATATTGTCTGTATCACAAATTCCTCCTGATAACTAACTGGACTTTAGAGTCACCATTGAAACAGAAAAAAAAACATTTTCCTTTTTTTATATTTTAAAGTTTTAACCTTTAATAAAGACAACAAGGCATAGTTAGCCATTTAAAGATGTCTACTGCTGGTGTATGATGACACTGAAGTTCTGTATTCTGACAAGGGTTTTGCTCATATATTTGTCTATGTAACCATAAAAAAATGTTATTAGATACCTTTTACTGACCACAGACAAATTTTGATGTCTTTTTCTCTTAATAAATGATGATTTTTAGATTTGTAGGGTTTGTGACAAAGTCAAGAAATCTTCCTGACCACAAAGAACACATGCTGACATCTTTATTTTCTTAATACATACATAAACTTGAGATTTCAAAGGCTTTTGGGAGAAAAAATTGAGCTCTATTGATAGAGGTCAGCACAGAACAAAATGGAAGCTAAAACCCCTACGTTTTCTGAACCTCACCACTACAAAAAAAAATGCATTGTGGAATCAAAGTTTATTGTTGCATTTTCAAGGTTTTTGAATTATTTTTGTACAAGCATATATATATATATATAATAGCAAACAACAGTTCAAAATGATTCCATATTAAAGGAATCTAAAAGATTGTGGCTGAACACAAATGCATCAGACTAGGAATGACAGAAACCTAGGTCTGCAATCTGAGTCTAACAACTGCGCCATTTTATTTCTACCTGGCTTACGAGACGTTAAGTAGTAAACTTCATGCAGTCTTTTGCATGAGATGGATAAACGGAGGTCCTGTCTGCAGCAAGGACTTAACGCATGTAAAAGAACACATGACAAGGGAGCTCACCGAGGCTGAACTCTGTGAGAAAAATTTCTATTACAGGTGAACAAAAATATACTCAGTTTGGGGAGGGGGGGGGGGGGGGGGGGGTTGCTATGGTAGCATGCTATCACCAGGGTTATAATTTTTACTACTGCAGGACATTTCCTGGGTGTTCAAACTCATACACTGAAAAGAGATCACATTCTGAAAAGCTCAGATTCTGAAAAAGAAACAAGAATTAAAAAAAAAAAAAATGATGAACAACATGAAAGCTACATTAATATATGGGCATCCTAACAGCGGATAAGATTTGGCTGCACCAGAAGATCCAGCAACTACAGATGATTTCTCAGACCCAGTTAAAAATAAAAAACACTCAGAAAATTCATGAAAAAAAAACAACATTTTGCAATAGAACACACAAAAAAAATGCCTTTAAGATTAGCCATATGGGCAAAAAGACATTGCAGAATGTCCATCCTCAACAGTGTGTGCAATTTTCACAACCCAGTTGCCAGATTATGGCCAAACACCTGATTGTTATACATTTATAACCACAAGTAAGTGTAAAAGAGTTTCCAGAACATAGTGAATAAAATGGTGCATAGGAGCAGAAAAACAGTTGACAGTAAAGAAATAAAAATCAGTAAAAAAAAAAAAAAAAAAAAAAAAAAAAAAAAGAAGAAAATGACAGAAAAGGGGAAGTTACTGGCAAAGAACTTCCAGAAGGGTGGTGATGGTGTGGGGTGGGGGGGGGGGGGGGTCACCGTTATGCGGGCTGTCTCCAGGGAGAGCAGTGCAAATCTCCAAAAGAAAAACCTACTGTGACAATGAAGCTTTCAATTTCATTTTCACGCCTGTATACTCTACATCACATTTGTTAAGCCACAAACCGTAATGCGCAGGGGTTACAACTACATGAAATAAATACGAGAATAAAATGATTACAGCAACACATGAATACATAAATAAGAAAACAGCCACTGTAATAAAACATTGAATACATAAATAAGTAAACAATGAAACATCACAATATAACAACAACTCTTTTTCAATATTATATATATGGAAAGTTATAGAGATAACAGGGAGATTGTACACTATTTCATATTATTCATACATTTACATGAATGTCTATATGTAACATATATATATATATATATATTGCTGGTGTATAACATACAGCTTCTCTACCCTGCTTAACTGAAGACAGAGATGTGTGGAGACTGTTGACCTGAAAGACAATCTGCTGCTGCATCCCAAAGATGCTAGTCACAGGATAACCGAGGACTATATAATGTCCAGTGTTGAATGTGTTAATTGATAAACAAAGTAGGTATTGAAACATACAATTTAGAAAGACATATGGATGAGTCGACAGAAATTATTATATTATATATGAACATTATGGGGTGTAGCTGGTGCCAGGGCTGTGGCAGGCCGAGCCAGGCTGTGGACGGGGTGGTCGGGACGAGTGGCGTGGGTGCAATGCCACTGAGGTGACACAGAAGATGGGACAGAAAAAAAAAATGAATACAGTAATGGGGTGACAGAAAATAACCCTTTCCTTTTTTCCCCCAGTACTGAGTAGTAAAATAATCCATGTTTAAAGTCAAGATGAAATTTTAATCATCACCCCGTACTGCTCCGAGCAAAAATACACTTGTCAGTCACCTTTGAAAGCTAGTTATACAAACGTAACAGGCTTGGGGAGGTGTTGCGTCTATGTCCATATACGATTCCTAAATGCTATGGATGGACGCTCTTTGTGTCTTGTGGGGTTTTAATGATAGACAGTAGACATTTTGATGCTAAAGAGATTTCTTTACTTATTTGCCCACTAGAAGGAAAGAACTCCAATTCAATTACTAGTCTATCTTCTGAACACGCACACAAACACTGAACACACACACACACTCACTCTCTCTCACACACACACACACACACACACACACACACACACACAAGCCTAGTTTGTTTTGAAAACAATTTCATTTACACCGACCAGCCAAGTTTATCTTGAAAACAGTTTGATAAGCCCAACTATTCAGTGACACAGTTAAATTGAAGAAATAAATTAATGAAACAAAACGAATGCAGACCATTTTAATTACTTTTGTTCATCTTCGTTATCCAATCTGCATCCATTTTTCACTTGCAAAGTTTCACATGTTCACCCATCTTACAAATTCTACTGTTTGGGCAGCTATGTTCTCATGTTCATGGCACGCATGATTTGCTTCAAGTGATTCTGACTGGACAGAATTACTTGGTTCTACTTTAATCCATTTTAACCCCTAAAAAAGCTATGTATTCCCAAAGAAAATACACCTAAATAACTGCAAGGAATGAATTAATTCATTGTAACAATGTGTCATCTGCCTGTCTATTGTATATATACTATAGCACATCTTTTTAACATATTTATGTGCAACTCACTGCTGTACAGTGCAAGGATACAAGTATGTGCCCTGTAAATAAATACATATGCAGGTTGTGTGTGTGTGTGTGTGTGTGTGCATGCATGTGTGTGCGTGTGAGTACATTTTGTGCATGTTACCTTAAGTAGATGAGTTTTTGAAGATAATCTGTTAAATTCAGATCTCAAAACATACAACATAAATATAACTTTTTACAATACAACAAACTGACCACATACAGCTTATACTACAGCATCATTATACACCACTGATAATGCAACAAAAGAGCAGAAAACAACAAAAATGTTTCTTCTGAAATCTTTAAAATAATGCCACTTTCCTTACATGTACAGAAAAATATCCCTATGCAAATATAACATCAAGGCTCTCTTCATCTACAAGTTTCTAAGTTAACACTTGGCATGCTTTTCACGTCTTTCTCTCAATTGGTCATGGCCTATCACTTTTACTATTCATCATAATAGAGAGCAAACCCTTGCAGAATTTTGGACCGACATCATGAAAAGTTATCAGGAGGTAGAGCTCCCCATACTCATGTGTAAGGAAGGAGCGTACACTCTGAAAGTGTGTGTGTGTGTGTGTGTGTGTGTGTATGAGCATGAGTGAGAGAGAGAGAGAGAGAGTGTGTGTGTGTGAGTGTGTATCAGTGTGTGTATGTGTATGAGCGTGAGTGTGTGTGTGTATGTGTACGGATATTTGTACCTCAACTTTGACTTTTTAGAGGGTTTAAAGGTAACCTCAAACTTGTCAATGCTCATGTTAGAGTTTGATTTTCTGGTGACAGAGCATTTTTCCCTTCTGGACATAGCAGCAGACTTTATTGGCTGTCATTAAGTTTCGACAGACTGACAGACGGACTTGCCATCTCTTCTTGCTGCAAAGCGAATTCCTTCAACCAAGACTGACTTGCCATCTCTTCTTGTTGCAAAGCAAATTCCTTCAACCAAATGTTTTGAAGAATATCTCATAAAGGTTTTTTTTTTTCCCCATGTATTTATAGATGGTGATTTGGTTACAGCATCATTGTCTGTAAAAGAAGCTTCTCGTTTCCTGGAATAATAATGCCTGCTTCGCCATCTTTTGCAAGTGTGAGTGTGCAAGCGTATGTGCGTAAGAATGAATTCCTGTCCCAAAAAAAAGTGTTCTATACTAATGACAGAGATTAAAGAAATCTTTGTCAACATACAATCTGTTCTGTTCTTCTGAGGAGGACACATTCTAAAGGGTATGCAGCTAAATCTGGTGGAGTCGCAAGCTTTCGCATCAGCCTGCCTAAACAGGGCACTCATCGCTGATATGTGTATGCTAACTCACGACGTACCAGCAAATATTTTGTTGCATGCTTCTACGAGTCGCAAGCTTTCGCATCAGCCTGCCTAAACAGGGCACTCATCGCTGATATGTGTATGCTAACTCACGACTTACCAGCAAATATTTTGTTGCATGCTTCTACCCTCAGTCTGAAATGTTTGAAATGTATTTGGCAATGTCATTGTGTGTATGATGCACTAAATGCTCAGTATGAGGAGCCCTGAGCGTGTAACATTTTGTTATAAAGTCAGAAAGTAATTCATTTGTCTTTAGGAAACAGCATATGAAATGCATAAAAACCTCCCTCTTTCCCACATATATAGTCTGAAAATAGCAAGTTGCTAAACTGATTGGAAACCTTTTTTCTTCCTTCTTCATCTTCCTCAGCTTGCACACAAGTTCATCCACTGGTGAGAATTTCCTGACCCTTTTTTAGTTTTTAATCCCACCAGTAAGGTAGTGAATCACATTACATATTTTGGGGAAAAAAAAAACCAAAACTGAATGCTTTTGCTATCTGAATCCTTATCATTTGGATTTTGAGTAGTTTGACAGCAACAATAATCTTTGTTCTAGTTTAATGACCACAAACTTGCTTGTGAAAGAATGACCATTAAAATTTGTTCCTGCATGTTACATCTCTGGATTTAGTGGATATTGTCTGCAGTGAAAGCTTGCTTGTGAAAGAATTTCCATTCGCTCCTGCATGTTACATCTCTGGATATTGTATGCAATGAAAGTCTTAACGTTTCACTGATACAATACCAGAGCAGTACGTCTGGGGTAATGTGTTGCATGCCTCAACATAATTCAGCTAAAATAAAACAACTGTTACACATTCAGGCTAAGCACACAAACTCTGAGAGCAAGTATTGAAGTTGATCAAGCCTGAAGAATCTTTCATTTCAGAATACTAAGGGCAAAGAATTGATCCAATCCTCCCTGAGTTTCTTAAAATGCCATCTACATGGCTTTGAAACTTGATTCTTCTTTGGTATGATATCTTCTCTTACTGACTGTACTGGGCAAGATGATGATGAACACAAATGTGTCTGTGTGTATGTGTGTGTGCATGTGTGTGTGTATGTGTGTCCACACGCGCACGCGCGCTCTCACATGCACATGCACTGTGTGCATATGTCCATTGTCTGTGTGTTTGAGTTAAAAAAAAAAATTTTAACTCAAAAACAATTTCAAATGTTTGGAGCTAATACAAAATAACATGTTGTTTACATTGATCTTCTGTGTGTTTGTATGTTGTTTTAATCCTAGAAAATATATCTTTTTAATCTGTTTATGACTTTTGCAGACTGTTTCCAATTATTAGAAGGTACTCTTAAAGTTAAACATGCATAAATGTAATGAAATTAAGCAAAGGGTTTTTGATTTTGTCATAAAACTCTGGACTTTTTTTTTACTTCTTAACAAAAATGCATTTTGTGTATGCTTTTGACCTTTATATGGTTATCTTTGTTTTATTAATGCGATATATTCTCCGTGCCTCAAAAGGGATCAAAGACTAAATAAAGTCTTAGAATCTTTGGTGAGCTCGTGTGTGTGTGTGTGGTGTGGGTGTGTGTGCGCCCATTAAAAGTTTACAGACTTGTACTGTTTGGATTCTCTTCTCCCCTTTCACTTAAAAGCAAACTTTAAAGTTTACTCTAAAACCTTGTCAATAGCATTGCTATGACAATCTGGTAACAACGCAAGAACACACAAAACAATGTCGACTCGCACTGTACTGTATGTAGTAAATGCAACAATACAGGTCAAAAGAACATCTGTAGATTAATGACACAGCTTATTTATTTCATTACAAGGCTTTAGAAATCAACAAAAGGCACACTAAAATAATAAATTAGTGGTAAAAGAAAATCAAATAAAACACATCCATAAAGACTGACACAAGAAAACAGTAACTATGATGAAATCTACAGAGTGATTTTAAAATATCATAGTCAACAATTTTGCAAGATTTAGCAAGCCGTGCAGAAGACTGATGATTTCAATCCAAGTCTTAAGTTAAAATTATATCTTGTTTTCACATTTGAACATTTCTCATCTCAACTGCTTTTGTGTTACATTGTCCACATTGCACCAATGCTTTTAAGTTTTCCTTTCAATTGTTAATCTTTCAAATCTGTAATTAACTCTCCATCCCTTTCAATAATGTTTGTAAACTATGTCAGATGAAATGATTCAAACAACCAGCACATATGGTGTAGTGCTTAGCATCGCAGACTGCATGCTGGGAGGTTGTGGATTCGAGTCCTATCACAGACATTCATTTGTGGAGTTTTTCGACCGGTTACCAACCTATAAAAAGGAATGCTCAACTCACACTAGCTCTGAAACTAAGCTGTCATTGCCGTTTATTGAGGGCTTCACTGGCAGTTTTCTGCATACACTGGATCAGAACAGGCACCACTGAACATCACTTAAGTGACTTCCGCCTTGGCTTAAGGCTGTGTCAGACCAACTGACATAGACTACAACACCAAGGCTACATCAAAATGTTATGTTCTGCATAGTTATGCGGGGACTGTCTTCAGCCGTGACAAGCTCCTAGCACAGCATTATCAGTCTCCAAAATCCCCCGAAGTTGGAGTGTGGTTGCCCATGTGTGTGTGTGGTGGGGGGGGGGGGGGGGGGGGGGGTAATCAAAAATGGTCACACACGTAATGTTCTTATTCCCAGCTGATGCATTTGTACCATAGTGTTCAAGTACTTCAGCTGTTCGGATGATCCCTGGAGTCTTTGTCTTTAAGTCAGGGTATGACGACAACAACGACTTAACTCTTTCATTCCTACTTTTATATGAACCATTACTTCCTCATGTTCCTAGATTCTTATAATACGAGTATTCCCTTCATTCCTGGATTTAGAGAAAAGAAAAAGAAGTGTAAAGTGAGCACTGCCATGTGTGCAGTAGCGAACCAGCCAGAATAGAGCGGCAACAACTTTCCCACTCTGTAGGGGCCATCTGGCATCCATTCCATTCATAAACACTGCTGCGCGAGCGACCCGGTCATGACGTGTAGCGATGACGCGACTCGTGCGAAGTTCAAAGCGCTTACCATGAGAACCGATTTTCCGGGCTGCAGGAAGGAAAGGAGGGATTTTGTGCTGCCCGGTTTTCCGGGCTGCAGGAAGGAAGGGTAGGATTTCTGCACACCGGAAAACCGGGTTGTAGGGATGAAAGAGTTAAGTGACTCAGCAGCTGCACTGTCTGTGCTGGTGGGTTGCTTCATGATCGCAGTGACTGATCACAGGATCCTATTTGTTCCACCGTCTTTCTTCCATCCCTCCCCTTATCCGTGGACTCCTTTTATTGTGACTGCGACAGAACAAACCTGACAATGGATGTACATGTACAGCCAGAATGCGTGATGCCATTGAAAGACTCAGAAGATGGGACAGCAAAAGTAAAATGCTAAACCTCACACACACACACCAGAAAAAAAGACATCAAGCAAGCTGTTCATATACTATTGATAATGAAGACAGAACAATATGAGGTGAAAGATGATTTGGGATGATTTGCCATACTAAATCAGAACGTCTTTTGTGAACTGTGTGTGAAAAATGTTCAAGATTGTATTTATTTTATATGCAAAACACACATTAACCTTAATACTCCAGTCCTTTGATTTCTGCCTCAGTCACATGTTCAAGATTTTTTTCTCAAGTAGTGCGCACCTCTTACTACTTATGGCAATAGACAATCTAAAGATCCTCATCTTTTATATATTAAAAAAAAAAAACGACTAAGTAACCCAACAAATGTGCAAACATATCAATATCTGTTTCCATGACAAGTAATCTAACCGCACTGGTAACAGTCAAATTCCTCAACATTGAAGGCGGAAGAATAACAAAGGGGGGAAAAAAATCACAAATCAACAGGAAATACTGCCCCTTTACTTCCAAGTAAATTAGTGTTCGTGCTTTACATTTCAGAATATCCAGATAAGTATGAGACCTTTGATAACACAACAGGCTGACACCACCGTTCACATGCAAATGCTGATCCCAAACTCGATAGAAATGTATGTACCATCAACAGGATTCACAAGAAGACACTGATGAATCAATCGAATGCTTTGCAGATGCTGCAGTTCAAACGCCTCTTCACGAGACCAACACACGCACAATCTCTGGCACACACACACACATTGTGTCACAGCAGATCCACGTCACTCAAACCTTTGTCAGACTTGCTGTTCAGGGGAAGTCTTGCTTTGAGGGCCAACAGCCCATCACAAGGTTCAGCTGGCGATGCTCACCGACATACACTGTCCTTTTAGCCTCTTCCTGTCTATGTACACAACACGTCTCTCCTCTTGAGGTTGCTGCTTCAAATTCTCTCCCTTGGTGGTACATTGACATGCAACTCTTCTTTTACGAGACTGTACACTGTACATCAGGAGACCATGCTTATGTCAGATCAAGGCCATTTCAAAAGATCAAGACATGCATGAATCTCGCATCACACTTTCTTTCACCTGCCCAAAGGATTTCCACCAAAAAAGCCCCCTTTTCAGTCTTGCATCCGGATTTCTGACTCACAAGATAAAGACCTCCCAGTGTGCTGCAAGACCATGCTGTGGCGACAATGTGGACATTGCTGTTGGTTATGGCCCCACTATGGCTACCAAGGCATCAGAAGAGATGGTCTCAGAGCTGCCAGGATGGATGGCTTTATCGGCTATCCCAGTGCTGGACACAGCATACTGGGGGAACCGTAGGGCACATTGTTAATTCTTATTACGTTCCCTAGCATTAGTGAATGTTTTTTTTTTCTTCTTTTTTCTGTATTGATCTCTTTTCCCCGTTTCATTTTTTCACCATCATCTGATGTTTTTTTTTTTGTTTGTTTTTTTTTTTGTTCTTCTTGGCAGACGCTGGGATAGAAGGCCTGGAGAAAACTTGGGGTTCGTGCCATCTATTGTGTGTGTTTTCTGGGGCACAATTGCAAAAGTAATGATTAAAACTTAGCACCAACTCGGGTCTCTTCTGCTGTGAATGTATGCACATCAAAATCCCCTTTCTGTTGAACTGTTGCAGTCTGCTGCATGGCAGGTATGCCCGGCCAGTTGCATGACGATCACACTTGCCTAAAAATATGTGGGGATGGCCAGTGAGATCAGATCAGGAGGTACGCCTTTGTAATGTGTATTTCCCTTTCTGCAGCTGACTGACGTAGATTCTCTGCTTCCCATTGTCACTGGTCCGCCTGACCCAAATCTGCAACAGAAGACATGTACAAGGCACAATGAACAACAAAGCAGAAACAAAAACACACTGAAAATCAACAAACAGTACCACAAACAACAGCAAAAACAACACCACAAAGAACAGCAACAAACAGCGCTGTACACAACAGTTTATGGCCATTACCATAAACAACAGTTTATGTGGAATTACTGAACAGGTTGGTAGGCCCCAGTGAACATATTCACAATGGAATCAAGTTATTATGACTTGACTGTTGTGAAATTTGGATCAGCCACATCTCCAAAACTGCTGCTGGTATTTTTTTTTACACCCAACATTTGTACTGTGTGTAACCTTATGGAATAGTGTGCAATGTCATAACTGACACAATGCTGATATGGCAGTAGCTGCAGTGATCATACCTGTTCCCAACTGGTTTCTGTAATGTATGGCTTACTGGCATATTAAGGGAGAAACCCCTGGTCTCTCTTCATTTGTTGTTGCTGCTGTAACTTTGTTTTTGTTTGGGATTTGTTTCGTTTCTTTCTTTTGTTTTGTTTTTATACTTTTACCAGGGCCTTTGCTTCTATTTTGTTCTTATGTTTTGGCGGGAGTGCAACAGTTAGTGAAAGTCATCACTCATTGGTCGAAAAATCTGACCCAGCACATCAAGGCAACACCATGGCTATTCTCCATAGGTATGATTACCGCTCAAAAGTTTCATGTCTAGATTTTTTCTACTGTATTTTTCATCATTTTTGTAACATTCATTATATTTGTCATATTTCCACAAAGCATGCAGAATATGCTAAAAATCATGTAGGTCTAGAGGCCTGGTCAGCGTAAACAGTTTTTCACTTATTTAAAACCTTCATCCTTAGTTTCAGATTTCAATATACAATCACTTTTCCAATGCTGTAGAATACTTGAATACTCCAATGTGAAACTTACCATGTTCATATCAATTTTGTGGAACAATTCCTAGTATTAGGTTTGATCACTCTAATACTCCTTCAAATAATAATTTGACGTGAACCAGCCGCTGGGGTGAAGTGGTTAGCATTGTGGACTCCTGGTTGCGAGGCTGTGGGTTCGATTCCCATCAGAGCGATTTATTTGTGGTATTTTTCTGCCCTGACCAGCTCCTACCCAGATCTGAGTTTTCAATGTGCTCAACTGGGAAGACTGGGGCCACACAATCGAGTTTCATCCATTTAATGGATGCATCTCTGGGAGTGTTGCTCGAATTTCCTGACTAACACTGCTGGTGTCTGTATGTCTTGGGCCTAGTTGACGCCAGGATATAATATAAAAGTAAGCGTAGAGTACAGCCCTGTCATGCAGTCTCAAACTAGATGTAACAGTGAAATTTATTTGGTGCGATGATACACCGATTAGGCAGCTGTGTTACAAACTTCTTACAAATGTTTGTGACACACACAGAAATATACCACTTACATAACCAACCTCTTGACTGCCAATGCCGTAGATCTGTCCATACATCTTCCCAGTTTCTTTGGACTCTACTATCACATGGGTACCTCTGTGGAACCTGCACACATGTATGCAATCCATAAATCAATCATAGATCTGTCTGTACATCTTCCCAGTTTCTTTGGACTCTACTATCACATGGGTACCTCTATAAAACCAGCATACATGAATGCAATCAATCATAGATCTGTCCGTACATCTTCCCAGTTTCTTTGGACTCTACTATCACATGGGTACCTCTATAAAACCAGCATACATGAATGCAATCAATCATAGATCTGTCCGTACATCTTCCCAGTTTCTTCGGATTCTACTACCACATGGGTACCTCTAAGGAACCAGCACACACGTATGCAATCCATCAAGACATACTGCCCAAACTCATGGGCACTTTTACCCTCTCCCCACCCTTGCATTCACACACACATCACATCTACATACTCTTCAATAGAAAACAAAGCCGGTCTCTTTCAGGCTATCTATATAATTTCAGGATCTCTTGGCCACATTTTCTTTTCTTTCAGCATTGCGTCTGTGTGTACTGCCTTACCTCCATCAATTTTACACCCATCCCCACCCCACCCACCCTCCCCTTGCACATGCCCCCTTTCCCCTTTTTTTTCCACTAAATTTTGCTTTCTCTTTCTATGTTGAATATTCAAATATGTACTCAAAATTATTCAATTTGATTCAGCTGAAAAACTGTTCTGGAATAAGCCTTTTGCAATTTAAAGAAAATTTTTTTCGTCTTTCATCAGTAGAGAAAACGGAAATAATTTCTTTCTCAGGAACATCCATGATGGACAAGAAGAAATCCAAGAAAAAGCTGAGGCTTGGCATCAACAAAAGCAATGAAGAATCCTTACCATTTTTTATCATAATAAAGCTTGCCGTACTCAATCCGCACATCCACATTGGTTTCCATCATAGGCATGGCGGAGGATGGCTGGGGCTTCTTCGACAGAGGACGCGTCTTCTGGATCACTTCAAGGTCATCGTTGATGTCCTTGTCAAGCAGCGTTTGTACAATGGTTGGTACACACAGTTAAGGCAAACTTTACGACTGTCTGGCTATACAACACAGCCAGTTGAAAACCAGATTTCCTGAACAGCCAGTTCCCTCAGAACGCCTATAGAAAGAAAATGCCCACCACAACCACAGGATTTAGAAATATGCTATGTGTTAATGAGATTAAGCAGGAAGGACTGAACTCCTCCAAAGTGATTTAGGAGTAGAGTAATGAGGTCTTCTTCTTCTTCTTCAGCGTTCCAGTATCTGGTAGCATGTGAACTCGTTTTACCCTGTTGGGATACTCGCACTATACTCGAGTGTATAGTCAGTTCACTCCGACTTCCTTGAGTGCAGAAATTTGTGGGAAGAGGTTGTGGAAAAAGATAGATAAAAGATACAGTAGACAGAAAGGACAGTAGACAACAGTACAGCAAAGGAGGAGACAGAGTTACTGAGAGCGAAAGGAAAAGGGGACGTTACTAGCAAAGAATGTCCAGAAGGAGGGGGTCTATTTGTACAGAAGATCCCCTGGTATCCCCACGGGGGCAGTAATGAGGGCAGTTCGTGTCATTCTGACACACACAGCTCCCTGAGTACTCCTGGCTTTTAGGATGCAATGAGATGAACCAGGTGTTTGAATGAGCAGTGGGTAACAAAAATCACTGACACAGAAGAGAGAGAGACTCAAAGGCAGGACAGAAAGCAAAAGCAAGAAAACCTGTAACAATAGATAAACCCCCCCCCCCCCCCCCCCCCACTCCCTCCATCAATCCATTTTCCTCATTGCAAAACACACAGCAAAGGATATCTGGTGATGTTTTTCGCCGCTTCTCTGCAGGGAGAGGCAAGGGGTCATTTGGTCGACGACGAAGCTTCCGGGTCATTATAGGTTTGACATCAAACATATCTGAAAACAAACCCAACATTGTTAATAGCTTATGAGGGAAGGCAATGACAGAGCAGGTTTCTATAGATTTTGTGTGTGTGTGTGTGTGTGTGTGTGTGTGTGTGTGTGTGTGTGTGTGTGTGTGTGTGTGTGTGTGTGTGTGTGTGAATGTGTGTATGTGTGTGTGCATGTGTGAGTGTGTGTGTGTGTGAATGTGTGAGCGTATGCATGTATAGGTGTGTGTGCCTGCTTGCATATCTGTATGTGTGTGCATGCGCATGTGATCCATTTTCTTTTTACGTCCGTGTGTGCATGAATGTGCTTGACCTGTTGAATGTTCAGGATACTCGTACTGTTTCATGTTTTGCATGTGATTACAGACACGACAATACATCATAAAATATTAAACTGCTTGCATTGTACATGCATTTTGAAACAAAAAGAAACTGTAAAAAAATAATGCAAAAAGCAACCACCACCATCTTGCAAATTGCAACTACATCTGACTCAAAAGAAAACAGAAAAGAAAAAAGAAAATACAACCCTGAAACTAGTTAATGATATGAAATGCACCTGCATTCTGACTTTAAAAAAAACAGCAACGACAAAGCAGCTGCTGATGAACCCCATCTGACCAAAACTGAAATGGAGAGTTCACAAACTTCATAGATATATGACAAACACTTATATTGTGACTATTCCACTCAGCGCAAGGGTTAGCATCATATACCTGTGGAATGGGAGGTCGTGGGTTTAATTCCCATCAGGGGATTCATTTGTGGGTTTTTCGGCCTTGGCGGCTCCTACCCAGAGCTGAGTGTATGCAGGCTCAAATGGTTAGGCTGGAACCAAGCAGCCAAGTTTCATCCATTTACTGGAGGCATCTCTGACAATACTGCTACAGTTTCCTGACCAACACTGCAGGTGTCTGTATTTCTCAAGCCTGGTTGATGCAAGGATGTACTACAGAAGGAAGTGCACAGTACAGCCCTGTCACATAATCTCTGACCAGAATGGACTGTAATATCCTCCTCATTGATCATCAATACAAAAAAAACTTTCAAAAGACTAAATAAACACTGGATCAATAGCAATTCCTACAATCATTATGATTTAAGTAGAAAATGAATTATTTATATATATTAAAAAAAAAAATTAACTAAAAAGGAAACAGAAATTAGATTCTACTGTTCTGAAGGGTAAGGAAAATGGCACATTTCTATTCCACTAGTCTGCGAACAGCACAAGCTTATCTCAAATGAGAACTGATGTAAGCTGAACAAGTGTGTGTCTGTGTGTGTGTGTGTGTGTGTGTGTGTGTGTGTGTGTGTGTGTGTGTGTGTGTGTGTGTGTGTATGTGTGTGTGTGTGTGTGTGTGTGTGTGTGTGTGTGTGTGTGTGTGTGTGTATGACTGTGCGAGCATGTGTGTGTGACTCATATGCATTCTATACAAATGTTTGTGTGCGGATGTGTGGTCTCTTAAAGTGTACATGCCTGTGTGCACATGCATGTATCATTCTGGTTAAATGACTGTGTGCTTACATGAATGAACACATGTGTAATGCGCAGTCAATGAAGGTGTAATTGTTTGTTTACATGTATCAAGCATATATAAATGCCGTACCTGCTATCTCTTCACAGAATCTGCTACATCTTTGCATACATCTTTGCATTCATTATGAGTTACCTCCCTATATACACAGGTTTCAGACTTTGATAATTTCTGTATTCGACATTTCAAACCAAAGCAGTTACTTGAAGTCTATACTGAATAAAGTAGTTAACCAAGCTCAATGAAATACAAGGAAAAGACACAGACAAAAAAGCATTGACAAGAGCACCCACATAAATGACGAGATGCATTACCGCCATTGGCCAGGTCCATGCTCTGGCGCTCTGTCTCAATGTTTAGCTTCTTCTCCTGCCACTCATTGAGCAACACTTCTTTCAGTTCTATTTTCTTCTCCTGAAAAAAATACACAAGTCAAACAATAATGATTGAAACCACGTGAACAAATCAAACAATCAGTTCATGGAGGAATACTGAAGTATGTATACAAGGAAACAGTCTAAAAAGCTAGATAAATTTAATGAAACACATGGATGAATGAATAATGCTTTCATGCGTAACATGGAACTTGCTTACCATTAGTTTCAGGAAAAAAAGAGAAAATAAGACTCAAAAGTGTGTTACAGTAAAAAGCAATATACTCACAACTGGCATTTTACAAACCCATTTTTCTACCTTTGTATCCACAATGACCCAAATACAGTTTTTGACAGATATTCTTATAAATCTAAAATACATATCTTTTCACCAATTTGCAGCCAACCTAAAGATTATCATTAAATTAATCACAGATAATAGAAACTCAGCAGATGATTGACAGAGTCAGCTGTCATTACGACTTAAGTCAAGTTCAACATGCAAAACTGGAACACTTAAATTTTTCTCTCAAAAACTATTTTTTTCATATAAACATGTGAAGCATATGGAATGGCTACTGAAAGGTAACAAAAAACCCTCTTTGCATTTCATTCCTTGAAATTTAAAAAAGGCTAAAACTAAGAAAAAAAAATATGAAACAGCTGATATGATGCTCTTCTCCATTTAAATGTGTACTGCTTCACTGTATCATCGTGCAGTATAACCCATGACCTGTCAAGCAACAAGCACCGATTTCAGCGATCGTATAAAATAATTCATTTGGATCTATAAAGAAATACAACCCCCTCGCCCCAAAGTGTTTTGTATAACACCATTTTCTTGGATTTATAAAGAGATGCAATTAACGAATAAACTGGACAGGAAAACAAAGGCAAGTGACCTTCCATGCACAACATTTTCAATCAGCCAAAAACATGCATCAAATTTCACTTACAAGAAACTCTCTGTCAGCATCCTTCTTTTCCTTCTCACACTCAAGAACTGCTCGTTCCAGCTGCACGAAAGACACAAAGACATTGATCACCACCTGTGTATGTTCTCATGTTCTGTTGTTTCAGAACTTGTAAAGTATTCAGGTCATAGGATTCCTCTGATCAAAACTTTTCCCTGCTAAACGCTCTCATCCACTCTTTTTACAATTTTCTTCTTTTATCACTATTTATTCCTATCAATCTGTTTTTAACTTTTAACATTCCGTTTTGTTTCAACAGTAAGGGAAGTCAACATTGAAAAGTGAACAGAAGCCTAGGGCCAACATTAAACCAATTCCAAGAATGCAGAGGCATTCTGAAATCATATACATCACCACGATCAACACTACTCGCCGTACTTCTCTCAGTGCACTGAGAACACTGCTGTGACAGCACATTCTCTCAGGACACCTGTTGGACATCTATAAAACGTTGTGGATAAGTTTTCAAATTGATATCTACAGTAATTCCTATGATTAATCTTTTTCCAGCTCGAAGCTGGCATACAAATCTAAATCGTGGCATGTCCATGCTGACTTGTTCTGTGCTCAGATAATGCTTGCAACATGTGGCCAAGCAGCGCTAGCGAGGCACCCACTGTAATCATAGTCACAACATGAGTGTAAAAAGTTAAACTCACAAGTACGATGTTCAAATCAGGAGAGCAAGAGTAAATAACACAAAAGGGAGACAAACAGGACTTCTCCGTCTCTTCACCAGCCTGGACCAATTGCGCTTAAGAATTTCTCTCCACAAATTTAAAAAACATGTAATTTTCCTTTGTCAAAATAGTGATTTTCACATCTAAACCTCAGACTATGAGTTAAAGTAGATGCATGGCTATCAGTGTCTGCAACTTATGGCCACTTCACATTTCAGATTCTTGCAACACTAGTTAAAAGCTATATATATATATCTGAAAACAATGATAACCTAACAGTGAATACAACAATGTATGCAGATGAAAAAAAAATACCTGGGGGGGAAAGGGGGGGTGGGGGGAACAAAAAAACAAAAAAAAAAGCAAGGAACAACTTAACAAGGTCAGTCATTTATCAACACAGCACTGACGTTACCTCGAGGTCTCTCCATGCCTCATTCAGACGCTGTCGTTCCAAGTACTGCTGGTGAATTTTCTTGGATCTTTTCACGAAATCAGACAGCGTCCCTTCCTTCAGCATCTGGAGCTGCTTCTTCAGCTGAGACAGCTTGTCTTGATACATCCTGACAAATGGAAATGAAAAATCAGCAGATACAACTGCTGCTCAGTGCTCTGTAGCCACATCCCTCAGTATACCAACAGACTTTTCTGAATGCAGCAAGAATATGTAACATTGCAAAATCACTGCCATGTCCACTTCCTTTCCCCTGTATGTCTTCTTTCTTTCTTTCTTTTTTTAAAATCACCTTTCTTATGTACATTTGCATACAACCACCAGGACGTACGTTTGACATTACTACACTTAGAATCCAATGTAAAAACAATGGTTAGCCATCAGTTCTTGACCAAAAAAAACAAAAAACTTTCTACCTTTTTACCATGCATATCAATAAATTAGAAAGTGTCTAAACTTTCCATAAGGCAAGATATATAAACAGCAAGTGAACACTAAGGAAGACACTTGCTCCCATGGTGCAATAGGTTACATGCCCATCACCCTGAACTAATGCTGCTTGTGGTACCCTTTCACCTAGCGCACATGATTTACCAGGCCCTTCACTACCCGCCTACACTTCTCATGACCATCCCTGCTATTAACAAAATCTTTTTTTATGCTAAGAATCCATGCACCCTCAGTCGCATCATTTCCAAACTTCCAAACTCCTCCTTCTTGCTCATCAATGCACAGCCACATCTAATTTCACTTGGTCACAGCTTCAGCATTGCAGTCCATGGAGAGCAACCAATTTCAGGCTGTCATGAGGTATCCCATTAGAGGCAATTTGATCACCCAGTTACTTTGGAAGTGTTCAATGTTATATATCGTCATTCAAATTACGCAGACTGCTATGCCCCCACTGACACCTAATGAACTACGTACTGTTCCTTGATTTCAGTTCGGCTGCCTGACTGGGTCTTTTCCTCAGTTTCGGATGCATCTTCTGTGTCTGAAAGCAACACAGAAAAAAAAAATCAATAGCACACTCAACTGGTGAATGAATAGATATGTTCAGAATTTGTTATATTGGGGTGAAGTTCTATCTAAACTGCATTACACAATCAACATAAGAACGCAAATTTGTGACATTCTTTCACAGCAAGAGACGCATAAATACATGTATGATGTACAAATAATTAAATGGTTAAAATCAGATACAGCTTGTTTGTGTCCCCTCTCCAAGACTGTCTAGAAATCATCCATTAAGTAATAACCAGTTTTTATCATTTTATTGATTTATTTATTTTATGTTTTGTTTTTAGCATGTATGTCTGTATCTCATTCAATTATCTTTTCAAAACATTGTATAGGTTGTTCTTAGTAACATGTCAAAAGCTTATGTGAATGTGCATGCAAACAAAAATAGAACTACTGAGTTCAGGGTATCTATACTAATATAGGAAGGTGAACACTACATGTTGATTACAAATAAGTGACACGCTGTCAGGGAGAATATCCTTACTTTGTGCACATGATATTCCTGGACCTGAACCCATCCCTAAAGACGAGTCACAATCACTTACTAAATTCAGGTGCAAGGTAGACAGCAGGAGTTTGAAACAACAACAACAACAACAACAACACACACACACACACACACACACACACACACAAAGAGAGAGAGAGACAGAGAGAGAGAGAGAGAGAGAGAGAGAGAGAGAGAGAGAGAGAGAGAGAGAGAGAGAGAGAGTTTATTTTGAACTCCTTCATTTGTTGACAAAAACAAACATTGCCTGGCACAGTCGTGGGGCCATGCTCTATAGACAGAGACATAAAATTTTGTGGAAATAACTTAAAATGCTAACACAGTTACTGGTTAAAAATCATGACTGTGGGTCATACCCCTGACATATGGCAAAGATTGAGATATGCAGTGAAACTGTCCACATTTAAGTTGTGATTTAAACTCATAACATCGGCCTTGAACTGGGTACACTACAAGTGAGCCAGTCAGGGATACCTGTCTGAAGGTGTGTGTGTGTGTGTGTGTGTGTGTGTGTGTGTGTGTGCGTGCGCGTTGTCTTTTTTCTTTTCGTTTTTTTTGGGGGGGAGGGTCTATTTTACAATTAACAATTTGGTTTTAAGGTGTGCCCACACAGAAAGAATGGATCAGGTTATAATGTCAGGCAAGAGGAATAGACGGAGAACCTGTCTATTACTATCATGTAACCACGAAAACAAACACCATGAGATGATGGGGTTGTGAAAATGTCCTTTTGTCTGTTAATTGCCAGCAGGATTCTACCTAAATTCTTCCATGACAGAATGAAAATAAAAATAAGCATGTACTCTTTGAAGAAACACACACTTGCCCCCCCCCCCCCCCTTTTTTTTTAACTATGTGCTAAGTGTGTGTGTGTGTGTGTGTGTGTGTGTGTGTGTGTGTGTGTGAGTGTGTGTGAGCGTGTGTGTGTGTGTATGTGTGCGAGTGTGTGTGCGTGTGCGCAAGCACATGCCTGTACATTGTATTAACTTAAATAAACATTGGCATTTTGTCTGCTATGGCTAGTGCTAGCATGACCAAACTTAGCAGAACAATGTGACAAAACCTTTCCAACCATCTTCTACATGAAGATGTCACTGAATAAAAAAGACCATAACCATTTACGGCACAAATTTCAACAGCATAACAAGATATATATTTTCTTTAAAACTGATGATTTGCTATTGCTGCTTTACACACTGACATGAGAGATAAATAAAAAAATTCATCTTCAATAATTGTAATAAAAATTCAGTTACATTTATTACGATCAGATCTTTTATTTTTAACAATTCAACCATGCAGAGGCACTGATATAATTTATCATATAGTTAAAGAAACTTATTTTGACTACATAACATATTCATTGTACCAATTACAATTCCATAAATATAAAATATATCACCTAATCATTATAATATGTATAATAATAGTGAATCTAGCGTGTGAAGCCACATTAAAACTGACAATAATACTCTTTTTTTTTTTCTTTTTTTTAAATCTTTGAAATAAAAAAAAAGAATGTATCATAACTTATATCATTGCTAAAATGAGAGCAAAAAGCTGCTAATCATGGAAAACCCAAAACTGAATCTTAGCATCAAATACTATAAAGCGACATGAATGCATGTTATTGTTAATAAAATGATATTGTCCTCAAAATCTCAGTGCTAGATTGCTCACCTGTATTACATCAGATCAGAATGTGAGACACTCTCTGACTGGTGACAGAGGCTTCTGACCTCGTTGCTCACTTTTGTAAAATAAATGCACTCTCAACACTTTTAAAAGGTGCTCAAATACACAATGTAGTACTTCAAAGGAAATGTTAATCTTAAGTGCACATTGAAAATGAAAACACTATTCGAGCTCCCGTGCATAAAATGTGCACAAAGCATGTTTCATGGGTGTGGTCTTTGTGTGGACTGTATTCATCACCTGTGAAAAGGAGTGTCAAACTGGCACTGTCTTTCTGCTTTCTTTTAAACATACTGTTGAAGCGACTTGTCTTCCATGACTGATTGATTAACTTCGCAGCAAAACTTAAAGTTCAAGAAAAGTATCCATATTTTCACTTTGGAAAACATATACTGGAACATGAAATTACCGCAGCTTTCTGATTCTGGAAATCTAAAGTTTATAGGCTCCTACTATTCGAAACCTAATCACAAAAACTATAGAGCGATTCAGCACAATCTTGATTAGAAATGCTACTTTGAAGGCTTAACATTTATTCTAGTTTCACTTCATAAGCCAGTTACTTTAAATGGCGATGCTAAATGTCAATCGAAGTTATTCGATTCCATTAAAGGGTTGAAAAGCAAAACTTAACAGTACGTCAACATGGGTGGCGTACTCAGCAGCTCGAGTTCGTGGACAAACTCTTACCTTCGTCGGATACATTGTGGTTCCCATCCAAATCGCGGTCGTCTTCAAAATCGCTGCCACTATCTGGTCCATTGTCTTCGTTGTCGAAATCATATTCATTTAAATGTCGCGGTGAAGAGGTGTAACTAGACATTTTGTGGAAGTCAAGTGTTTAAGTTGGTTTTGTTGACTCGGTTTATCTTGCACGCGCTCAGACTTCTGAAGTAAACTTCCTTTAACTACAATGCGCATGCGCCAATTTCTTATTCTCGGCCAGTTTGGTCATAAACTTGCAAATTGATTTCCGGTCATTGATGGTGGCTTTCCTCTATCAGTCTATGCTCTATGCCGTATGCGGCGAGGGTAGCAAAAAAAAGATGTCATATTTTGTGTTTGGTTTTGTAAGTAGGCTTAACATAAAATGAGTTTAAGGTGATTTAACATTAGCATAGTCCATGAACTACTTGCTTTCTTGACTCGGGACCGTCAATGGACGCCGGCGTTCAGTTGAGAGGCTAGCAGACGACAGAAATGTGGCGATGTTGACAAAGTTTTTGCACTGTTGTTTGCCTTAATTTCATATCACTTGGTCTGTGGGTTTTTTTAAACAGAGTTGTACATTCACAGGTTTTAGTACAGGCCTGAATGGGCAATTCCACGCGCAACGTTTTACTTTTGCAAATCGGTGCTGGCTGGCCGACCACAATACGCAGTTAACCAACAGGGACAAGTAGTTTTTACTTCTTTTTTTTCCAGTGGTGGAACTGCCACCGTAGCAGACGTCATGAGGGCTATATATTCTTTGAGTCTAAATTTCAAAATCCTTTTTTAATATTTTAAACTCTAGTAGTAGAGATAGAAAATTACGTTTCTGACCAGCAAAGATGGAAAGTTTAACCTGTTGAGGGGAGATTTAAAAATCACCTGATACATCTCAGTACTGATTAGTCCGCTAAAGTAATGACTTGTGATCCTCTTTTATATACATGCGCAGAATTCAGATGTAAATTTCAGTCAGGTACTTTTTTCAGGCTACAACACTAGAAGACAGTTTATGGAACGGTACCTTGCCTGGGCTGGTCCAGCATAGCTGACTTTACATGACGTGATAGATTAGATGGCATATCTTTTTGTTCGGTCTCCTTTTCATCTTTCCGTCACTACGTCTGATACACGGGCTGACTTGAAGACACGTCAGTCTGTGTGTTTAACTGCCTCTTTCTGAGAACAGTTTTCTGCGGCTATTAATTCCACACACAAAAAAATATATATATATATATTGTAAATTTTTAATGATTGGATATCTTGTGGGATGGCCATTGCCGGTGAAAGTTATCTCATTGATATAGGCCAACAGTGACAGAACAATTACACTTGTCTATTTGTCACTGGCTTTGCGTGTGTTATTGACACAGGATGATTCACAAGCCCTCTCTCTCCAACCTTGCCCTATCCCCCTCAGTTACAACGTGACAATGGTGTATTTTCTGTTTTTTGCTGAAAATACCGTCCAAGGTTGACAGTTAAAATACCCATGTCCTAATGGTACGAAGGACAGTGCACACAATGGTGTATTTTCTGTTTTTTGCTGAAAATACAGGTGTCCAAGGTTGACGGTAAAAGACCCATGTCTTAATGGTAGAAAGGACAGTGAATTGTCAGCTACAATGCAACGATGTAGAAGGAGCAGGATCAGTATTGTGGCCTTTTGCTGTTTGGGGTTCCATTGCACTCATTCAAGAGATTCACCACTTCCTGTAGAGCAGACTGCCTCCTGTCCACGGCGTGACTGTCAGTCCACCATACTTAACGACTGATAGTGTGAAGTTGTCAAGTGTGAAGCACATACATGGTGGTTCATGTGCAAACAAAACCTATGTGCATGCAGTAGGCCGACGTCACTTTACAACGGACAAGAAGAAGCTGGTTTACACGGTTAACTGAGTGGATGCACCAAGTTAATGAGCAATCCTCTCGCTCAGAAGTGGTCAGTCACCTGCTCGAGCGAACGAGATTCCAACAAAGGTGAATAGATGGAATACTAGTTGAGGTGCTGATTCCCCTTTTAGTACATCTTTGACTAGAGGTTCACCATCTCTAGGATGCGAAATCATGAGAAGCAAAGCTCAAACATCGTCCACTGTCTTGACCTTCACTAAACTAAATCAGCAATCAATTATTGCCTAAATATGATGGGGCACGAAGCTTCACTTTAGTCTGAGATTATCTAACAGAGCAGTATTCTACGCTTTGTGACATAACATAACCTGGCGTCAACCAGGACCAAGGGGCTCGGACGCCCCAGGGCAGTGTTGGCCAGAATATTTGAGAAACACTCTCAGAGACAGAATCAAGTTAGAAGTGAACGAAACTCTTCTGTGTGATTTCTTGTTTATCTTTAGAACCTGTGGCACACTCATCAACTTTTGGTAAGTTCAGATCGGGACCGACAAGTATAACAAAACAATTACGTCTCGTAATTCGCGATCTCCCCAACAGCTACAGTCTGTAATACCACTACACCGCTTTGGTGAAGGCTGTCCGTTACTGAATAAAGTGTTTGTTCAAAAGAGGGGACTTGCGACGTCACGATGTTAGTTTGATTTTCCAGCATTCGACAATTCACGATCTTGCTAGTAGAGATTGTGGTGTTGCAGTGCTCTGCAATTAATTGTCTAAACTTGGTCTTTTGCAAATAGAAACAACATTGTTTTGTTTGTTTCAGATCGTATCTTTTTATTACAACTGTGTTTTACACAGACTAACCATATGATATTAAACAGCCCGACGAATTTTTGAGATGCCGCATTCAGAAACACTGAACATACAAACACAGAAACATTGCAACTGCGCAAGAACGCGCACGCGCGTGCACACAGACACTCTGACACGCACGCACGCACGTGAGCGCCCCCCCCCCCCCCCCCTACACACACACACACACACACACAACACACACACACACACAGCCCTTGAACATGTGATTAATATTCTTCGTGTTCAATTTTCAAAATAAGAAGATAAATATAAACAGGTGAACAAATAAGTATATGAGACCAGGAGACATTCGACCAATCAATCCATCAAACTGACATTTATCGGTGTAGCCAGCATTCCAGTCAATCAATCAGCAAATAATAAACCAATGTAGCCAGCATTCCAGTCAATCAGCAAATAATAAACCAATCGGCCAAGAACAAATTAAAAGATCCATCAAATCAATCTTCAAACATCAAATCAAACGATCGTCAACAATGAATCTGCGACAGACAAATAAGAGAGAGAGAGAGAGAGAGAGAGAGAGAGAGAGAGAGAGAGAGAGAGACCTTCGTTCTGGACTCTCCAGAAGGAAAGGAGTTGTGAATTAATGTAATCATATGCAAAAGTCCGTTTTGCTCAAAGCAATAGCGTCGTGTGCAGACGTAGGAAGTATAACAAACATAAAATTAAAGAGAGAGAGAGAGAGAGAGAGAGAGAGAGTGTGTGTGTGTGTGTGTGTGTGTGTGTGTGTGTGTGCGTGCGTGTGCGTGCGTGCGTGCGTGTGTGTGTGTGTGTGCGCGCGCGCGCGCACGCGCGTGCGTGTGTGTTCCGTGCCACTTCATCGGCATAAGCCCCACGCCGCTCATTCCGGCTCTCCGCTCACGGCCACACCCTGGTTCAGTTCGCTCTGTCAGCAATATACAGTGTCAACTCGTCATGTGGTAAACACACCAGAGGAGACACCGCACTGCTGCCGAGTCACTCCGGTTGTGTTCAGTGGTGCCAGCTCTGATTCGCAGACACCACATACTTCGTAAGCCCCCCTCACTGACGACAATGATTGCCACGGCTTAACCGCGTAACATTCTTCATGGAGGTAAATTTGCTCCTGTAATGAAACTGTTGAAAACACTGTAAACTTTTTTTCCTCATCGCGCCCATTCACCTGGCGCACTTACAGACAAGAGGGACACAGAACAAACGAGGTAACTTCAGTCTACGAAGGATGTTCCGACATGATACACATACTTCTTCTTTCTATGAACATCCGCCATCATCCTTTTGATGGTTCTAGGTCCAACAACAAACAGCAGAAAAGATGTACTATCTATGGGGGTTAGGGGAGGGGGACAGGAGAGAAAGGGGTTTGGAGCGCGGCATACTTTACGGGCGTAGTGTTGAACTACTCGACAAGGCATTAGGTCGGAATGGCAGAAATATGGGTGGACTACCAAGCCGCGACAACGCGAAAATCAGGGAAAACCATGATTTATCTCCCTTTATCCATGATCGCTTCCACCATGTGCTGTGGTTTTTCTTCGCGAACCATAGAGTCTGATCGCTTCATGGGCCAGTCAGAAGACGTTACTGTTCATGGTGTAAGAGAAGGCTGCGGGTGGGTCGGGGGGAGTAAGGGGGGATCATGGCGATATATGATTAGAACAGATTAAAAAAAAACAAAACCATCTAGCCTTAATAGCAGGTATATTGTTTGTATTGAAGAAAAACATGATTTTAAACGAAAATAGGCTGAATCACAAACTAGTTTCTTCACGTTTATTTTTGTCTGTGCTTCTTTCATTCATGTGCATTAACAAATGTATCAGGATGTGCGAGGTGTGCTAACTTTCTTGAGAATTATCTCTTCTTTAAAATTCAAAAGGGGCAAGGGTGATGGTGATAGTGGTATCGTGTCGGAGTAAATGGCAAGGGGGGGGGGGGGGGGGGGGGCAGGACTTAAATTTTACCGTCCGAGTAGAAGTAACTTTGAAACAGCAAATAAGCGGACAATGGACGGTATTTGGAATTAACAAGAGAATCCCCCCCCCCCCCCCCCCCCCCCCACCCCCCCATGTCAGTGCTCGCGTTCAGTGAGAGTTACGACGCCTTTTTTCATTGGACACCTGCCGCTGGTGGCGATTTTGGGACGTCCAACACGCCGGCTGGTGTAGTCAGTAGGTCTGATGTTGTCCATTGTTCAGTGGTTACAAAAGACGGCAAAATGGAGACAAAGTTAAAGGAACAGACATTTGGGGAAAATAATGCGTCTGCAGGTTTACTCCCGTGGAGCTGAGGGAAGTTATGCAAAAGAATAGGGGTCGGCATACAGAAATAAAACGAATCGGGATTAAAGGACCAGCCGTCGAAACCAGAATGCTTTTAGTGTTCCCACGGATGGCTGTGGACACGTCTTGTGCCGTTTGTACACAGGCTACCCCTTTAACACCCACTCCTCAGATCCGGAGAGAGAGAGAGAGAGAGAGAGAGGGGGGGGGGGATGCTTATAGCCCAGTTGCAATAAAACATGTGTTTATAGAGTGTTGGGACTTGCATGACGTTGGACATATACACCCTACAGCAGACTCCATTGAAAATCATGTTCAGAGATGACCCACCTGATATGATTTTTTTTTTTCTGAAAGAGATCAATGTCTTTCACATGATGTAAGATTTTACAGATGAAAGATTTGGATGAAATCCTGATGTCTTTTTTTTTTTTTTTTTTTTAAATAGAAAACCTGTTTAATGAGTTGAGTGTGTTTTAAAAATCTCTTTTGAGAATTGATTTCAAAGGGGTAACAGCTCTTTGCGGCTGACTGGGCTATAAGCAAGATCATCTCTCACTCCATGGTATCTTCAGCATCAGAATTGTCATTTCTTTAAACCAAAGGTCCGAATTCTCTGTTGATGACTTTGTGCTCTACGCATTTGAGCCACCTGTGCCAGTGTACAACGTCGACTGCAACTTTGCATGGGTAAGACCGGACAGTGACCCATGGAAAATGGGTTTACTTTTTCAGGCACCAAAACTAAAAATATTGCGGCTGTCGGGTATAGACCGATTTGGTCCGTCAGATTTCATGCTCCACAAAAGATTAGTTTTCCTCCTGCACCTATGTAGGCTATATACTAAATTGATTGAAGCTGCTTTTAGCCTATGCGACTCTGTTCATCTTGGGTGCCACCTCAGTGGCATTGCACCCACGCCACCCATTTCGACCCTTTCAGCCACAGCCCAACCCGGCCCGCCACAGCCCCGGCAATCCACAGGGAGCAGTCAATGTCAAGTTCTCAAGAGGCAACCCACCGGAGGAGACACTGCACCGCTGCCAAGTCACTTCGATGGTGTTCAGTGGCGCCTGTTCTGATCCAACATACGCAGGACACCACCCACTTAGCCCTCTACTGATGACCATAAGTGCTTAGTCGTGGAGCCGGCGTGAGTGAGCTCTCAATCCGGAGTGCGCCACCACGTCGATCCAACGACAGCCCTGTCGAACTTGACAGTATTGAAGCCGAGGTTACCATAAGTGCAGGGCATGAAGGGCCACAAAATTTGAGATTTTTTTTATGCTGATTGATGAGAATGAGGATGATGCTGATGCTACGGACTTCCATTCCGGTCTAAAACTGCATGACACGGCTTTACTCTACACGCTTACTTCCATAATATATCCTGGCGTCAACCAGGCCTGAGAGATAGACACCTGCAATGCTGGACATGAAATTTGAGCAACACTCTGAGACGTATCCATTCAGTGGATGAAACTCGACTGTGTGGTCCCTGTCTTCCCATCTGAATCCGTAGCAAACTCAACCCTGGGTAGGAGCCGGTCAGGGCAGAAAAATCCCAAATGGCTCTGATGGGAATCGAACCCACGACCTCCCAGCCAGGAGTCCGCGATTCTAACCACTTCTCCACGGCGGCTGGTCTATTCATCATGTTTATATGTAGTCCATCTGACTGCAGGGGATCATACCGGGGCTGACCCATGCCACTCCAACAAACAACTCCAACAGGCGAAACATCTGTTATTTTCCCCCCTTTCATTTAGTCAAGCATCATCTCAAAGTAACCTGCTCTCCATGCCATTAGCGGGTATTCCCTGACAGATTGGGTACCACTCGTCACAAAGCTCACCCAACAGCCTCTCTTCTGGACCTGGATGTAGATGTGGATATGCATGTGCACACGTGGATGTGCCTGTGCGTTCGCTATCATTCTACATGTAGCTGTGTAGATGTAGATTGTGTGCAGTATTATCCCGAAGTATAGATCCACATGTATATATGCAGATGATACTGAAAATGATAGTGTATCATGGTGCTGAGTGAGGGTCAAAATAACTGAAGAGATTGTCAGTGGAGTGGGAGAATAAACGGGCCCGAAGGACAACATGAGCATCCTTTTCTTTCTTTCGCGTTCCCGGCCATGCTATATCCTCAATCCGGTTAGTAAGGCCAAGTCCACAGTCCGCTGCAGAGACTCCACCAGTACCCACAGCTTCTGGACCTCGACTGGACTAGGCCACATCTGGCGTCTCAAGGCTTTAAAGGGGTGGCAGGACTCTCTGCTTGATTTCCACCTCCTGTTTTCTTCCTGTATGGCTTCTCCAGTCGCTGTGGCTGGGCCCCTTTGAGGCTGGAGGCTCGGCGCTGTTACCGCCTGGTGAACCACGGCACGAGCACCATACCGTCGAATATCAGTCTGCATGGCCATAATGGATGAGATGCGAAGTGTCTGGTCTTCTTGTGCTTGTGACCTTGCAGGAGGTCTGCCCGCTGGCCTCAGCCGACACATTCCGACTTCAGAGTAGCTCATGGTTGTCTGGTTATCCTGATAATACGGGGCTAACGTACACCAGACAGTGCGGGTTTGGACTCCAAGTTTTCCTTCTCTTAGACTATGATGGTTCGCGGCACCTTCTTCTGTATTACGCAATGCCCCCCCCCCCCCCCCCCCAACCCCCAGCGCAAAGTTTGAGGGATCCCCAATCCATCAACCAGGGGACGCGCCTCTATGCTGTATCGCCCGGCGGGAGGATGAGCATCCAAATTGGTTGACATTCTGCCAGGGACACTGCTGACGCCACTGAAGGTGCAGGAGAGGGGTGGGGGCGGGGTGAGAGTGGCAGGGAACAACTGCCAGAGTGAGGAACAACCCAGGGCTGACGGTCAGGCTGATGCCATGCAGTACCTGGAGACGATCAGCATGCAGGTTGCTGTTTTCAGTGGGTCCCGCATCTCCCATGTTCTTGTGGGCAAAAATGATTGATATGACAGCCAAATGTAGGGACACTCTTACAGGAATAACGGACGCTAGGGAGAATGATCTGTCTGCATGCTTAATACCGTGGAACTGAGGGCAGTTGCGGGAAAGGGCGGGGGTGGACCTACAGACAGCTCACTGTCACTTTCGTCCCTAGTTGACGGGAAATTTACCGATGAAGATAAATAAAGAAAAGCCACCTTCAAGGACAATGACGAAAGTCTTCACCTGAGTGTACGTCTTTATGCCCTTTGTACAGGGCAACCCATACCTCAACTTGTCTATTCCAAGTATGTGTGAAACAAAACGAAATCAAAGTGTAAGAAGTGTAACACTTCAGTCCCTCGTGCAGAGAGATTAACCACGTCAATTATACTCAACCTGGATATATGTGATGTGCATGTGCACACATGCATGTTGATTACCATTTCATTTGTGGCTGTGTATATCTGGATGGTTGTATGCAATGTTATCCCTTGAGTACGGATCTCCATACATACAGATGGTATTGAAAGTATGGTGCCGAGTAAGGGTCATAATGTGTATATGAGAAAGTGAGTGAAGTGGGAGAATGCAGTCTGGATTAAAGGATAAATGATCAATTCCCATACTTTTAAACTTGAAAACATCTATCACCTTGTAATGACTTTATCAAATATGAAGGACATGCAATCAAAATATTCTGAATTAACAAGACTGTGATAGTTAAAAACAAATATGCATAAAACATTCATGTAGGTTTCTTACCTCCGTGTCAATACATTAGGGCGTCCTTCTGCCATTTTGTCTTGTTGACAATAGAGTTATCCCAATTCTCTTTTATCTGTGTTATGGTGTTGCCATGGAGATGGCGTACTGGTGGGGAAAAGGGTCAAAACTTGAAGACTATTAAGACAGCTTGCTGTCAATCTCCTCCCTAGTTGACGGGAAATTTACCGATGAAGGTGAAAGAGCAGACACCTTCAAGGACATTGACGAAAGTCTTCACCCAAGAGTACGTCTTGATGCCCTTAGTACAGGGAAACCCATACTCCAGCTTGTCTATTCCATGTAGGTGTGAAACTAAATGAAATTGAAATGTAAGAAGGTTAACATTTTAGTCCCACTCTCAGAGGGCTTAACCACGTCAATTATATTCAACCTGAATATATCTGATGTGCATGTACACACATGCATAATAAAAAAATTTTTAGATGTGTCTGTGTATATGTGGATGATTGTGTATGCAAGGGTACCTCAGAGTACAGATCTCCATGTATTGATGCAGATGGTATTGACAATAAGTCACAATATGTGTATGAGAAAGTGATTGAAGTGGGAGAATAAAATCGGGATTAAAGGATGAATTATCAATTCCCACATGTTCAAACTTGAAAACACCTATCACCTTGTAACGACTATATCAAATGCGAAGGACATGTAATCAAAACATTGTGTGATTTTACAAGATTGTGATAGTAAAGTATGCAAAAATCATTCGTTTAGGTTTCTTGTCTCCATGACGATACGTTGGAGTCCTGCCATTTCGTCTTGTTGACAATAGCGTTACCTCAATAGACCATTGAAGGACATGTAATCAAAATGTTATGATTTTAAAAGATTGCAATAGTTTAAAAAAAAGTATGCATAAATAATTTGTATAGGTTTCTTGCCTCCATGACGATACGTTGGGGCATGGAGCCAGTTGGGGCGGAAAAATCCCACATGACTCTGATAAAAATCGAACACACAACCTCCCAGCCGGGAGTCCGCGACGCTAACCACTTCGCCACAGCGGCTGGTTCTTTGTGTCAGTTTTTTGTTTTTGTATCTTTAATATTGAAAGAAGTTATGAGTGATGTCTGGTTTTTAGCATTATCAAAATTTCACTTTTTTTTGTGCGCCTGAACAGTATATCTGCACACATACTGCTTAATTTTCTTGCCAAAACACTAAAACCAACAGATGTACTGTTTTTGCACCAGTTTTCAGTTTTCAGAAAGATATGTTTGAGGAAAAAGGAAACATCTTCAGAAACACTGTTTTGGCACAAAATATCCTGGTGAGAGAGGGAGGGAGGGAGGGAGGGAGAGAGAGAGAGAGAGAGAGAGAGAGAGAGAGAGAGAGAGAGAGAGAGAGAGAGAAGCAATGCAGGGCGACGAGTGTGTAGCATTGCAGACAGGGTGGATCAGTTCTTTGGATTGGTGGGTGGATGGGGATATGAATTCAGACATGTGATCTCTCGTATAACAACAAGAACAAAACAGTAACAACGATAATGATGATGATAACATCAATAATAATTTTGAAAATGAGTACAAAAAAAAAAAAAAAGCAGCTGAAATAGACATCTTATAGTTTAACTCGCCCCGTGCCCTCTCCCTCCCCACCCCCTCCCACTTAAAAAAGTCCTTAGGGTAAATTCCTCTCTCTCTGTGTGTGTGTGTGTGTGTGTGTGTGTGTGTGTGTGTGTGTTGTGTGTGTGTGTGTGATTGCTTCTAAAATTGTGGTGTAACGTAAGTTTACTTTTCGACTCAGTCCGATTCTGACGATGTGACAGCCCTGATATGGCTCCCCCCCTCCACCCCCACCCCCACCCCTCCTCCCCCACCGGAGGTCCGCTTGGCCATAAAAAAACATAGACTGAACCTACACTTTTTTTTTTTGATCCTCTGGAAATCTGTTAGTGGAAGGGAGTGAGGGTGGTTGTCGTCAGCATTGAGCCTAACCTCCACCCGCATTCCCAGTTTCCCATACACACACTTACACACGCACACACACACACACACACACACACACACACACACACACACACATACGCACTCGCACACAGTCGCAGACTTACAGCCTGTTGTTGCAAATGAGTTGTCAACAGCAAACTAAAGTGTGTACACTCTACTTCACAGATCCTGGGTTTTGACAATGGTCAGACGATGGCTTTTGTGCCAGGATGGCGCGAGCGGTGTGATCATCAAGTAGTTGTCAAAAGCCGCGTGTACAGACAGCTGCAGGTCTGAAGATAAAGGTGGCCCCCAAACAATGGTGCTGTGTCTCAAAGACATTGCATCAACTGTTACGAAGGTAAACGAGTTTCGGCTGAAACATTCGTCTGTCTCTCTCTCTTACTGATACTTAAACGCTTTTCGTACGCTGGTGACACTCTCAAAGCAAGACAATTGACTGGGAAAAGAGAGTCTGACGAGGGGCAGTCATGCGACCAATCGCTTCAGGGCATGGATGTGCCTTTTGTCAAGTGCCGAGAACAGCTGGTCAGTCACGGAGACGTGTGATTAACTTCTTGATTGGGTGTTTGTTTGGGGTCGTCCCAGTAGCCTAAATACCGATGGGGTTATACCCCCCTCCCCCCCCCCCCCCCCAACCCCCCCCCCCTCCCCCCGCCCTTCTGTACACACAATTTTCTTTGTGCCGTCGATTGTTGCTTGCAGGCAAGCAAAGTCCAGTCACTGGTATAGACAGGCCCCGATGACAGTCTCCATAGCAAACGAGCAAAAACTGTGCCCTCGAGGCTTTTTTCGGTTAGGGCTTCAAAGAAGCGTAGGAGCGTAGAGGAATAAATACAGCCTTCTTTTTTTTTTTTTTTTTTTTTTTGTAGGTTCCATCGCGAAAGGATGGAGGGTGTGGGGTGCGCTGTCTTTGGAGAGAAAACTAAGCTACATAAAATTCCCATTGTTGCCTTAGAGACTGGACACGCTATGCCAGAAACGTCCTCTTTTTTTCTCGGTCTCTTTCAGTCTTTTATTTTTTTGTTGTTAATTTGCCTTTGTTTATTGCAGTGCACTAGTTGTGTGCCTTTGCTGTCCATGTGTTTAACTTTCAAGTTCTAAATTTTTTTTAATATGTGGTGACAGCCTTATAAAGACATTGTAGTCGGGTGGGCTAGAATACACGTCATCTTTCCATCCCCCACCCCACCCCCTCCTCCCAAGAAAAAAAAACTCTTGTTCTGGCTGTACCTTTTTTTTTTTCTACTGTTTGCCTACATTGCTTTGAAACATATTTGTGGCACTGTTATGCTTATCAATGATTTCTTTTTTAATTTCTTACATTAGATGGAGATGGGGGTTAACTGGAAATGTCGAGCACACTCAGCACGGCCCAGGAGAGAGAGAGAGAGAGAGAGAGAGAGAGAGAGAGAGAGAGAGAGAGAGAGAGAGAGAGAGAGAGAAGAGAGAAAGACAAGAGAGAGAGAGAGAGAGAGAGAGAGAGAGAGAGAGAGAGAGAGACTTTGACACTTTTGACACTTTGATATTTTATTGTCATTACCAAAGAGGTCTTTTGACACAGGGGGAGAGGTACATTTCCCTTTTCCTTTCCTGCAAACAAATAGTACACTTTCATTCCTGGTGTGTATCAAATCAAAAGTTAACAAAAACAAATAAATTCGTAACATTTCCTTATGTCCTCACGCACAGGAGTAATGCAGTAAGGTTATAAAAACAACAACAAAAAAAAACAAAAAACAAAACAAAACAAACTTAAGACTGACTCGACCATTCGAGTATGCTCCGGTTCCATCTGCTTTGCCAGCTCAGGAAAATGTCCTTCGTTTTTCCGGCGAATCGGTTGATGTTTCCCCCAAGAGTAAACGTCATTATCGGGGAAAAATGGAAAACAGTGGAATTTACCTTTTCTTGAAGCATAATGATTTCCCCCGTTGGAAACAAAGAAAGAAACAAACAATCAACGGGTAAAACGGTTCTGGACTACAGGTCATGCAAGATTCATAATCCCGTGTCTTCACGAGAGAGAAAGTTGGTCCTCGGGAAAATGAGAATCAGGCTCACTAGATGCCTTTCTGCTTTGAAATAATTTGCGTTTTGTTTGTCTGTTTTTGATTAAAATGACTATAAACTGTTCTTGTCGGGAAAAAGGTGAGTACGGATTTCATTTGTAGATTTTGGGGTTAAAAGGATATTGTAACAGTTTGCTATGGAAAGGGGAAACGTGTGGCTATTATTTAATTCTATTATTTATTTCATTTGGTTGTTTTTATTGAAACATTAAGAGCAGACGTATGAGATAAACAGAATGATGATGTTAAAAGCATCTGTACGTTACAACGATGTGAATGAAAGGGGGTGGGGGGTGAAGGGGGGAGATAATCGTCAAAGGAGAACAAAAACTGCGTTCAGTGATCTTGAGTTGGTGTATGAATGCGAGTGGAATACAGCACTTCTACAAACGATTCAACAGCCCGTGCGCGTGATGATGAGACTTCACGGTTTGTGAACACAGTACACGCCTCCAGGTCATCCTCCTCCGTAAGAAGACAGTGCCGTTGCAAGAGAAGGGGTGAGAGCCGTCACCGAGAGGCCATCCGATGCAGTCAACTCATGTAGCCCCTCCCCTTTTACCTTTCTTTGTCAGCCTGTCAAAGATTTGACCTTTCTCGCTACAATTGCGCCCTCTTCTGCCACGCCTTCTGTCTGTCAATCAGAAAAACTGTCCGCAGCGCCATGCCTCCAAAAAGGTTTAAAAAGGGCGTCATAAGGCTTCTTCCAAGAAGAGAAGGAAGAAGAACGTGGACATTTAGAACTTGATTCGTTCAGCTGTCAACGACTCCATTCAAGCCAAAGTTTTGTGTGTGAACGCAGAAGCCTATCCAGCGAAGATTGTGAGTACACTTTTGCAACATTGATTTACAAAGCTGTGATCTCTAACTTTACTTTGGTCTATCCGTGAATAGGAAACCTGCCATTAGTCCTGATGTGTTGGGAACAAGTTCCCATTATTTTCTTGAACACCTGTTCGCTAGCCGTGGGTTGGTGCCTTTAGGACTACACTTCGCTTTTCGAACGCATGCAAAGTTAATCATATTCGCACACACACACCACTCCTGTCCAAGACCTTTCCGTCAAAGTATTGAAATGAAATAATGGTATAATGCTGAACAATGAAGTAGTGGGGGAAAACAAGTGCAGGTTAACAATTCTTCCGTCATTATAATAATGACTTGGTAAAGATTTGAAATTAAAAAGAAAAAAAAATTTAAGATGAAGAAAATGGGAAAATATATGTTATGAATATGAAAACCCTTCACTAGCTGCATGAGGGAACCATCACAATCCCTCCTTAAAGCAGATATATATGTATTGCCTGCTCCTAGACCTTTCGTCCGCTGGATCGGATTCATCAGGGAGACACAGCTGACTGTGTCTATGCTCTTGGTGTCAAATAGAGACACACCACAGTCCGTAATTCTGTGGTGTTCTCACCACCAAGGGTTCAAAAAGAATCCAACAGCACCCCCAAAGCAGCCAGCGAAAGGTAGAAAATAAAACAAAACGAAAGTGTGAAGAGGAAAAAGTTGCTGAAAAACTAGAAACATGTAAACCGTATAAAATATAGGGGACAATCTTTGAGCCTGTGCTTGAGGATCCATTTATGGATGTAAGAGACATCAAAAGATACGGAACAGTCTGAGTGAAATAATGGTATGGTATGTTCCTCGTCTTCTTGCTGTTACTTTCTGCAACCAGATTAGACTGCCCATGATACGGAAATAATGATTGCACGGGAGAGAGAGGTCCTGTACGATCGGAAATCTTTCTTCCGATGCTGTAGACTACACACCATTGAATGCAACACGCTTAGAAATGCGCGCCCACACACACACACACACACACATACACAAACGCACGCGCGCTCGCCCCCCTCTCGCCCCCTCCCCCACACAGACGTTGAGATGGGGGGAGAGGGGGAATGCGAAACCCCGAACATTTCTTTTCGATGTCAAAATTCCCCCATTTTAGACAATTTCATAGAAGCGTTGTTTAGCATGCACTCGATATAATAATCTCCGAAGTTCGCGGTTTTTGAATGTACCCTTTTGTGCGCGCCCTACCCAGCTCTGTCCCACCCGCCCCAACAGACCTTGTTAGACGGAGGCTGAAAAAAAAAATCTACTGTTCTGTTTCGGCCTATAAATTAACGCAGCATATACGTCATCTAGGAAAGTATACCGTTGTATCTGCACAGGAAAATCGGTGGGTCGGGCTTCTAAGGTCGTGTTGACGTTTTTATGCAAAGAAAATCAATTTGTATTAGGAAAAAAAAATCTTATTCGGTCGTTTCCAAACCGTAGTTAAGCAGCGCCGACTTTTGAGCTCGCCGTCTCGTCAGACGACGCCTTGCACAGAATGGAACCACGTGTGTTCTGGCCTCCAAGAAAATTGCATTGAGCCCTGACAAAACTCGATCGCGCACACGTCATTTGGGGCAGTTGTCAAGTTTCCTTCTGCCTTCACATTTGTTCAGTGGGACCTGATGCAAGACTAGTTCCAAACTGGTTTGCCTACAGTATTTTATTAGATGTTCAGCACATAAAATAGGCACAAAGTTTTTGCCGATTCAGTAAATAGGCTACTTTGTTCCGAGAGGTTCCATCTGATTTTTTTTTTCTTTTTATGAAAGAGAGAGAGAGAGAGAGAGAGGGGGGGGGGGGGGCCGGGGTATTTGATTATAATGTGGTTGTCGATACTTTTTTTTTGTTTAAAAAAAAAAAAAAACTTTTTCCGCGACGGACACGTTTCTTTTAGTGGAACTTTCCAGCTTTGTTCAACATATTTTACTGTGTGCGGGACATTTTGTGAATATTTTATTGAGTACATTTTCCTGGGCTATAAGCAATATCACCATTACCAGGGGAGGGGGGAGGGGGATGTTGAATTTGTGGCATATGGTTATCAAGTTATGTATTGTGCAGGCAAGAGCTCTCTGCTGCTGACCCGCCTGTTTTGCTGCTTTCGCGCTGAAGTGGGGACTTGTTCTGCGTACGCAGGCTGATACTTCTACGAACACTACGGACACTCCCAATATGGACAGGCAAGTATTAATCCCATCTACCCTATAAAGGGAGTGGAGTTTTGTGTGCATGGCCGTTTTGTTTTTATCCCGCCATTAAGGCAGCCATACTCCAGCTTCGGGAAGGTGCATGCTATGTGTAACGTGTCATCCATACCAACTGCCAAACTGGCCGTCTCTTCCGAAAGTTGGTTGGTGATGGGATTTTACGTGTGTGCAAGATGTTATGCATACGTCCACACACGGAACCAGGGTTTATAGCCTCATTCGAAGGACTGTATGGGGAAATGGAGTCAGAACTAAAGTTAACTCCCAGGGAAAAATCCCCCTGTACCGAAACGGCCCGGCGGAGATTCGAATCCACAACCCTTGGATTACGAGTCCGGCGCTCTACCAACTGAGCTATTCCGGCCTCCAGAAGTGGGGACATTTTTCACTGGATAGAAGAAAGAGAACATCGATGTAGATTCTCTCTCTCTCTCTCTCTCTCTCTCTTTCTCTCTCTCTTTCTCTCGCTCTCGCTCTGTCTCTCTCTCTCTCTCTCTCTCTCTCTCTCTCTCTCTCTCTCTCTCTCTCTCAATGTGCGTGTGTGTGCATGCCTGTCTACGCTTGTCCGTCGCTCAGTACTGATGATCGACACTGACAGATTTGGGGGTTAACAGACCGCTGCAAATCAGGTGTGTTTATTGAAAATAAAAGTAAATGTGAAATGAGGCAGGGAACAGTAAATAATAAACAATTAACAAGTAGGGTAACTCTTGCTCCCACAAGAAAACATAACTCCAAAGGAATGCTGCTTACGACACCGAATCGCCTAGCAGACATGACAGCACAGAGCACACGGAAAAGGGTGCTCCAAAAAGGATGCTCCAAGTATTGAAAATAATCAAATGATTGAATTTAGCTGTCCAATTTTCCGATACTTTTATCTGTAATATATGATATATATCTTCCCGGGCTGCTCCTGTACTCGTGTTGTGCAAATGACCGACAACGATTTGGATTTTTTTTTCCATTCAGAGTGACGTTTTCTAGCGTGACTATATTCCAACCGATGTCTGTCCCTGTAAAAAGCATGATAGATGGGATGGGTTATAGACTTGCATTGAACTGGATGCTGAAATGCTGGCTGTGCTCTGCATCAGCGTGTGGTCCTCTCCACCCGTCCCACTCGTGTGTGTGTGTGTGTGTGTGTGTGTGTGTGTGTGTGTGTGTGCGTGCGTGTGTTGTGTGTGTGTTGAACTTGAAGGCAGGAGCAAGGTGATAAGGGTTTTCAAGTTTGGTAATGTAGAAATTGATGTATCAATTTAACCCTGGATTGTTTGATGTTGTATGTCCACCACCCCCACCCCCTTTCCGCTCCACCATTTCCCCTAAATACTATAAATTCCACGGGAGTAAGCACGCAAACGCCTTGCTTTATTCCTGTTGTGTGTCCCCATCGACCTGACATGCTCATCATTTCTGCTCTCAGGAACATGGACAATGCAGGGCAGGACAACGGTGCCGGGCGTGTCGGGCCCGATCGTCGTCGCCATCGGGCCCGGCGCGCTCCATACAGCCTCTGGCGGCCGTTCACCCCACCACCCTCTCCTCCCCCTCCACCATCCAGCGGTTTCCCTGGGGAACTGTCCGCCAGTCTGGCTGCCCAGATTGTCCTCCGGGCCTGTTTACTCGTGCCCTACACTCACGTACACCTACACCTATCACGACCCCGTCACAGGCATAACATTTCACCGGCATTTTCACTATCATGTGCACATACACACGTAGATGCAGTAGCCAGGATTAACACGCGCACACTCAGCATCTACATACACATCCTCATTTGAAGTCAGTTACACAGCACGCACATAGGCACATACGCGCCAACACATCGCCTACCCAGGTCAGGAGGACAGGAAGTCGGGTGGTATTTTGAAGAGTGGCGCCCAGTTCGTCGGGGAACGCCTGCTGATGGGATGAAGGACGGGGGTCTGTGGGAAAACGCGGGGCCAAGCCAACGCGCCAAAGCCCTGTGTATATTTGCATATATGGAAGTTGCCGTCTGGATGGTGCTACATGGGTCAACCGACAACGCTTGTATATTCGCTTATGGAAGTTGCTGGCTGAATACAATGTCAGCATTTTTGCGTATATGGGAGCTATCGGTTGGAGGGAGCTGCCTGGATCAGACCTGACATGACTCTTACGTAATTTTGTCGTGCCATATGATCATGGTGCAATATATTTTATTAACTGAATTGTATATGATTTTTTGGGTCTGTGATGTACATATGAATAAGTTTGCCCGTTTTGTTCAATAAAAAAACGGGTGCCGATATTGTGCCGATATTGTGAACCGGGTATCTCTGCAAATGCGAACGTCAAGTGTGTGATTACGATCGATGGATGGCTTGAATTTTTTTTTTTTTTTAAACTGGGTGTGATGTGAAGATAGAGTGACTTGAAATTTGGAAAGGACGAGGATGATCTCGTGTACTGTTCATATCAAACCGAAGAGTCGTTGTATGAATAAAAAGATGATATTTTACTTTCCAATACGCGGAGCAAAGGAGCAAAGCCCGAGCCATCCCCGTGTGGATGTTGCCGGCTAGATGGAGCTGCATGGGCTAGTCCTGGCATGACTCCTACGTAATTTTGTCGTGCCATATGATTCATGGTGCAATATATTTTGATTGAATTGTATATGATTTTTTTGGTCTGTGATGTACATATGACTAAGTTTGCCCGTTTTGTTCAATAAAAAAAAACGGGTGCCGATATTGTGAACCGGGTATTATGCAAATGCGAATGTCAAGTGTGTGATTACGATGGATGGATGGCTTGAACTAAAAAAAAAAAAAAAAAAAAAAAAAAAAAACTGGATGTGATGTGAAGATGAAGTAACTTGAAATTTGGAAAGGACGAGGATGATCTCGTGTACTGTTCATATCAAACCGAAGTGTCGTTGTATGAATAAAAAGATATTTCACTTTCGAGTGTGTGCAAGTCTTATTCACTGTCTTTGTCTGTCTGGCCATCTCTCTCTCTCTCTCTCTCTCTCTCTCTCTCTCTCTCTCTCTCTCTCTCTCTCTCACTCACTCACTCACTCACTCACTCTCTGTCTGTCTTCTCTCTCTCTCTATCTGTCTCTCTCTCCCTGTCGCTCTCTTTCTGTCTTCTGTGTGTCTGCCTCTCTCTCTCTCTCAACCGTTCGTGTGTGTATATTCTTTTGTCTCCTCTTAGGCATGCGCGCGCACACACACACACACACACACACACGTGTACACGCACGCACACACACGCGCGTGCACACGCGCGCACACGCACATACACACGTATATGCAAGAGCGCTCTCTCTTTCTCTCTCTCTCTCTCTCTCACACACACACACACACACACACCACACAGATTGCTATCTCCGTCTTCCTCGCTGTCTCATTATGAAGTTCGTAGTAATACACGAACAAAAAAAAAAAGATAGATACAGAGACTTCTAGGAAAAGAAAAAAAAAAAGACAAAAACGAATTGGGTAGTGATCGATCGCTCTCTCAGAGGGAGGAAGGTGGTTAGACCGGGTAGTTCGATACATTTTACTATGCTAGTCTCTTCTTTCAGCCCAGTATGTAAAACCATACCCTGCCTGACTGTGGCCAGTCCTGCGCGCAGGGTTTTAGGATAGCAAGTGCCACGCTTTCTTCAAGTAAATCTTTTCCCCAAAGATAATTTAAAAACATCTGGTCTCGCTTAATACGAGTTCGCTCCATTAAAGTAACTCGATGATCGTCCAGTATGGTCGGATGGACCATGAATAACACGGTTTGAATCGATTTGGGGAGCCTCCATGATTAGCTCGGAGATAGACTCAGATACAAGTCAGACGTTGCGAGTTGAAACGTCGCTGGCGGTCAATGGGGGTGGGGGGGGGGGGGGGGGGGGGGGAGGGGGGGATGCCGTGCCGCTCAACGTTTTTGAGGGCGTCGATGTTCTACTGCAAGATATCCCCTTCAAAATTCTCTTACAAGATTTTCTGAAGCTTCACAAAAAACAAAAAACAAAACAAAAAAAAAGTAAAGCTTTTAAATACCAAAATGCCGACAAACATGACATGGCGCATATTTCTGTCAAAAGTAGGATACAATTTTGACCTCAAATGTGCTGTGCAACATACGCGCTGCCTGTGACACTCCATCCCCGTAACACCCCTCCCTTTCACCCACGCCCTTTTAGTTTCATGAGAGAGTTCCTGCGTTTACGGCGGTTTAAGTGAAGCCCCCACCCCCACCCCCCGCCCCACTTCCCCCACCCCCACCCTCCCCCGCTCCCACCCGCTATGGTTTATCCGTCTCTTGTATCATCTTCAGAAACAGGTGAAAGCATTGTAGCTCATGGCGGCAGTGCAGTGTCTCCTCTGCTGGTGGCCTCGTGACGGCTTGGTATTGACGTTTTCTGTCAACTGCCAGTTGCAGGGGTGCGACGGGAGAACCCAGGGTGTGACTGTAGGCGGGGAGTTATTATGGCGGCATGGGGGTACTGGAGGTAATGCCAGTGGAGGAGGGAGGGGGGTGGTACTTTGTATTTGTAGTTGGTGCAACCGTGAGGTCGAGGAATTCTGCAAAAGGTGTGTACAGGCACATGTTGTACGTAAATAACTGATGGAGATGGAAAAAGTCTAGATCGCCATCTTGCAGTTCAAGAAATGACTATCTTCGACATCGCTAGACAGTCTTAAGGGCTAGACTTCTGAGCCCCCCCCCCCCCCACCCCCACCCCCCACCCCCAGTCTTAAGGGCTAGATTTCTGAGTTCTCCGCCCCTGCCCCCTCCCCCCAATTGTATCGGCATTATGTTTTTACCTATACACCATACACATAAATCCCATCTGACTGGTTCACAGATTTACCCGTAAATTCTCATTCTTTGGTGGGTGTTGACGTTAATGCTAAACTCATGTGGACGGGGGTGGGTGGGGGGTGGGGATGGGGTTACTCAATGGACACAGTCACGTCGAACTCCCGTAGGGTTATCAATAATACGATTTTGAACACACACACACACACACGCACGCACGCTGACGCAACATGAACGCTCGGATGAGGCGGGCGTGAGCGTACATGTCACCCACTGCTTGGGCAAATCATCGCTTCAGATAATACGGCCGATCTGATCATGAGAAGAGGGGATTTTCTCCTAATGCACCAGAACGACGACACATGACGACGGGCAACACGAGTCGAGCGGAGATGAACGCTCTCCTTGCTCTCAAGGATATCTTTCAGACTGTCGACAAGTTCATTGTCCCGGTGAAAAAGATAATGTAATTGTCTTAAGAAGGAAAGCTGGGGGAGGAGGTGGGGGGGGGGGGGGGGTCGTGGACTTTCGCCTGGCGGTCCTGCCACGCACACACACACAGACACAATCGGCCTAGCAAATCTGGTTTAATGTATATTGATCACACCTCCCGCCGTGGGTGACTTGAGGACTCTGAACTCCTGAAACAGACTTTCAAAAGCGAATCTTAAACGAGGGACTAGTAGGATAACTCTCTCTCTCCTGTGATATAATTAATTTCACTCCATAACTCCAAACGAATATTGTTTACAATTTGGTATTGTGAGTAACATTCGTTTGGCGTTACGGACGTATGATTAATCTTTTATCATGGGAAAAAGAGTTGCTCTTCTTGTTCGTTATGTCAAAAGCGGGTTATCACTTGAACAGTGTGGGTGATTTTGCACGCGTGCCTGCCTCCCATTTGTAGTACCTTCCGGGAGTGAGGTGGCTGGACCGCATGGCCTTTCCTCGCTGCCCGAAAGCAGGGGCGGCAGGACAATGCTATAATCACAAGAAAGTCTGCTGTACTTAGTCCGACACACGCACGTACGCAAGCGCGCGCGCGCGAGCACACATACACACACACACACACACACACACACACACACACACACACACACCACACATACATACATACACACACACACACACACACACACACACACACACACACACACACGTAAGAGAAAGTACCCGTGCAGTCTGCTTCCGAGTTTGTCCGGTTATAGCACGCTACAAAAGCACACTAAGCAGGCCGCAAACTCTTCTGCGTTCCCGGCCATGCAAAATGGGCAGTCCGGTCTTGTGGGTTAAATCTGCCATCAGCCTTAGCGACATCGCTAGTCCCAACAGCTTCTCCATAAGCTGCACTGTACTGGGCCACGTTTCCTGTTGTATGGTGTCAAAGGTGGGACAGGTGTGAAGAATGGGACTTCGCGTCTGTGAACTGGTGCCGCATGGGCGTTCATCCGTATGAGAGATCCTCAGTCTGAACATAGATAAGACAGGATCGAGTTGACAATGTCCTGTTTTCTGTCTGAAAAAAATGGTGACTTGCCGCTTCCTTTTCCGGCTGGTAGGTGCCATTCTTTCCTGGTCCTATCTGCAGACACTGTCTCCACGTGATTTTAAAGTGGCTTTCAAGGAGGATCGTGATTGCTCAATATGGCATTTGGCGGGCGGTTTGATCCTGTTTGCTGCCTGGCTGTGAGAGTTTGTGAGCTTTATCATTGTCCACAAACCTACAGTGGGAGGGGATCCACTGCATACCAGGTTTGTGTGGGAGCCCAGTATTTGAAGCTCCTTTCTGGTGTCCTGGACTGAAGACTGGACAAAGGCATGCTGGAATTCCAATTGCTTCATCTCAGACATCATCCTGATCACGTTGCAGTGCATAATGTTGAGGTTAGGAGACTAAGTGAATTTCATGTCCAGTGTTACCCAGAGGTAGGCTGGAGTTGTGTCGCTTCGGAATATTCACGCCTTTAATCTCTAGGCTGAACTGTTCTTTCTTGAGGGAGAGAAGGAAGCATGTAGCCTCAGTGTTTGTTCTGTTGATTGTGACCACGTTCTCTTGACCCAGTCAGAGATTGAGTTCATTGCTGTCTGCATTCTGGGTGCTGCTTTGTTGATCTGTTCGGCTTTGGACAATACTGCTAGGTCGTTGGCACGTAGTTTCTTGGAGATGTAGGTGGGTAAATGATCTGTAATAATGAAGACCACACAGAGCGTCAATGAAACTTCTCCACTCTGTGATACACCTCCGATCTTCACCAGTGTGCCCATCTGATCATCAAATTTTACGCGGGCTGACCTTTGGATTAGGTAGTTGTGGATCCAGGAATATATGTTACCACAAATTTCCTTTTTGATCAGATTCAGGAGGAGGCCTTCTTCCTACACTTTGTCAAAAATCTCAGTCAGGTCGACGAAGGGGGCGATGGTTTTCATCTTCCCTTGGAAGCCATTTTCAGTGTCCTTTGTCAGCAACGTTTTCTGGTCTTCTCTGCTTCTGTTCTTGTGTAAGCCTGTCTTTGTGGACCTTATGAGGCAGTTCTTCTTAGGGTATACTGGAAGCACCTGTTGACCATTATCTCCATGGTCTTGCCAAGATAGCTGAAAAGGCTGATGGGACGATAGTAGTCTTTCGTGCGTGTCCTTTTTTTCCTTCTCGAGGATGGGTTGATCCCTTCCTTTCAAGGACTTGGGAGTTCACCAGAGTTCCAAGACTGATTGAATACGCCCAATAACTTCTGCTTGGTGTTCTTGCCAAGATGGTTGATCATTTCGTTGGCAATCACACACACAACACACACACACACACACACACACACACACACACACACACACATATATATATATATATATATATATATGTTTAGCATTCTTTCTTTTTCAGCTGCACAGTTCAGCTCTTGGATGGTGGAGTCTAATTCATTTCAGCTGATGGTGTTTAGTTTGTGAACTCCTCTTTTGTTTTTCGTTGTGACTTCTTTCCCAGAAAGACGCTTTGAAAACTGTTATTTCTGAGATTTTCTGCTAACAGAGATGTACCCTTCTTCCTAGTGTACATCTCTCCATTTTCAGGAACGTTGCCATTGGAGAATGCTGATGGTTGTCATTCAGGGCTTTTGTTGGTCTCCAGAGTTTCGTGTGGTCCCTGTCCATGTTTAGAGAAGTGTTTTTATGTCACAATTCTATTTATTTGTCCTTTTCTTGGTCAAGAGCTACCTTGGCTTTGTTGTATGCATCTGAAGTTCGGTGAGTCTTACAACTGTTCTCTTGCTATTGTGAGCTGGTCATGTAAGCTCAGGAGATTTTCACTCCTTCGCGGCTTGGAATTAGGTCTTATGCCTTGCGGTAAGCTCCGTTTTTCTGAATCTGTAATACAATTTGTTATGCAGCCTACGTTCTGGCGGATGTCGTTTCCAGAGTTGATGTCGCTCTCTTCACAGGGATTGTCCGTCAGCTCTCCAAATGTGATCCAGCTGGTCATTCTATGGTTCCGGCTGACTTCTCGCTCCGCAGGAAGCCGTTCAGCCATTGACAGGGACACTGCCACTCCTACGTGGCTGATTTTTCAAAATTGCGGACGTCTTCCGCTACAATGGCCAGGTCTGTGTTTGCCATGCAGTGGACAGACATGTTGGTTCGCCATTTTGTTAGAATGTTAAGTAGAGGCTTTTTGTTTTTCTATGCGCTCTTGGTCACCGTGAGTCGTCCAAGAAGACGCCCGCGGTGTCCAACTCCAGGATCGGTGCCCTAACTAAACTGATGATAGATGTTCATAAGATCTTTTTCTTATCGTGACAATGCTTGGGTTTATGAAATACCACGGCTGTTGTTGTTGTTGTCGTACCCTGGCTAAAAGACTCCAGGGATCATCCAAACAGCCGAAGTACTTGAACACTATGGTACAAATGCATCAGCTGGGGATGAGAACATTACGTGTGTGACCGTTTTTGATTACCCCGCCACGTGGGCAGCCACACTCCGACTTCGGGGGATTTTGGAGACAGATAATGTTATGCTAGGAGCTTGTCACAATTGGAGATAATCCCCGCAGAACTATGCAGAGCATAACAACATTTTGATGTAGCCTTGGTGTTCTAGCCTATGTCAATTGGCCT
>CM065739.1:31872835-31922835 GCA_033310375.1 Conus canariensis
CTGTGTGTGTGTGTGTGTGTGTGTGTGTGTGTGTGTGTGTGTGTGTTCGCGCATGTGTGTATTAGCACATGCGCGTGTACGTGAGAGAGAGAGAGAGAGATCGGGATAGAGAGAGAGTGAGAGAGAGAGAGAGAGAGAGAGAGAGAGAGAGAGAGGAGAGAGAGTACGTGTGTATGTTCGCGCATGTGTGTGTGTGTGTGTGTGTGTGTGTGTGTGTGTGTGTGTGTGTATGACAGAGAGAGAGAGAGAGAGAGAGAGAGAGAGAGAGAGAGAGAGAGACAGACAGACAGACTCTGTATGTGTTCGCGCATGTGTGTGTGTGTGTGTGTGTGTGTGTGTGTGTGTGTGTGTGTGTGTGGAGAGAGAGAGAGAGAGAGAGGAGAGAGAGGAGAGAGAGAGAGAGAGAAAATTCAAATCCACGTAATGCCTGTCTCTGGAAGAAAGTAACTTTGCGGGATGCAGGGCTGGTCAGACCATCGACCCGGCAGTTAAGATGTCATGAGTTCAAATCCCGCCTGTGCCCATCACCCTCCTTCCCCTTCCAACATCACCCTCCCTCCTCGTCCCCCCCCCCCCCCCGCTCCCCCACCCCCATGCACCCCCCTGAAAACTCTTCTCCATCTTAACGAGTTGACGATCTGGTGGTATGGAGGAGTGCCATAGATTCCTTGTCCTGGGGTCTCTCGGACTAGCATTGTCCCATCACCATCGATGCCGCGAGCACCAAAAAAAAAAAAAAAAAAAAGAATTGGAAGTCGAATGTCTCTACTTGACTGCGGGACATCTTGGGTAACCACGCAGTGAAGGAGGGAGCGGAAAGGAGGGGGTCGGGGGTATGAAGAGTCTTGAATGACGTCCTTGGCGTCGAGCCATGGTGTCTGGGTCTGCCATTGGGTAGGCCATTTCTGTGGGATCGGACTAAACTCAAAACACCATCGCTGCTTCCTCCTCTGAAACTAGTGTTGTAAAATGTCTGTTTTCACCCAAAGAAAATCGGTATTACGAGTGATGCCTATTGTTTCCATCATACAACCGCTTATTATTTCTTGCGGACAAGAATTTTCAGTGAAAGCAAGTAGACTGACCTGAAAACAGGTGCTAGCACTTTTTTTTTATTTTTAGGTGGAAGTAACTCTTTTCAGTCGATCCTTTTTTCATGTGAAAGCTGTTGATTTTCACCTGAAAATAACCGCTCTCAAATGAATTTGATTGTTTTCATATTGAAATAGCTATGCTGGCGAGAAAATTAGCTTTTTTGTTACTTGATAATTTTTATTTCATACTAACTTTTAAAGTGAAACCAGGGAACATCACCATTTTCTGGATGACAGTTTTTGTTTAAACGCGAAAGTGAAGTGGAAACAGTAAACGCATCATTTTGAAGATAACATACTCCCATACCTATCGGCAATCGTCGCGCTAATGATTCAGTCACAGCCTGCCTATCTATAGAATGACCAAGCACCTGTGCAAACCTCTCGTCTTCCTCCCCCTCCTCCACCCCCCCCTCCCCCCCCCCCCCCCCCCCCCCACACGCTCCCATCTCATTCCTTGACTTCGCTCCCTATACAAACTTTCTTCCATCCTCCTCTTCGAAGGTTGTGTGTCTGGGCATGGGTTTCGCCGTGTCAGCCTAATCTGTTCCCATCCCTGATTGTTCCCACGGACACGTTTGACAATTGCAGAGAATCCGCAGGCTGCCCAAAGTGTCCTCCCTGGCCCCCACCCGCCTTCCTCTCTTTCCCCTGTGAAAAGTGCCCACCTCTCCAATCTCCCCTACCCCACCCCCACCCCGCCTCTCTCCTTCTGTGGTTAGAAAACAGTGGAAAACAAAGAGGCTGAACACACAACACCGAATTTTACATGATCATCCTTCTTGGGAAATGAGTGAATACTGCAACTGAATAAAAAAAAAAAAATTATCTGATTGACAGTAAAAGGTCTACCGATGTCTGAATTCGCCAACTTTTCATTCAATTTTTTTGTGTTTAAGAAATAAACAAATCACAGAATAGATTATTCAATAGTTTGTTTTCTGGCGTGAAACGTTGTGTGATTTATTTTCAATATCGTTATAACAAAGCAACACTTTGAATATGGTTTCCTGTTGAGGACAGTGTAAATGTGGTGTGGAAGGGGATGGGGTGGGGTGGGGTGGATCGATGGGGTGGGGGGGGGGGGGTCGAAGAATGGAAATATTGTCTCCATCTTGTCCTCATATTCGGCCACTGTACCACATGCGATTCCATTTTCATTCTTATCTCTCTTTCACATGCATGCACGCGCACACACACACAGATGTAACCTACTTAATATTGGGTATGATAACGTTAAAGCAGAAGGGGGGGGGGGGGAGGAACTATACAGGCGAAGAGTTGGGGTGAAGGGCTGGGGATGGGGAGTGGACACAGACAGATGTAGCATGCCCAAAGGTCAAACTGTCCGGGGGGGGACTCTTTAGACGGCAGGGGAACACAAAAAGCCAGCGCATGCTATCCGAAATGGAACAACAACTGAAGAGTTCTAGGAAAACTCGTGACTGTGACACTCAATGGGGTGGACGGACGTCTTTTGCCTGCGGTAGGGGTGGGGGGTGGGGTGGGGTGGGGGGGGGAGGGAGGGGGAGAGGGTGGGGGGGGGGGGAGGGATGGGAAAGGAGGGTACTGTGTATCGCTGCCGTGTTCGGACTGCAAACCTCGGCTATACGAACAGCGATTGTCACTCTCCCCCACCCACCCCCCACCCCCAGCCCCCCACCCACACCTCTCATTCCTCCAGGTAAAATAGGATGAAGTCTACACTACCAGTATGAGTCCCACTTTCTTTCTGATTAAAACCCGGCTTTGCCTTTGTGCAATAAGAATCAATAACATTGTATTCATACACATTCTTTGAAAAAAAAAAGTCACTGATGTAGTCTGGATCAATAATATTGTCCTTTTTACACATTCATTACAAACCAAAGAAAGAAATCGAGGAGGGAAGTGGGTGGGAGGGGGCAGGGGGAGTGAGGAGGAGGGGAGGGGGGCAAAGATCATATTTTTTTAAAAATCTGAGCGTCTCCCCCCCCCCATCCCCCCCACCCCCTCCCGCTTTCTACTCGAAGACTGTTCACACACACACACACACACACACACACACACACACACACACACACACACACCTATTCATGGTCATCAAATCCTTTTTTTCCTTCTTTTTTTTTCTTTTCTTTTTTGTTTTTGTTGTTGTCGTGTTTGGGTTTATATTACTGTGATAGAAAAAAAACAAAACAATAAAAAAAAACAGCGCAAACGTAGCTCCACTCTATGATAACACCAGGGTGCTACATCACGTGGTCTCCCACTGCACTATAATTAGAAACTCTCGCTGTTGGGGTCCGCGCCGGCGAGCCCTAGGTTATTAGTCCTTCGCCCAACTAAACACCGCCACCCCCACCCACCGCACCTCCCCACCTCCGTCCCCCTCCCCCGTCCCTCATCACAATCATTCCTTCTCCCCTCCTCCAGCCCTTCCTTCGACTGTATTGCCAAATCCACCACCGTCCTCCTCCCGGAGCAACAAAGACGCCGGACCTGACCACCCGCTACGCTATCCCTTGTCTCCGTCCCTCTCCGTGGACAAAGAAAAGTTAGCCAGGGACGGGCAAAGTAATACTTCGGCCAGTGTCCAGGGTGGGTGGCACTCACCTTGTCACTTTTGCCCGACCCTGGCTGACTTTTCTTTGTCCAGCGAGCGCCACACGTGGACAACCCAACTTTACTGGTGTTCCGGGAAGACTGACCGCCCTGTGCACAGTGCGAATGCTTTGTTTACCTCTGTGTGTGTGTGTGTGTGTGTGTGTGTGTGTGTGTGTGTGTGTGTGACTTGAATAAAACGTAAATCTTTGCTGTAAATGAACTGTCGCGGTACATTCTATAGTCACGGATAGACACACTGTTTCTGTACACACACACACACACACACACACGTACGCACGCGCACACGCACACACACACAGGCGAACACGCACGCGCGCACACACACACACGCACATACGCACACACACATACACTGACACACTGAAACACATACACATGCTGATTATTATACACACACACACACACACACACACACACACACACACACACACACACAAATCTACGCACTGATCACACCAAGACAAATGACAAGGCATAATTTGGGGCTTTTAGAATAACAACTGATAATGCATGCCACGTGTGTTGCGTCTTTTCTGCGTTTTGTTTGCACATTCAGTACCCAGTTCGCCAAGGGGGGGAGGGGGGGGGGGGAGGGGGGGTAGCTATTTCAGTAAATGGTGCCACTGTAAATTCTGATCGTAGAAAGCAATGGCGTTGTGGAAATATAAACGTAGTCCATGTGACAGATGATTATAATGGAGTATGTCAGAGAGAACGAACGAACGAACGAACGGGGTTCTATTTTTACCAGGGTAATGACATAAGCAAATTGTACATGCCTGTTTCCAGCCAGCCCTGAGAAGGGGGGGGGGGGGGGGGGGGGGGGGGGGGAAGCACATAGAAAACACGTGATTCAACAGGAATAACAGGAACAAAAGAAAGGGATGGCATATTATCAAAAGGAACAGAGTAATAGGCCTACTACAAACGCAGAGAGAGAGAGAGAGAGAGAGAGAGAGGGGTAGGGGGAGGGAGGGAGTACTGCCAATGAGTGAACTCCAGCACCGGTTTCCTATATCTTTTGGTCTTTGTGTACATATATGCATACTTCTTCAAAGCAATGATTTGAAAATGATAGAAAACTACTTTCCAAATCGCGCCACTCAACAGCAGTTCCTCTTAACTTGGTCACACGTCACATGTCAAAAACTTACGCGACAGGACCATACCTGAATTACAGCAGTGTCAATTTTCTTTACTGTGATGGCATTAAATGAAAAAACAAAAATGTGTGTGTGTGTGTGTGTGTGTGTGTGTGTGTGTGTGTGTGTGTGTGTGTGCGCGCGCGCTTTCTTCTTCTTCTTCTTTGTGTGTGTGTGTGTGTGTGTGTGTGTGTGTGTGTAGCCGTTTCCGTACCCCCCCCCCCCCCTCCCCCTTCACCGTGGTACGTCACGTGTCTCTTGTGGTCGAATCAAAGACTGTACGCCCTTCGTAGGGCGAACTATCTTTGGTCGGATTTTTTAAGCTGGCATATACATACAGCAGGTGTGTTTGCAACGCATGTGGTTTACATTTTTACCAGGTAGTTGCGTAGTTGTACATGCCCCTTATCTCTTCCAAGACTTGGCAGATGTGGTATAATATATACAATTGCTGCCTTCTTGGAAAACAGAATTTACGGCAATGTTGAGTAACAGATACCGGACCGTGTTTCAGTGTAAGCCCCGTACATGAAATAAAATTGGAAAACTGAAATGATGTGAGTTCTAATTTGATTTAGTTGTTACCTCTTTCCTCTAACAGTAAACAGCAAATTAAAATCAACACGGTGTTGTTTGGCATCTTTCTGTATATCTACTGCAAGAAGAGAGTAATAAAAAAAAATTCTGTATGGATGAGGGTGGGGGAGTTTCATAAATGTATTCACGCATAGATTTTTACATAAATTAATAGATTCTTAAAACGCACTGCTCTGCTAACTGTTCTCTACCTGCACTGAACAGGTACCAGCTGGAGCTGAATTATCATGAACTCCAATGTTGTTGATCCAGTCAATGTCGAGTCGTCAAGAGGCAACCCACCGAAGGAGACACTGCGCTGCTGCCGAGTCACATTGGGATGATAGCCTGAATTCTAATTTATCAACAGTCTACTTACATTGTAGTAGACAGGTCTGACTGACTTGGAGCAAGACTGGATCAAGCTTTCAAGGCTTAAAAGAGGCTGTGTATGCAAATATTTTTACAGTAGCTGAAAACGAATCGTACCAATTTTTGGACTAGACAGCATCAATTATGATCACTATGCACACTAAATGAAAAAAAAGGAAAAAGGAAAAAACAAACAAACAAACAAAAAAAAAAAACGAAGTGACGTGCGAATTAAACCTACATAAAGTACCTGATACTGTAAAATGAGGACCTTGGGGTGACTTCTGATGGGTCTTTATCATTTAACACACACATCCAAACTGTTACGAATAAAGCAAATCAAATGTCTGAACTTGTGAAAAGAATCTTTGTTATTAATAGAGCAAGTCAAATAATCGGACTTGTGAAGAACACATTCTCCTATTGCCATGAAATTGTATTGTAAAAACTGTCCGACACACTAGTCAGATCACATGTGGAATATCGACATGCCGTATGGCATCTTAAACTGAAAAGACAGTCTGTGGTCTTTGAAAGGATTCAAAGAAGAGCTACTTGACTGTTGAAAGAATGTAATGGAATCAATTATGTCGAAAGACTCAAACACCTTAACCCACTCTCATTTAAAGGCAAAAGATTAAGAGGTGATTTAAATTTAGACATAAAATTTTGATGGTCTAATCGACATTGATATAAACATGATTTTCCAATGAACAAATCGTGATAAAATAAGACATTTTGATATGAAAATACTCAGCAAAAATCGCTTGCCGCGGACTACCGGCAGAAGGTCATGGATTTGATTCCAATCAGAGCCATGTGGGACTTTTCTGCCCTGACTGGCTCCAACCCAGAGTTGAGTTTGCTATAAGCTCAGTTGGGAATCATTTTTGAATTTGATGTGTTACATATTTTAATTGCGCGCAAACACAACTAGATGTAAGGATGATCAATATTGAAGGGGACCCTGAAAGGGCCGTGAGCCTAGGCTGTGTAACCATTCCTACGTGTACTACTACTACTACTACTGCTACTACTACTACTACTACTACTAACTGCTGCTGCTGCTGCTGCTGCTGCTACTTCTACTTCTACTACTACTACTGCTACTCCTACCGTTACTGCTGCTGCCACTTCTTTGATGGAGTTGAGTTGGGCTTCACAACAGCTTTCTTTTCAGTGTTTGTTTCCTTTAAACTCTTTGGACTTTCTTTACTCCAGAGAACCGTAAAGATACCACTAGTTCCTTGGCATACAAGTCCTTTTTTGCAGAACTGTGTTTGAAGTTTCCATTCTTCGAAAGAACTATCACTGACGGTTCCAAATCTGAGGAGGGAGTTGCCTCTGCTGTGTTTTGTGCAACAGATTCCCCTCAAAGACGTTCTAAACACACTTCCGACTGACAGCTCCAAATACATTGTTGAGTTGATAGCCATGGCCCTGGCTCTTGAATTGGTCTCTAAATCAAAAGATAAACATTTCCTCATTTCGCGGATTCCCTTTCTGCTTTGGAGGCCATTGCCAGCCGTAGCCACAAGCACCCTCAGCTGCTGAAAGTATTCGAACTGTACACCTCTCTGAAATCAGATCGAAGCAACACAGCTTTTGCCTAGGTTCCCAGCCATGTGGGCATTCGAGACAACGAGGTGGTTGAACAACTTGCCAAGTGTGCCACAAAGAAAGAGCTGAGCAAATTGTCTGACCCTCACACTGATCTGAAACCCAAAACACATGCTTATGTGAAAGAAATTTGGTGGATAACAAACTGTACAAAATCCGTCTAAACCTGAAAGAGTTTAAATGTTCCCGAGGCAACTGTAAAGACGAAACTGTTATGTGCCGTTTGTATACAGGCCACTCGTTTTACACCCATTCTTATCTTTTAAAAGGTAAAGAATCTCCGTGGTTCATTCCATGTCATGCACCACTCACAGTGAAACATGCTTTTTTCTTCTTTTTTTTTTTGAATGTTGGGACTTGCTCGATGTGAGACATAAACACTTTTACAGCAGACGCGACGAAAACCTTGTTCATAGATGTCCCGCATGATATGATCTTTGAATTTCTGAGGGAGATTAACATTTTTCGTCTGATCTAAGATTTTACGTAAGAAAGATTTTTAACGAAGTTTCTAGTGCGTTTTTAGAAGGTGTATTTTGAAGAGATTTGTGATTTTGTTAAAAATGATTTGAGTTGACTTCAAGGCGATGACAGCCGTGACATGGCCCTCTGCGGTCGGCTGGGCTATAAGCAACATCACCTTACCTTTAGATGGAACAGTAATTGTGGTTATGTGATGGATAAAAATAAAATTTAACTCACAACACCTGAGTGAATGCATGTGATGTATGCATGTATATGTATGTTTGTATGTATGTATGTATGTATGTATGTATGTATGTAAAAACAGCCTGAGGAGAGAAGGCTATCAGGTCAAAGTCCTCACTGCAGAAATTGGAGCTAGGGGGTTTGTAGGAACGTCTGCATACAGCCTCATGAAACAGCTCTCAGTTGCAGGGAAGGAAAAAAACCAGAGCCCTGAAAGCAATGGCAGAAGCGGCAGAGGGGTGTTCAAGCTGGATCTGGTCAAGGAGGAACAAAAGTGAACATAAGGCTTAATTTCCCTACAAATATCAGGTGTCCCTGTGGCTCAGTGGTTAAAGCGCGAGTCATTAAGTGGAAAATGAGCATGTCCAGAGGGTCATGGGTTCGAATCCCAGCCATGGCTCGTCCCAAGATGGGGAAAAAAAAAGGGGGGCAGCAGAGGGACATCCGGAGTCATGAACCGGGTGTGGCCCAACCCCCCTAGAGTGTCAGGAGATAAGGGCCGAAACACTTGCATGAAGGGGGCTTCTCTTCTGAGGACTCTCTGCTGCCACGCTCTCCACGAGTTTCTTTCTACTGTATGTATGTATGTAGTAGATAGGAAGATAAGTAGGTAGATAAATAGATAGATAGACATATATTATATATATATATATATATATATATATACACGTGTGTGTGTGTGTGTGTGTGTGTGTGTGTGTGTGTGTGTGTGTGTGTGTGTTCCATAATAATCCCTAGCCATGGTCAGAGATTGAAAAAAAAAACAACGTCTAGTCCTTTGTTAGCTTGAGGAGCCATTATTATGATTTTCTCCCATGACGCGTGAAAATCTCACTAAACTAAATTGATGATATAATCTGTGTTAGAAGCCATGGGTGCCAGGACATCTTGGTTCAGACTGGGGGTCCTGTCTCATCCGGAAGATGAAGTTGAATCAACACAGGCAATGCCAACTGATATTGTCCATATATCAGATGGTTCTGATAATTCTGCCGAGTAGACAGTGAAAGTCGACTGAACCCAGGCACTACAAATGGTACTGCACACAGGAGAACAGAATTTAATTGCTCCCATGGCTAGTGAAGGCCTAAGATCTATTCTTATAGGTCCTCTACTTTAAACGCCCTAATTCCTCCCACCCCCACCCCACCCCGAACACTATCCTTCCATTCTCCCCTTCCTTTTTTACGAGAAAAAAATTTCTTAGTCATTATTAGTTATCCCGGAGACTTCAATATGACAGCTATGTGTCTTTAAATGTTTGATGTTAACTGGAGGTTATACTCATCTTCTGAGTAATTAATTTTAACAACAACAAAATTATTGACATCCACCTGATGTTCTCTGTTACGGGTTTGTTCTATTTTTGAATGCTTGTTCTACAAAGTTTTTGCTTTGGTCTGAAATGTCATTTAATGAATATTTTGCTCAAATGAATATGTTTAACTGCGACCGAAGTTCAACAACGCGGGAAAATCGTGTATCTAACTTATCCATAAAGCATTCCTGCTTTTCATATAATCAGTGTGCTTAACCACGTGACTGTATTTGTCCATGGAAATTGTGACGTTGAAGGCCTACATACGGGCCAGTTGGATTTTCTTGCTCGGTGCGAACGGTCAGCCATTTGCAGCGCCTGTGAGGGAACACAACTATGGATATCCTAGCAAGAGCTTACGATGACGATTCGAACACTCCCAAACTTGAACTCAACAGAGAGGTAATGCTATGAGTAGTTGTTTAAACTGGCCACTTTCTGAACGGTTTCGGACTTTCTTAATGTGTGCAGTGGAGTCGCACGGCATAATGATCGTGTTAATTCGTACTCGTAATCAGTTTGTTTTGTCTTAGTTCACTTGAATGACGGGCAGTAATATGATGAGTATTGATCATGAATACGATGATATCAGTGATTCACTTTAATCGGGATAAATCCTCGATCACGGGCATGTTTTTGTCTGACTGATCTAGGATTTCGCCTGTCGGTCGTCTCAGGGGTATGTTTTGACTTCTTCCACTTCGGCTACAGCAGCGTTTGTGAATGACTGGAGACGACGGGAGAGAGAGAGAGAGAGAGAGAGAGAGAGAGAGGAGTTAGCGGGGAAAAAAAAAAAACGCCACCCCATCAAACCCTTTGGGAATTCATGTGTAAACAGAAGTGTAAAATTCGCTGCGGACGGCAGCGGCAAGTATTTCCTCCCATTTCTGACACTAACGACAGTTGACGAACTGAATCCTAGAGTAAGGATCGCTGCTGCTATTTATTATCTAAGTTTGGTCATGCTAGCGCATATTCTGAGAAAACACCTGTGCTAAGTTATGCTGTATCAGTGTATACATGCTCAACTACATGCACAATCAAAATAGGGTCATTATTTACATTGACTTGTTGGCTTTTAAATGCATCAATCTTCAATATGAGAGTACTGTGATGTTGCATGGTGCTATTCTATAGCATGTGTCACTTTTAGACCTGAGGCATGTTTCAGTTTGATGGCAGGTTGAATCATTGCTTTGGATTACCATGAAAATGGCAACAGATTTATTCATCAAATCAGTTTAAATCATTTTGCTTGCTTAGGCCATAGAGAGAAATTGAAAAAAAAAGTGAAGTGTGGAACTCTTTTATATGTGTAGTGTATGTTTTGAAAAAAGGTATAGAAATATAACTTGAAATGATCGCAAAACATTGAAATACAATTTCCTAGAGATCGATGCTATTTTCAGTGGGGGAAAAAAGGTGTCTTCTTAGAAAATGTATTCCAGTAAGTTTCTCACTTCCTGAGGAACTTGTGGAACTTGCTGAAATTTAACAGTAGATTTTACCCCAAAGCTTTTTCTTCATCCCAATGCTTAAAGTAGTTTATCTCTCATTTTACACCATATTTTCTTTAGCATTGCGATAGTAATGGGATAATACTAAGGGGAAAATGTTATGGCAAAGGAAGAAAATGTTGTATACTGTAATTTAAGGAAGCATGCTTTATTCACACTGATAGTGATAATAAACTTGAAAGTTAATTGACCTCTGCTAGGGTTTCCCCATGCTATCACCCATGCTATTTTCATGTGAAGTGTGTGTGTGTGTGTGTTACATATATACTGTATATTTTATATAACATGAAACAAACCACAACAAATAAAAGCATGAAATTACCATATTGAAAAAAAATTCACAAAATTGAAAAAAAAAAAAACCCTCAGGATTTGCCAGTTATGAGAAAAAAGAGCAAATTTTGGCAACCTTTGAATTACTGCCACAAGAAATCTTTACGCAAATAGTGAACATTGAAGTAAGGATGAGTGTTCTCCCTTCAACTGCTCGAGGCATGGTCAGTCTGTGAACAGTGCTAAGCAGTGACGACTTTAGTCATGGCCCATTGTTCTTAAATTAGTTAATGGAGAAAAGTTGAGGAATGCTTATGTAACCTTTAAAGATAGCTAATCTGTTCAGACTCGGGGTTTATATTAAAATGAGAAGTTACGATAGTTTTATATCACTCACAGAAGTTAATCTAATGTGCTATCATTAGACAGTTTTTTATTTGCGTTTAAGAATGAAATGTAGATGGCAGCCAAAGGAGAATGTTTACCAGCCTATAGTAAATAAGTAGAAGATGCAGTAGAATAGAACTGTATTGAATTAATCACTTGCTTTCATCTCCAGCCAGGTATACCAATTCCATTATTAACAGAAAATGTTATAATGTACACATCCTATCTCTTGCATAGATTATTAAGGAAATAAGATTGTCTTGTTTGCCATGCTGGCAACAGAACGATCATACTATTTGTTACAGGATTCAAGTGAGAGGTCTCCTCACCATTTGCCAGAAGCCTATCGGAAGAGAACGGATTCACTGCAGTCTGGAAGCGCTTCGGACAAGGCTTCGAAAAACTCAAGAAAGCGTCCAAGTTCTGCAACCTCAGCCAAAGACTCTGATTCTGACTCTTCTGACTCTGATGACGAAAGTGCAAGTGATGAAAATCAAAAGGTTAAAGGGACAACTGCGCACATGAGCTCTGGATCTTCAGACATCACCTCAGTCAGTTCTTCTCCGTCAGTTTCTGGTGAGAATGATTATTCTGTCCTTCAAAGTTATTGTGCTTAGGTTTTAGAAACCTGCTGTGATTGAATAAAGATGAATTATTTTGAAAATTACAGAAAAAAAATTTACTTAATGTTCTTTATAGAATTATGAGAAAACATTTTAATTACACACTAATGCTCACAAATGCAAAAAAGAGATGGTGGTTTGCTATCCCTGCCTCGTACACAAATAAAGTCTGTAAGGACATGAACCTGGAAGGGACCTCATGCCGCGGCATGCTCAAATCATTCCTCTTTTATCGGCAGCCATATTCACTGCTAACCTCATGCACTCTGAGCAGCTAAGTATTTTTTTCTTTTTCTGGCGATCGATTGATTCTTGCTGCTGATTTTGTTGTTCTTGCATATGCTTTTGCTTAACCCTCGATTGATTCTTGCTGCTGATTTTGTTGTTCTTGCATATGCTTTTGCTTAACCTTCTTCAGTATGCACGTACCTGTGTTTAGTTACGCCGAAAACTAACGGCAAGAGAAATAGCTCTGTAATTTGAATATGGTTACCCAATTTAAAAGTTAATTTAAAAGAGGGAAAGGAAATAATTAAATGAAAATAATTTTTAAAATTCCTACGAATATATATGTTGCTATATCATAAGTTTGAAGAATGTTACGAGCCATTTACTCGTGAAGAAAAAAATCTTCAGAACTTTCTTCTGAATCGTCGTCATCATATCTGGAACCTCATCCCAGTCGAAATCTAGGTCACTCTAAGCTTCATTACCCAGCACTTTCACAAAGTCTTATGCCATAAATCCTTCTAATCACAGTATCTTCATCACTAAATCCCATCATAGAACGGCAGAAATTGAGGTTAGCCATGGTGAAAAACAGCATTTCGACCACAGAACTAAAAAAAATCATAACTCCAGAACTACGGCACGTATCGACTCGCGTTTTTTGGCAAACGGAAGTATATCGCTACAGGAAAAACAAAGTCATATTCTCGCGAGACTTGCTTTTCTATGAGAAACATGGCGGCGCCCATTGTTGCCACATGTTTTACTGGGCGCTGGCAGGCGCTCAGCCTTTTGGCAGTGTAATTTCCGGTCAGGCGCTAGTGGGCGCACGCTTGTCAAGAGAGTTAAGGGACAAACGTATGGGAAGCATTTGGGTGACAAAGCCAGGGTTCGGAAGATTTTGTCCGTCGATATCTCAAACTCTAGTGTACTGAAGCACTCTCTCTCTCTCTCTTCCATGCTCTCTCTTAACCCTTTCACCGCCAAAGGCGCCTTTTGGCGATGACAGGGCAGAGCGCCGACATCGCCATTTGGCGACAAAGTAGGGTGACCTAACTCCCGAGATAAAAAGCCAGCAGTAAACGTCAAAGTTGGGGGATGGTCTGGCCCGTGCTCACAGCCATTTGCTTTGTCAGAACACTATTCAGTTCAGTGTTTTATCGACTTTATTCCGATTGTTTTTCCATTCACTATGACGTCACCACCAAGCACTTTACGTACTCGACCTTGCCGTACATTTACCACACAAGTGCTGGGAGTATTGAATAGACGGTCAGTTGTTCCTAATACAGATGAAGAAGACCCAGATAGTTACAAGGAAACAACGATAGTGAGGGCTTAACCAAATTATTGCAGCGTGAAGCGTTGGACCTTGGCCAGATAGTTGGGAGAGGAGGCGTGCTGACGAGAGATAAGACTAGATGCCCACTTACTACCGCTGTGCCCCAGTGTTTTTGCGTTGAGCCAGCCAGCACTGACTGACTGTTCACTGACTGACTGACTGGGTTATGTGAGGGGGCGAGCTGTGAACTTCACACACGCTGTGGGCCGACACTTGCTGGTCGAGGTTGAAGGGGGCGTGGCCGACTGACACATGAGAGGCAAGCCACAGAGACGTGTTGGGTGGGTTTTATGAATAGCTGAAGGGCTCTCAAAGGTTCAGAGACCAACAGGCACATGAATGACTTTGGGTTCATAAAAAAATATTACTGTTGAGAGTGAAAGGGACGTGTGTGTATGTGTGTGCGTGTGTGTGTGCGTGTGTGTGCGTGCGTGTGTGTGTGTGTGTGTGTGTGTGTGTGTGTGTGTGTGTGTGTGTGTGTGTGTGTGTTCCCTTTTTCTTTCTTACATGTGTACCAGTTAGGCATAAGCGTGTGTGTGTGTGTGTGTGTGTGTGTGTGTGTGTGTGTGTGTGTGTGTGTGTGCGCGTGCGTGCGTGCGTGCGTGCGTGCGTGTTCCCTGCTATTGGAGAAGTTGTGTTTGTGGCTGTTTCTTCCACTTTTCTGTTGGAAATATCATACTTTCTGGTCTTCATTTGTGAGTGGAGTATTTTTCCTCCCTTGTTGAGAGTTTGTTGGCATTCTTTCTTCATTTTTTACATTTAGAAGGAACATAACATTCTTTTTTTTATTTTGCATTTTTTTTGCACTTGAAAGTACTAAAAATTTGAAATTGTTGTTTACTTACCATTACTAACATGTTATGATATAATAAAAGTACAGTGTATCTCCTCCATTTTACAAAAAATAGCATGAGAATTGGTTGTTTAGTTCCAAAGATATCCGCGTTTCACATATAAAATAGAGCTTTTTTAAAAATAATGGCTGGCGATGGGGATTTATGGAAAATAGATGTCTGGCGGTGAAAGGGTTGACCCTCTTGATAAGCGCGCGCCCGCTAGCGCCCAACCGGAAATCACACAGCCAAAAAGCTGAGCACCTGCCAGCGCCCTGTAAACAGGGTTCGTACAGAGTCCTGGAAGTCTGGAAAAAGTAACAGTAAAACACGTGGCACTTTTTTTTTTCCGGGGGTCTCCTCAACTCAGTTGCAGTTCTGTTGAGGTGACGGCAAGCCCGTGCTCTTCTCCCTCGCATTCTCACGGAGATATATTCAGCTGCGGTTCTGTTGAGGCGACAGCAAGCCTGTGCTCGCCCCACTCACATTCTCACGGTGATCGACTCGGCTGCGGTTCTGTCGATCCTGTACCTGCATCCTCACCCCCTTTAAACTCTCACGGTGATCAACTCGGCTGCGGTTCTGTCGATCCCATTCCTGCATCCTGTGTACAGCTCAGCCGAGGTTCTGCTGCACACATCTCAGTCACCATGGCCGAGTCAAGGATGCAGGTTTCCCCTTCTTTGGGGATAAGGGGTCGGGCAAGAGACAGTCTGAAGGCTTGGTCCCTTCTTCACCCTCTCGCCCGATTTTCATGCCTGCTCGTGTCAGCTTGGCTGCCGGCTGAAGCAAGGGAGACAACATACCTTTTATGGTCGTCTGACACTGTCAGCCCCGGTTGTCTCCCTTCCTCCGCCTTTGCCTGGTTTCACTCAGGCTCTTATCTCTGTCTCCTATACGGGACAGAGTGTGTGTTTCCTTAGCACATGCCAGGCAACCTGCAGGCATCTGTACCCCCAGGGTCCCCCTATGACGGATTGGGCCAGCAGACATAGCTTCAGCCCCCCTAAGGCCAGCAGGCACAGCTTCAGCCCCCCTCTGCGGTTGGGCAGGCACAGCTTCAGCCCCCCTCGGCCCAGCAGGCACAGCTTCAGCCCCTCTTGGGCCAGCAGGCACAGCCTCAGCCCCTCTCTGCAGTAGAGCAGACACAGCTTCAGCCCTCCTCGGGCCAGCAGGCACAGCCTCAGTCCCCCCTCTGCAGTAGGGCAGGCACAGCTTCAGCCCCCCTCGGGCCAGCAGGCACAGCTTCAGCCCCCCTCGGGCCAGCAGGCACAGCTTCAGCCCCCCTCCGGCCAGCAGGCACAGCCTCATTCCCCCCTCTGCGGTAGAGCAGGCGCAGGCTCAGCCCCCCTCGGGCCAGCAGGCACAGCCTCAGCCCCCCTCGGTCCAGCAGGCACAGCCTCAGCCCCTCTCTGCGGTAGAGCAGACACAGCTTCAGCCCCCCTCGGGCCAGCAGGCACAGCTTCAGACCCCCTTGGGCCAGCAGGCACAGCCTCAGCCCCACTCGGGCCAGCAGGCACAGCCTCAGCCCCCCCCTTGCCAGCAGGCACAGCCTCAGCTCCCCCCCCCCCCCCCCAACCCTTTGTGGAAGGGCAGAACAATCAGCCCGGGACACCATGGGCTCCTCGCATGGCTCAATATAAACATTCTTGCTGACTCCCTCAGCAGGTCGCACATGATTCTTCCCACGGACCTATTCGCCACCAGGTTCAGCCACCACCTCCAGCTATATGTATCTCCAGTTCCAGATCTGGAGGCTGTGGCGGTGGACGTTCTATCCATCCCGTGGTTGGGCTGACAGGCTATGCCTTCCCTCCCTTTTCCCATCCTTGGAAAAGTTCTTCGGAAAGCGAGGGGAAGACTTGGCCACTCTGATCCTCGTGGCCCCCCTCCCTGCCGCTGGCCGGCCCAAGCATGTTTTCCAGATCTGCTGCACCTGTCCAACAAGGCTCCAGCCACGGTCGGGCATTCCACACGGCAATCCAGACTTGCTAAACCTTCATGCCTGGCTACTGTGCAGGACGCACTGCCTACATAAGGCACTTCCCCTGCAATAATTGGCCTTGTGGAGCAAGCTCCAGGCCGGGCATTCGGGGGGTAGTATCAGTGTCGACGGCAATGGCTGGCTTTCTTGGTGCTCCTCCCTTATGGTATCGCCCCACTCCTCTCGCTTTGAGTTAGCATACTACCTTGCGTTTCTTTCATCTGAGAAAAAAATTGCAGCCTCCTTCCTCTGTGAGGGTTCACATGGCTGCTATCTGCACCACCATCCGCCAGTTAGGTGGCCCTTCCTTTGCAGACGACCCACTCCTGCGGGATCTCATCAGCGGAGCCGCTCTACAAGAGGCTTGAACCCCCCCCCCCCCCCCCCCCCCCCCTGCCTGCCGTACCCTGGCATGGGACCTCTTTCTAGTCCTATCCTCCCTGAGGCTCCCTCCCTATGAGCCGATCAGGGAGTGTTCTCTGAAGTTCCTCTCCTTCAAGATAGCCTTTCTGGTCTCTCTGGCTTTGGGGAGGCACTGCAGTGAAGTCCATGCTCTTAGTGGCCTTCCCAGAGACGTAACCTTTGAACCGGATGGCTCAAGGTCGCTTCAGTTGTTCCCCGAATGCTTAGCCAAAAACCAATCGCCAGGTTCTCCTCCTACCATCTCTGTTCATCCTCTGACCTCTATCCTCGCCCCAGATGATGAAAAGTTACCTTGAATCAGGTGTGATCAGTACTGTAAGTAGTAAGGAAGAAATGGTCTGTTTTTGTGACAGTTGAATAAAGATTTTATGTATGATGTGTTTACTTGCAGTCTTGGTGTTCTCTGTTGTTTTTGAAATTGTTTTAACAGACCTGATATTGCTTGCGTAATTGACTCAGTTTAAAGCCAGATGAATTGATCCTTTGGTTTTCAGACAGAAGTGATTCCAGTAAGAAGTCTGCAAAGGCGAAGGAAGTAAAAGCCACAGGAAAGGACAGGAAGACATCCTCCAGCTCTAAGGTAAAGAGATACCTAAATGGGTATGTATAAGAATGGTTTTATTTGTGAGATGATGTGACCAGATTCCTTTCATATGTAAATGATCCATTGATGTGTGAATGTTTTTATCATATGCCATCTCTTTTGCAGGTTGTTTTGCATGTTAAAATGCGAGCTGTTTTGCTTCATTGAAGCAGTTGTACCATTTGAATTTGCTTTTGTGTGGGGAAAAAAGGGGGTGGGGTGTGGTAGGTAGGAATTAAGTGGCTTTGGGAGGAATAAAGTACTGCTCCGGTGTTGCTGAAACACATCAGAACTCGGTGCAAGTTGGGTTTTTATGCGTGTGTGTGTGTGTGTGTATACGCGCGCATGCGTATTCAGTGCCCAGTATTCAATGCCCGTGGCATTGTTTGAAATAGGTCAGGTCATGATACAAAACTTGCCTTGCCCAAATTGTTTGAAAACAGCTGAAGGGAAGAGAACTTTGCAAAGTATTAATTTGAATCAAACACACAATGAATCTGATTCATTCTGTAACAAAATTGATGTGACTGTTGGAGCATGTCTAGGTATGGGAAGGAGAGAGTGGAAGGGGGATACCGATTAAACTGAACACATTGCTTGAAAGATTTGGTCTGATGTTAGCAGAAACATCAGACTTGCATAAAGCTGCCCATTTCATTAACAAGTCCCCATTACATTGATTTGTTTCACAGCTTCCCGGGTATTGCCTGATTGAGACTGTTAAAGTGGGTTTGAAAACTAAAAAGAAAAAAAAAACTTATTGGCTGACAAGACGGAGACCTTTTTCAGTTTCTGACACATATATTGCTGTTTAAAATAGGTGTTACAACTGTCAGCCAAGACCAGGCTTACTGTGACTTGCTGGTGGTAAATACCCTTTGCCACTCGCATATGGGGAGGTGAGTGAGTTTCGAGGAGTGTGCATGATCAGCACTTAAACATTGTTTTTAGACTTGTAATAGTAGAAATATATGTCAAATTTCTTACACGATTTTAATTAATTAAAAAAAAAAAAAAATCGATACATGCAAGCACATGCATACACATCAGACGTACGTATGCAGTTGTGTAGAAATAACAGACGCACATGATTGCTGCCACTTCATTTCTTTGCAATGTAAGGAAGATCCCACTGGTAAGAGATTGCTGGTTTTGAACCATAATAGGCAAGTTGCCAGTTAGTGGACGTCGTGGAATCATGCTGATTTTCTGCTCAACGTAACGGAATGAGATTAAAAAAAAAAAAAAAGCAGGCATTCGTCCAGAGCGCAGCAAGAGGCAGGTTGGAGAACTGTCCTCGGATTCGAGGATTTCTGAGAAAACCTGACTTTCAGAAGCGGGAAAAACAAACATGAAGAAAGAAATCACAAAACGCTTGATACCTCCGAGTTTCGCACCATATCCAGTTTATTCCAATCCAGGGTTCCATGATTCTGTTGTGGTATATCACAGCACCTCTGCATACTTACTGCATCAGAACAGTTCTGTGGCTTGCAAATATGTAGATGAATGTGATTTGTTCGGGCCTTTTGCGTGTTGTGTGTTAAGCACAGGTCTCTTTCGAGAAAATTCGATGTCTGTACTATGCACACACACGCGCACACACACACACACACACACACACACACACACACACACACACACTACCTACTTACTTTGGCCCATAGCTCAAGGGTGAGCATACACCATTGACAACACTCCGCCATTGCACTCGGTTCTGGGCTGCTCGCTGAATGCCTGTCCAGTTGGTCCCTTGCCTCTTTATCTCTGCCTCAGTGTCTTGCCTCCAGCTGCTGCGAAGTCAGCCTCTCTTCCTTTTCCCCAGCGGATTCCATGTTAGGGTTTGGCTTGTGGTGCTGGATGCTGGCTTCCTGAGAGTGTGTCCAATCCAGCCCCACTTCCTCCGCAGAATCTGCTTGACCACTGCAGATTCTGCGGAGGAAGTGGGGCTGGATTGGACACACTCTGAAACGATTGAATGAAGTGCCAGCTGGCAGTTCTTCAGTCAACACTACCCAGGTAGGCAGCCTGTTGTGTAAATGAGTGTGGATTGTAAAGCTCTTAGAGCTTGGTCTCTAGCTGAGGATAAGCACTATTCATGTGTCTTCATAATAATAATAATGATAATGTTGATGCTTCAAGAGCACTTTTATCCTGATTAATGTTTTAAATCCCCATCTAGACACACACACACTGACCACTTTAAGTGTGTGTACACTTATTTTATTTATTCATTTTTTTTTGTTAATTAGCTGCATAGTGATTTGCTTATCATGAGCAACAAAACTGCTGCCCCTGGATCTCACCGGGGCAAAAGCAGCCCCTGGATCTCGGTCTTTTTTAGATCTTTATCAGTTAAGCTATTCTCCAGCCTGAGAAAGTTGCTGTCCATGCCCAAGTTACCAACACTGTGTGTGCGTTGGGGTAAGCGAACGCTCTGTGTATGTGTGTTTGTGTGCGTGCGTGCGTGCACTATATGTACACTTTTACTCGTTTAAAACATCTTGTACAGCTCTCTCCTTCTCACTCACACTCTCTCTCTTTTCTGCTCCATTCTCTATCAGATACAGGAGATAAGAGAGACAGATACATAGGTAATATGCATGTGTGAGTGCAGGCAGCATGACCAGAAATGTTGACTGAGTGATTTGTGTAGTTACTTGTCCCATTTTTTTTTGGGGGGGGCCATTGATAGGAACCATCTTTAATCAGTATGTCAGGTTGTTCATAATACCGTTTTGTTTCTGGGGATAAAAGAAATTTCAGATGACTTTTTTCTTTGTAAACTTACACTCGCACGCATGTACACACGCACATGAGCACACACACACACACACACACACACACACACACACACACACACACACACACACACACACACACACACTAACACACACACACACACACACACACACACACTAACACACACACTAACCAGACAAATAAAACCAGTTTGTTCATACATTTTATAGATTTGTGTAAAATTGTGCTGTTTATGGAAAATTATCAGACTACATGACTTCTAACACATGATCTTTCACATCATAATGAATACTAATAGTAATAAAAGCAGTTACAAGTGACAGTTGATAATCAAACAAAAGAATCTTTGCATAAATTCCCCATTTGTATGTGTGTGTGTGTGTGTGTGATTGCTTTCCAAAATTATGATTTAATCAAATTTTATTTTTCAACTTAAACTGACTCCTCTGTTTAAAGAATTTATTTAAAATCTGATGATGTAAATGTACAGAGTTCAGATCACAATATGGTTAGAGCTCTGCTGCTGTCTTCCCAGGACAGTTTGCCTACATCGAAATTGGGTTTCTCAACTCGCGTTCAGCAGAGTTCTCAAACTGGCTTAACTGGCAACTCGCCTATTTAAATCACATATTTTTGTATAGTCATCTTGCTTTCCGATTCATTGCATACAAAGTAATCCTCATCACATACACAATTGCGTAGAAATAACAGACACACATCATTGCTGCCAACTCGTATATATATGCAGTGTAAAGAACATCCTAATGGTAATAAGATTTGCTTGATTCAAGCCGTATTTTAAATCACTTCTGCATAGTGAAGTTGCTTTCTGATTCATAGCTAACAAAGTAATCCTCATCTTGGAAGACCACCTAGAAGTAAAAACTGAAATTTGCACTCTTGTTTATGCATCTTGCCAAGCTATTCATATCAGTTGACATTTTGTAGGAAGAAAACTGGAAGTTGTTCATTTGAGGCCTATTTTCTTGCTTATGATCTCTGATGGAGTTGTCCTGACAATACAAATAAAGAAAATAAGTTGAAAAAGGAAAGGAAGTTCTGTAATGTTTCAAGTACACAGTAAAAAATTAAATGTTGACCCGTCTCCTGGCCTGGTGTCGTCTACTGTTTGCTTCAACTTTTTTCTTATTGTTCTTGCCTGATACACCACCTGAAGGTGCATCACAAAACAGGGGATGACGTCACTGCCTCACTACCAGCAGTGCAGACAGGATTGGGGGTGTCCCAGGAGATTGAGATGTCTCTGGACCACTGTCGGCAGCCGGTCTTCCTACGTTTAGAATTAGATCATATAGTTAGTTACCTGTAAGAATGTAGTGTTGAGGTATCCACATTAAAGGAATAGTGCAAGGATCATTAATTAGCATGCAAGAGATTCTTTGAAAACTGACAAATAATGCCACAAAATAGACTGAATGATGAATAAGCACAGAGAATTGTGTCATTTCTTTACGCACTTGTTTGGTTCAGTGCATCATGGTTTTTTGGTCTCTTTAGCTGAAAAGAAACTGTTAAAACATACTTTTTTATGTAAAATGTTTCTTTATGATTGGTGCTAGGTTTGAGAAGGATGGATAGTGAAAAAAAGGTATTTTTTAAAATGTTTCTTACGGCAAATGATCGTGTTGAATATCTGTTCAAACAATGAGAATTTTCATTCCAGTGCTATTTTGTGGCAGTATTTGTTTCCTGTGAAGATGCACTCAAAGGAGTTACTTTGTATTCCTTGTAAAGGATATGGATGTTGCATAACAGACTTTAGCTTATTACATCATATAGGTTGAAATATTTTCTTGGACATAAGTATAGGAGAGATGAAGGTTAACTTGTAAATTCTTTACAAAATTCTGAAGTACTTGGTTTCTTTTTTTTGTTTTTTTTTTTAATAAATTTTTTAATGCAAGCTTTACAGCTTTTTCACACATATACTGTTAGCATTGTTGACTTCATATTTAAATGATTATAAGATGAATTTATTAAACTTCTTTGGGTGCATGTTTGCAAGACATAATAGTTATGGTACAGAATACAATGTTAATGACAGAAAGAGAAGAAATACCAGGTACAGTCATGTTGTATTGGCAGTAACATAAGGAAGGATTATGCAGTATAGAGGAAAGGTAAGTTAAATTTGGAGCTGCACAAGTTCGCTCCTTGCAGATGAGGATGGACAGCTGTTTGGGGTTTGTATTGGTCTGTTTGGGAAGTGGTGAGTAGACTTCATGCTTCTGCCTCCTCAGTAGTAATGGGTGTAATAACATTCATACAAAGCACCATATTCAAAGTGCATTGAAAAGTCACGTTATATGTGTTACAGATTTAAGTTTTTCACAAACTGTCACGACCGTAGATGTCAACTAGATCAGGAAATGATACTGGCACATCCTTACAAGTTTTTAGGTGACCATCGTGAAGTAAAGTTTAAGTTGCTGCTGAAATGAATTTGTTGATATACTACCAGCTGCCTTTATACAGTTATTCAGCATCGCAGGCAGTACTAGTGGGTTTGCATATCACATCAGTAGCATTTGTTTGTATTATCAGCTGTGGCTGTCATCTGTCCAGAAATGAGTGTGCTAAGGGTACACATGTCATTGAGAGACTTGAATCACAGGTGCATATCATTAACTTCATTAACGGTTCTTGGTGAGTGCTGTTCAAATTTCCTGATCAGCATTGCCAGTATTTTTCCCTTAGACAGGTTGAAGTCAAGAGAGAGAGAGAGATATATATATATATATATATATACATATATATATATACAGGGTTCGTACGCCCCTTGAAGACCATTGAAAACCCTTTAAATTTCAGCTGGGTCAGAAAGGCCCTTGAAAACTGCAGATATCCCTACCATCCCTTGAAATCCCCTTGAAATCCCCATTGCAATCCCTCACGAAGGTAGATCTATTTGTATTGCCTGCTCCTAGGCCTTTCGTCCGCTGGATCGGACTCATCAGGGAGACACGGACTCATCAGGGAGACATATATATATATATATGACAAACAGACACATGAAATGGATCTGTCATGTCATCAGAATAGAATCCCATCAGTATCCTAATACGCCATCATGCCTTGTGCTTTGCATTTGTTGTTGCTAGAAACTCTTGTTGCTCTCTAGGTCCATACTTGTAAGTTATGTCGGCATTGGACAAAGGCAAGTTTCAGGGAAATTGTTGGATGATATAGTGCCCTCCAGAGAACTAACGCTCATGCTGGCTTCACGAATAACCAATTGTTGACATTGTGGGGATGGGGAGGGGTGCTCGGCAGGTAGATAGGTAGCCAGCCTGTATTTTACAAGAGCAGGCATTGATTAAAAACACCAATGATTTATGTGAAGTGGCATGTCACCTATGGTGGGTTACTTCGTGATGAGCTGGTTTTGATTGCTTCTTGTGAACTGCTAATAATGAATACTGTGACAGGATGAGCCTAAGTGTGATTATATATTGGGGAGCCAGACTGAGTTGCATGACAGTAATGCCATAGAAGGCAGCGATTGTTTAATAGGCAAAGCACATATCACGTGACGCAAGAATGCATTTTGAATGTTGTACATGGTATGGTGGCTGGTTGACATGGTTGGTTAATGTTTAAAAATAAAAAACAAACTGTTTAAGGTAAAACTCTCGCTGAAGGAAGAGAAGTCACTTTAAAAAGTAACCAAGTTGATATGATAGCTCCAGGAACCAACCCAACATACCATTTCCAGTGACCAGATAGTTTGAAAGGGTAAAGATTTTGATAATATAGTGCTGCAAAATTTCTGTGCAATCCAGTTGTGTAATTTGCTTGGACTGATGTTTCCCAGCCTCTGGTCCTGTATTATTACGCACATTTGTGTGTTAACAATTCCAACTTGGCTGTCACAAGCAACAATCACACCCTGTACCTTGAAATGAGTTGGACATCTAATCACTAGGCCATCCAGGTCCCATACAGTGAACTCGTATCCATAACTGCAGTTATGAAGTAGTTGTTTTGTTTGATGGTTAAAATGGTTCAAAACTGGCCCTTATGGCAGTCATTTATTACATGGATGTGGGGTACGATTATTTGTTGTGTGCTGACTATAGGGTAAATAAACTATTATTTTGAAAAAAATTATGGGAAACAAGTTTTACGGTCAGACCCAAAGAAATTTTGCAGCACTGTATATATTATCAAAATCTTTACCCTTTCAAACTACCTGGTCCTATTACAACTGGACCCTTTGGTAGAAACTGTTTGAAGAATTGGGGTCCAGTGAGTGTTAAGGGCGGGGTTTTGTTTGTTTTAATTTCTGTCTGCATCTTTTCAGTTTTCCAGTGCACATAAGTTAAGTGCAGTTTCAAATGCAGGAAATCCGAACTGCTGTTACAGTGGCTGTATCCTCACAATTCAGAGCAGAAGAGAAGAAAATGGAAAGCCTTTAAAGACAAAGAGCAGAGAATTACTGTATTTAACTTGTGGTTTGTGATTGTTGTTGGTGTGTTACTATAGTATGTGTTCAACATTTTTTTTTTGGTGGGGGAATGGTTGATAAATGGTTATTTTCTGTGTGTTTAAGGTGAGCTCCCGAAGAAGTCGCTCCAGATCTCACTCCAAAGGACGAAGACGAAGGCGATCATCTGACAGGCGCAGGCGCTCCAGGTCTAGAGACCGCCATCATAAAAGTTCACGATCGGAGGTTAGTGGTAGTGGTTTTATTTTGTGTGTGTATGATTGAGAGACATATCCTTGTTATTCGTGTCAGGAAATTTATTGTGCTTTCTTTTAACCCGTTCACTGCCTGAAAATATTACAAACAAAGGCTTTCCCAGTGCCAGGGAAATCTAATGATTTGGGGGTAATAATTAACAAAAAATTCTAGCTCAGAAACTACAAAAGATATAAAAATGAAATATATATATAATTTTTGAAGGAAATTGAATGAAGATTTTGAATCTGGGCTTCTTTTGTTTTAATTTTGATAATAAAAAAGTATTTAGGCATTTAGATTTGGATAGATTTTTTTGCACGATCAAAAACATACGTATTTACTACTATATCTTCACATCCAAACAAAAACACAAAGCAAAAAAGTTGAAAATAAAGTTTGTATTGTCACACTACACCTGTAAATGAAAGTAAAACAGTTTAGAAGTCTATCAAGACGCTCACACTCTAAGCAGACAGGTCAGTCCACGACCACGCCCCCCTCTCCCCACCACGCCCCCTTGCTGGACTTCAACCCTCTCTTTCACTCCTCCTCTCCCCCTACCTTTCCCTCTGCCCCGTGTCACGCCGCAAGCAGGCAGCGCTCCCCTCTCGCGCTGACTATCACGTCACTGGCCACTGGCACACAATGCAGAGTACACACTAGGCTGGCTTGTTCAACACTGGCGAGCCGTCAGCTGAACACACACTGAGGTCACACAGCCCGACTCAATAACTGACGAATATGGTCGGCAATTCCATCACTATCATCATCTCACCTTGATGCTCGAGTGAGTTGTTGAATAAAAGATTATTGTCTTTGTCAGAAATCATTAGCAGAGCCTGCTCAGCTGTGTAAATAGGTTGATTTGGTTGCTGCGCTTGTCGAAGGTTGCGCCGCCATCTTTGCAAGCGAGACGAAGTGCTGGCTGGTCATCCAGTCAGTGATGAGAATAAATGGGCTTTCCCCTCACGTGTGGTCATTTACATATCATTTTAATACTACAGACATATCAGGCTTACTACGCACACTCTATTTGAGTCCGTTGATAGAAATAGTAACGAATGAAAATTCAAGAAAAATGCATGTCAGTGGACGGCCCATAGGCACTGGGAAAGCATTTTTAATGCGGCGTCAGCTGACGGCTTAAAGGCACTCTATGGGTTAAGGCTGTGTTACTCCAGGCAAGTTTCTCTCATGAGTACATTTTTTTTTTTTTTTACATTTGGCACTTTTGTCCACCTACATGAGCAAGTGGAAGAACAGAAAGTTGACTAGTTTGATGAGCTGAACATTTTCAAGTTGTTTTGCAAGATTGTTGCGCAGTAAAGGTGAGCAGCCCATCAGGGCACAACCCCTCCCACCTCCTTGGGTACAACATCTGTGTGGTTTAGTATTATTTTTTGTTTTGTTCTGGCTGTCCGATTCTGTATGGGTATGGTTTTGCTTACATTTTTGTTCCCTTCACTAAAATAAAGAAGTCAGAATACCTTAGCATGCAGTGAATAGATAACATGGAGTAAACCATTAAGTGAGGAATAAATTTGACATCCAAGTCATGTGACCCATCGAGCTTCATTTACCTTTAAACTCGCCTGATATGACCAAAAAGGGTGAGGTAAGGAGAAAGTGGGAGCACAAAAATAAAATCCTCTTGCACTTGTGCGAGAGACTCGCCTAACATGACAAGGGCTTCAAGTTTGGCAAGCGTGTTGACCATGTATTTAATTCATTTATCTCAGTGGGATGCAAGTTTGTGCTTTTAGTTCTGAAAGGCTCCTCCTTAACTCACTCAAGACGGACAGTTCTGTCCCTTGTTTTTCCCTGCGGACGGGCCATTTGTTATGGTTAGTATAAAAAAATCAGCAAAAAAACAAAACAAGAGATAACTCCATGAAATTTTCAGATAGCGTTATTCATGAACTGTGTTAGTAGAATACAAAAGAATAATCATCCGACCATCATATGATTTCTTGTGCTTGGGGGTGAAAAAATGTCCAGTTTTTTTTTTCAGGTGCGTCACAACACTTACACAGAGTCAGTGGGTCCATGGCTTCACATTCAGCAGAAAAAAATCAGTAAATACACTAAATGAGTTGAAAAAATGTAGATACACTCCAGGAAGTAAAATGAAATGTATGAATCACATGCCTGCTGTGCTACTAGCTAACTTGAAATAAAGCACAAAAAAAGGTGGAGAGAGACACTGAATATCTCAGTCTACAAACAGTGCTTGGGCTTTCTTTCTTAGTAGTCGGTGTAGTTTTGAACTGAGTGGTAAAACTGGAAACAGGTGACAGTTTTGTTGGGCTGGCACAATTTGTCACACAGTGCAACGTCACACTTTCTACACCACTTTGGGGTCTGCCGTAGGTTCACCTCGGGGTATCTCTTGCTGCATGCAGTGCAGACATGGCACTTTCTGTAGGTTTTACTGCCACTGGGAATGGGGGGGCAGAGGGCAGGAAAAGTGCTCATTCTGCTTTTCAGACAGCCGGGATTGTGGGGACTGCGTAGGAGGAGCAGCAGAAGGTCCAGGGACAGCAGGTCAGGCTGTGCGTGGGCTTGCTGTACAGCTGGTGCCACACCCAGTTGGTACCGCTCATTCAGTGGTTTGGATGGAGAGCCACTAAGGATGTACTGTACAAAAGATCATAGCATGGAAGATTAGATTGCCAGAGAGGAAAAAAAAAGTCTAGGGATGCTTTTGATGACTTTGCTCTGAGTTGTTTAGTCAGTGTGATTATATATTTCAGAGGAAATCAGGGCGTCGCAGCCGTTCTCGATCACGTTCCAGAGATCGGCACTCACGACACCATTCAAGAGACCATCGACGAAGAGAAAGCCATCGTCGACGCCGTAGTTCTTCACGAGATGGTCACAGACATCGGAGGCGATCCTCTCCTGGTCGCAGGCACCGGCGCCACTCCCGTTCTCCAGATCACAAAAAAAGTCACCGCTCAGAGAAGAAAAGAAGTCGTTCTCCTCAACCCAGTTCCAGTTCCAAGCCTGAAAATTCTGCTATCACAGTGACCACCACCATAGCAAACCCTGGCAGCAGCAGACCTCCGGTAATTAAGGTGGCTGGTGTCAAATTCAACAGAGGACGAGGAACAAGTACAGGCACTTTCAAGGACATGATGAGAGAGGAGTATAAGCAGCAGGTTCAGCAGGCCGTGGATGTTGTTGCTGGTAAGACCTTATTGGATTTTGATTTTTTTTTTCTTGGAACAATTTTCATACTCAGATTAAATCTATGTAAATATGATGTGACTAGGGCTTTCTTTACCTTGCTCAAGAGATTCGAGAGATGGTCTGCCTTGCATTACTTGATAATATATTTCTATGGTATTTGAAACCTGTTTATTGTGCTACCGTATAATATGTTTTATATATTTCAATGGTATTTGAAACATGTTAAATATTGTGCCACTATGTATTGTGTTCTTTTTAAACAAAACCATTTGTTTGACCAGTTCACAGTAAGGATTTTATAATAGTCATTTCAGATGATCATTGTATCTTGGCATTAATTTGAAAACAGAATGTGCAGTGATTTGACCGAAAGGTGTTTTTCAAACCAAAAGGTATTTTTCGACAATACATGTCAGTGGGTTTTTTACCTCGACTGCTTTCCCCAACCATCAGTTCTCGAAGGAAAAGAGATTGGAGAACAGCCAGGTAGAGCGTGACGGTGAAATCACTGTCTGCATCAAATGATGCAGATTAAGGACTGTGAATGAATAATTAAATTTCATGCATAGAAAACAGGAAAAAGATTTTCTCTCTGTGTGCTGGCATAGTTGTAGTATTGTGTGTTGAGATAAAATGACTTTCAGTTTTCGATTTTGTAGTTGTTCAGTGATACACAACGAACTCCAGGGAATGCTTGGAGGAAGGAGGAGAGGACAGGGGAGGGGGGAGAGACTTTGAGACAGGATATTACTACATGTTATTATCTCCTTTTGCCTCTTGGAATTCTTGGAGTCTAATGGTTGGTGGAAACTTTTAACTGGAATATCATCAGTTAAATTGCATTTTTAGAAAAATAAAATCAAGATTGTTTTGTCCAGCTGGTCTGTAATGTTATTTATTGTTACAATGATATTTATTGTTAGAGACCTGTTTTGTGATGTTGTCTGCAGTGTGTGGTATTCTATCAGGTAAAAGCCAGCCGATGACGACAGGACTTTCCCACTTGACAAGCAGTGTGGCCACAGTCTCAGCAGGCACTGGAGTGATGGGGTCTGGTGGACTGAACCAGGTCCTAGTCAACCAGATGCAGCTGCATCTGCAGCAGCAGCAGCAGTACCTCCCTGGTCAACCCGGCTGTTTGACCCCAGCTCAAAAGGAGCTTAATCAGAAGTGTCTCCTTCATTCCATAGGAAGAACGAGAGAACAGGTACAGCATATTCAAAACACTATTACCATTCCTATTTTTTCACAAACTGTAGTACCTTTCAAAAGGAATAGTATTTTGTAGCATTTCTGATAAAATTACGAGTCTGTAAGAGCCATATTGGCTGGTCTGAAAGTGATGAGCTGGAGAGTTTTAGATTAGTTAATCATACTGTACTTTATTTGTGTTTCCTTACCATCAGTAATTTGAATCTTTTCTTTATTATCATTCAGGTGAAGGCTGGCAGCAGAAGTCTCGTTTGACATTTGGGAGGTTAACTTCACATTGATGTTACCAATGTATGTTCAGGAAAGTTTACACTGAAAGTGAGCTTTTTGGCTGATTTTGCTGTGGAAGATGGCATTTATTTCCTCTTCTGTCTTGAGTTTTTCACTGCTCAGATTTTGGCAGTGAGGTGGTTAGAACGGTGTGTTTCCAGAAATTTTATGGCTAAATATCAGTCTAAATCTGTAATTTACCAATGTAAAGCAGATTAATCACTGTTCACTTACATGCTCGAAAAAGCTTGAGGGTAAAGTATTTTAAACTGGGATATTCTCAGCTTTGTTTTGCAGCACTGAAGTTGTGAACACTTGTTGATTTTATTTTCAAATTATAGAATAAATTGTCACGCAAAAAAAAAACAATCATTAAACAAGCCTTACTTAGCTTGAAATCAGTGTAGCTTTCAGTGGAACGCTAAAAGTACAGACTTAAAAAAAAAATCTTCATTGTCACAAAAAGGACACCTTTTACGCGCTTCAGACCATATTGGAACTGTCAAAGTTATAATCACAAGTATGTGCCAATTAAAATATCACATAAAAGGGCACCGTAACATGCTTCAGACTATATTGGAACTTTTGAAGTTAATATAACAAGCATATGCGAATTAAAATCTTTAGGTTATAATGGCATGTCTTTTTCTTGATCATATCAAATTAGAAATTACGCTTAACAGGGTTTTTACAAGTCATATAGGTATTGAAAGTTGGACACTGAAGTACCCTAATTAAGGCTTTAAAAGTCGAAAACTGAGTTCCGTTTATAAGTGTGAACATGATGCCATTCCCTCTGTAAAAGAGAAAGAAAGGAAAACGATTTTGTAGTTGTTGCAACTGATTGATTTCATTTTCCAGCATGGATTAAGACCTTAACTTCTGGAACTTTCTAAATGAAATACTTGGGGAAATTGAACCCAACCAGTAGTAGTTGTGACGAGTGAATTTGCCCTTTGTTGGTCAGAGCATAGAGCCTGAACTGAGAAATAAAGGTAAGGTTGAACATGAGCATTTATAATTTGAATTATAAGCGGTCTTTGATACATGTATCAAGTTTGTAAAATTTAGTCCAGTTGGTATTGAAAGTTTGTAAACGGTTTCTTCAGTATGTTTCCTTTTTTAAATAAGACAGGGTTCGTACGCTCCTTGAAACTCCTTGATTTCTGAGAGCCAATTTCAAGACCTTGAAACCCCTTAAAAATCAATAAAATGTGGTTATGTTGACCAAACCTCCTTGAAAAGCCTTGAAAATCAAACCATCGTCTCCAAAATATTTTTATTGTGGCAAGAAAAAAAACGGCAGATTGATTTTTATGCGTTCAGGTTGATGAAAAATTATTTTCAAAATTTTTACATCATCGCGATCCCACGTTGTCGTCTGCTAAAGAATGAACCAAGGGAGATAATTTGTAACTACGCATGCGCGAAGGAAAGGTCTTGCGCTTCCGGCTTGTTCAGTTCATTGTGAACGGAGCTTGAAAATGCCTGGGGGGAAATGTGCTTTCAACCGTCTGTGGTTGGATAAACCCAAGTTTTCTGACTGGGTGAGAGAAAACAAAGCCAACAAACATGCCTGCTACTGCACAGTCTGCAAAAAAAGTTTCGATGTGCGAGTAATGGGCGAGAGTGCCAGACTAGCCACAGCAAAGGAAAAAAGCACGTAGCTCTACTGGCGGCGAGATCTTCAGCAGCGATACCAATCTCGTACTTTCTTACGAACAAGACAGCAGCAGTGTCGAACGCGAATGTTGTGTCGTCATTAAAATCCTGATTGTGATGTGTCTGTGCGCGAATCCAGTACCAGCTCTTCAGCCACAGTGGACTCGTTTTGCTCAAAGACAGATATGCTGAAATCTGAAATTCTGTGGACACTGAACACTGTAAACGTGCACCAAAGCTTCAGCTCTTGTGAACAGAATTCTCAGATTTTTCAAACAATGTTTCCAGATAGTCAAATTGCCAAAGGATTTCAGTGTGGTGAGGGAAAATCAAGGTATTTGGCGACATTTGGCATTGCACCTCACTTTCATTCAATATCTCTGGATCCAGACTAGCTAGCTTGGTAATTTATTTTTCTTTTGATCAGAAATGATTTCTGCATGCAATTATATTTTATTCATAAGTCAAAACAGCACGTATCATTTGCTATTTCTATTAGTATAATTCGAAAGCAATTAAACGCGAAGCCTGATGGCCCCCATATGGAAAAAAAATTATTGAAAAAAAAAAGCAGTTTAGATATATGAAAATCCTTTTGTAATTGCATTACTTTAGCTCAGCAAAGCAGTATATAAAAATCCTTTTGTCATTGCATTACTATAGCTCAGCAAAACAAGAAAAGTCATGCTTCAAGTGCCTTATGTCTATGATACAAATACAGTTCTTGTCATGAACCTTTTTTTTTTTTTTTTTCAATTTTCATAATTTTGCCACCATTTGTGGTCCCCAAATCACACAAGAGCTTTGAAATTGCCCAAATATGTTTTTTTCCATTTTTTTTTTTTTTAAATTTTTTAACATAAACAATAGAAAAAAATATATATAAGTTTTAAAAGAACAATGGTGTAATTTTCGTGCCACCTCTTGCCTTGAAAAAAAATACGCTCCTTGAAAACTTGAAAACACCTTGAATTTTGTTCTTGGGAGTCTGTAGGAACCCTGTAAGAGCCATATTCAGTAACATAAAAAAAAAAAAAAAATTACATCCACTGGAAAAGTTCTGAAAAAGATCTTCGCCGAGTCCACAGTAAAAGTTTGAGGGACAGCTTTTGTTTACAACTCGGTTTTAGAAGTATACCGAGTATTCTCATGTACTGACAGAAATTCTGAATTGAATTTCATAATCTTGGTTCTTGGGCGCCCCACACTGTCAACTGTATCTGACATTTTCCAGGAAAAATTAGTGTGATTTAATCCATCAGAACTGTTGACTAGCGTGACAGTGTGTGAACACTTTTATTCCTCCAGGTGGAAAAGGAGTTTGGCGTAAAACTCAGTACGAAGTACAACGAGGCTACAAATAACATGGTTGAGCTTGCACAAAGGGAGAAGAAGAAAGGCCTTTTGTGGAAGAATCCAGATGTAAGTATAAAATTCATTTTCTGCCCTCCTCCCTCGTATCTCCGTCACTACTTTTCTTTTTGTTCATGCTACTGTTTCTTGTCTATTTGCGGCAGAGTGAATGGTCTAATCAAATTCATAATAAATTGTTTAAAATTTGCCCAGATTTAACCAATCCTTTCCCATCGGTGGTACGTAACCGTAAAGAGGAATCGGTTTTGTCACGGTTACATATTGGGCACAGCTATATAACACACAGTTGGATACTCAGAAGGGAAGACCCCCCATGGTGTGTTGCGTGTGACAGCTTGTTCAGTGTTAATCATTTTTTGACAGAATGTGCTGATTTGATGTGTATCAGATGTATTCTTTTCCACCAGTGATTTATCAGTTCTTTTTCGTGAGATTTCAGTAGATCTTATTTTTTCTTTTTTGAAAGAGGTAAATTTATTTTATAAAATATAGTGTTTTAATAATGTGTACAGGTGTCATTGGAGTTGAACAGATAATTGTGCTTTTGTCCTCATAAATTTTAAGCGATGTGTTAATATTAGTGTGGGTATTTGTGTCTAGAGACTTAGCAGATATGATAGCTGAGGTCCTGATTTGGCTCCTAGTAGTCCGCTGGACCCTATAAACAATAACTAACTAACTAACTTGTCTATAAACGGCGATATATGGTTCATTTTGTTGAAAGAACTGATCCCCAACTTGATTACCCATTTTTCTTTGGTTACAAAGTACTGTTGATATGGTTTGCTTAACCCACTATTTTTAACAAATCTTGAATGAATGTTAGCAAACCACCCAGAGAAATGTGGACAAACGAGTCACAAGACAAAACATGACGCATTTCGACCTCTTAGGTCTTCTTCAGGTAAGATACAAACAAATAGGACAACGAAAATTCACTAAGCTTTGATCGCTTCAAGTTCAGCACAAGGAAGGCGTAAAATAGGCAATTAAGCCCAGCCACTGAGTTGAGAGCTGTAGATGCTTTACAGGCCCCTGAAGTGAGCCTTTTCCTGTGTGCTGACTAGTTGCATGCTCCTTTCATTAAATGTGTTTTTATGATTTGCTTTTCGTTGAAGAGTTATGTATTGTATATTATTGGACTCAAAAATTGTTTTTTAAGTGATGCAAAAAATTTGATCATTCAAAGTAAAAGCAGCACCATTACTGGAAAATGGAAATTGGCCAATAAAAATGACAAAGTCGTGTAAACGGTGAACATTTACTATGTTGAAGACTTGCTTTTCATGCATGAAATTGCAGGTTAATAATTTTTCTCTCATTAGCAAAACAAAAATTATCTAAATTTGAATATGTAAATTATATTGGATTTTACGAACCAAGTTGGTCACAAAAAAATCCCAATTTTATTGAAGTATGGAACATGGTCAGCACACTATTTCAGCTCAGTTTATTTATTAATGATGGGGATCGCTGAGGAATTAAGGTGAAGGACAAGCTAAAAAATATAATGTGCAAAATCATTTGTCATGAAGTGAAAGGAGGTCTTGTGTAGTTATGAACTATTGATAATACAACATCCACCCTTCCCACCCCTCCACCCACCATTACCACCACCACTACCACCAGTGATAATATTTGCGCACAAATATGCCCTCTGATGCATAAAATTCCCATCTGACGTATTGGAATTCAGGTTAGTGCATCACAAAAACGGCAAAATTTACCACGACGCACTGATTTTCTCTTGTACGCATTACAACTCAGACAGGGTTTGTACACTCCTTGAAACTCCTTGAATTCTGGGAGCCAATTTTAAGGTTTTGAAAACCCTTGAAAATTAATAAAATGTGGGTCTGTTGGACCAAACGTCCTTGAAAACCTTTGAAAATCAAGCCATTGGCTTCAAAAATTTTTAATGTGGTGAAAAAAAATGGTAGTTTGAATTTTCTGTGTTCAGGTTGACAGACCTGCCAACCTTTATGCATTTCGCGTAATTTATTACGCCCAAGTGATAATTCTTACGCCCTTACGCATTTAGCCAAAAAATTACGCATTAAAAGTTTTCAAAAAAAAAAAAAAAAAAAAAGGACGAAAAAATCGGCTTATATACAGACACGCACGGCGCCGTGCGTATAACCAGTAATCTTCAAGAAGCGTTTCCGGTCATGCGCAGTTCGTTTCACCATCTTTACCATTCAGCGAAGTTGGCGTCCTTTTGAAGTTTTAGCTACGAAAATGTCAAAACATGGAGTAGAAAGTTCTGGACAAGATGCATGCGAAAAAGAAAAAAATGTCAAAAGTTCCGAAAAGAATACTTGGAAAAGTTCCTCTGCATACGACCTTCGGCTAAAGATGTAAATTGTGCACGGTGTACCACTTGTGAGTCGGACTTCACAATTTCCCATGGCGGGATGGTGGATGTGAAACGTCACCTTGAGTCACGCAAGCACATCGATTCCTCTACCATGCCGAATTCTTCCAGCATCACACAGTTTTTTTCAGACTGTAGACACCTCAAAAGAGGATGAAATGAGGAAAAGGGTCATTCGGGCTGAAGCATCGGTGGCCGGATTTTTCGTCGAGCACAACATCGCTCTTAACGCAGCTGACCATGCATCCCAGCTTTTTAAAGAAGCGTTCTCAGATTCAGAGATCGTCAAACAATTCAAGAGCGGTCGAACAAAGACAACACACACTGTGAGGACCCTTGCCATGGAAGCCCAAACTGCTGCTGCATCTCAACAGCAGAATGGACCGTTTGTGTTGGGGACTGATGGAAGTCAGGAAGTGGGGGGGGGGGGGCAAATTCTTTCCTGGGGTGGTGCGATACTTGAAAAATGACACAATCGCCACTGAGCTGATAGCCAACCCCACATGCACAGTCAGCAACAGGGGAGAACATTTTTTAGATTGTTTCTGGCGCACTATCAAGCCTTGGTGTGCCATGCCATGATGGTGTAGGGGATTTGTGTGTGTTTCCAGTGTATTCTACATTTTCATAATTTGTAAAGATTTCTTATGACACTTAAAAGAAAAGCTTGTTTTTGAAGAAAAGTAAAGTTCACAAAAATTGCGCGAACACTTTCATCACATAGTGTTTGTTTGAAAAAAGGTAAGTGTCGCGCTTGATTACTCTTAGCTCTCAGAAATTACACATTTCTGCCTCACTGAGCTTCAATTCTTACTCATTGGTCTCTTAGGGGGTTAGCAGGTCTGGGTTGACGAAAAATTATTTAAAAACAAATTTTTACATCATCACAATCCCACATTGTCGTCTGCTATTTAACCAAGGGAGGTAATTTGAAACGCTTGTTCAATTCTTTGTGACTGCTAGTTCGTGAAAGAAGCTTGAAAATGCTGGGGGGAGGGGGGGGGGAGGGGTGTGCTTTTAACCGTCTGTGGTTGGATAAGCCTGAGTTTTCTGACTGGGTGAGAGAAGAAAAAATATGCCTGCCACTGCACAGTCTGCCAAAAAAGTTTCGATGTGCGAGCAGTGGGCGAGAGTGCCCTGGTTAGCCACAGCAAAGGAAAAGAGCACATGGCCCTATGATTGGCGTCAAGCAAATCTTTGGCAGCGATACCCATCTCACACTTTCTTTCAAACAATACGGAGGCAGCAGCGTCGACCGCGAATGTTGTGTCGCCATTAAATCATGACCCAGATATGTGTCTGCACGCAAATCCAGTACCGGCTTTTTAGCCACAATGGACTCGTTTTGCTCAAAGACATACATGCTGAAATCTCAAATTCTTTGGACACTGCACACTGTGAACTCTCACCACACTCTTGTGAACTGAATTCTCAGCTTTTTCAAACAATGTTTCCAGATAGTCAAATCGCCAAAGGATTTCAGTGTGGTGAGGGAAAATCCAGGTGTTTGCCAACATTTGGCAGTGCACCTCACTTTCATATGTTGTTGAAAAAAAAAAAACCACAAGAAGAATCAAACTACGTGCTATTGTTTGAAAGTCTAAACAAAGAACTGAAGCTTAAACAGCTTGATATACATGTACGCATTTGACTTTCCAGACTTCTAACTGTTCTTTGGCATAAAATGACTTTCAAGTTAGTACTGATAGTACTTCTGCTGTGTAAAGTAACAGCTGATAAGGTGAGGAAGCGCAGAAAACGGGTAAGGGGCCATTTACACGTGTGTTGTAGCCTTGAATTAAAAAAAAAAATCTCCTTGAAAACTCGGTGAAAACTCCTTGAATTTTGTTCTTGGGAGTCATGTGTGTGGGTGTGTTTTTAAAAAAAAAAAACATGATATCCCGTTTCTCATGGTGGCCTCGTTTCCGTCTGGCGGCCATTTTGGTTGTGCGCCAAATATGAGAAGATACGTGGTTTCTCGTTCTTTGTTTTCACTGTCCTAAATGTTGTTTGTTTTAGCCTGAAGAAGACCCCAGAGGTCGAAATGCATTTTGTCTGTCTCTGTCCTTGATGGTATCTAACCCCCTCCCTTTCTAAATTTTGCTTCATTTTCTGCCCGCAGTCGCTCCGTTTTGAAATTTATAACATATATGAGGGAGTCAAGTTTGTAAAAACTGTGAAATAATTCTTTCCTTGGTGCAGATAAGGAAAATTTAGTAAAAATGAGCAACAAAAATATTCAGACTGAGAAATGAATTCACATCAGCTGATCCTAGCACAGATGAACCTTGCAGTTCTGTCACATGTCACAATCCTGTGTTGCAGATAATGATCCCAGAGCTACTGTTTGAATTAATGTAGGCAGTTACAGCCCTGTTAATTTATTAAGAGATCTCAGAACTGTAAGACTCACCTGTTGAAACAACTGAATCATTGTCATGGACAATGTAGTAGTATAACCTCATAAAAAGAACTAATGCTCATTAGCAGTCACACAAACGGCACAGGCTATCTGTTGCTGGCATTATACCTCAGGTGATCAAGAAGATTACTGCTTCTGACGTAGCATATTTGGCTTGCAAGTAAATCAGTTCGTTTCAGTTTTGATAAACCGAGTGAAATTATTGAAAACCAAAATGATCTGTGTTGTGTCAACACTTAAATACTATCAAACGTTCGTGTTCATGATGAATGACGCAATCTGAATCGGAGCACAGTATTTTTGGTAGTCACACATCACAAGCATGATCACAACAAGATAAACTGTACATTATACTATGCTATGAAAATCATCTTATTTGATTGACATAAAGTATCAAGCAATCATTACTTATGATACTTTGATGTGTGAAACAGTTTCGTTGACAAAAAACAATCGATGACAAAACATTTGGCTGTACTTTGGCATAATCGTTGCATGGTACAGCATTTCAAGGCTGTTTACACAATGATTTTTACATACGAAATATTGGAAATCGATCATTTAATCAATTATACATGAAAGAAAGGATACAAACTTGATGAAAAATATTCACCTCAACATTCGATGGGCCTTGGAAGTTGTCAGATTATCTGGATTCACTTTGTTGTGATGCTTGTTACTCGCTGTCATTCATCAACACTGTGGTGTTGAAAAAACTTAAGGGAGTTGAAAAAACTTAAGGGAAGTAAATGGCAGGAAGATCGGTTGAAACTGGTTTCAGATTCATTCATACGTTGATGTAGATGGAATTTTCTCGGCGCTTCGATATATCAGTGGGCTCTGTTGATCTCATCAGGAAGGAAAATGGGCCATGTTATGCTCGTGACCATTGTGACATGCGGAATTTAAGCAGGAGCTAAGTCTTTAGCTTTGTCATTTCAAGGAATCTTACATGATAATCACAAAGAAGAGTATGAAAGCTATATCCTTGCAACCATACCCACTTCAGCTCGGACCTCCTGCAGGAGTAAAATTGTGTTGAACACTCGTGACATGCGCAACGCAAAATGAGTCAGAAAAAAGCTTCAGTCGATCTTCCATGTGATAAGATTATTGATTATGACAGCGTTTTTGCATGTCAAATTGAAATTTTTTTTTTGTTTTGTTTTGTTCAGGGCCATTGAATAAAGTTACGTAATACGCAATGTCTGCAGGGTTCAATTTCCTGTTTCTGGGCACGATTTTGGTGTGACACGCATCATTTTATCTTTAACAGTTTTCACCCAAACTTGTTTTTAAGCATTTGTTGATTACACAGATTGTTTGACGTATGCATTACACACACATTCAGTCATCATGTCAAGCATGTCATTGGAAAACATGATTTGTTAATAGAAGAGAGTGACCCCTCTTTGTGACCAGATCTGAAGAATGACACTGTTATCAGACTGGGATGATTTATTATAAACAAGGGAAAAAAATTGCAAACAGTTAAACATGCTACGTAAGTAAAAGACTAGCTGCACTTGTATACATAGTTGAAAGCAGGAAGAAAAAAGCTTTATACAACATCTACTGAGAGGTTTTGTCTTTTTCTTCCCATCAAGTTGTTAACAAATGCTTTTGAATCTTCCTGTAATGCAGAAACCTTTATCAAACTGGACTAACTGCTGTTAGCCCTGACATGTTTCCCCACTTACATTTGTTTCCCGTTTTCATAATGGATGTGTTTGCTATTTTGTAACAAATTGTTGTGATCTTTTTCAGAAAAAGAAAAGTGATGGAAACAGTGTCTTCAAAGCGATAGCAATCCTCCCTGGGCAGAGCAAATCGGAGAATCAGAAATTTGCCCGCCTGATGGGTTGTCGCAAGGGGGAACCCAAGGAGGAACAGGAGGGCAAACCTGAAGACCAGATCAATCCAGAAGTTGAAAGTGTTATTGCTGAAAGTCAAGAAAGGAACAGCAGGCTGGAGTTAGAGTTTGAGAATTCACGAAGGTTTACTCACATTAATCGGGGAGTTGGCTTGGGCTACCCCACAGCTATGTATCAGCCCCACTAGCCAGCCACCCCTTTCATCAATCATCTTCCATCTGTCCTTGGCTGCATCCCACCTTTTTCATTCTTTTGTTCATCTGAAACTTGCTGCTGGTTGTGCTGCCATGGATTGGCTTAAAGAGTGAAAAGCGTCACATGCTCCATTAAAATTTGTTTTCTGTTCGAAAAATGTTATGTGTATCACCAGTGCAGTTACATTGTGTGTGAGCTAGTCAGAACGTATCTGTGGAATTCCTGGCAAAAGACAAACTGCTCTAGAAAATTGATGAGTGACAGTGGTTTAAGTTTTGTTTAGTGTTTTTGTTGTCTGTTCGTTTATTTTTTCAAAGTATCATCTGTCGTGGATTTATCATCTATTATTCATCGAGCTCATGGACTGTTCATTCATTGCCGCCAAAGCTATGGCACCAATTCATTGCATACAAGTCGGAAATTTGATCAGTGTAAATCAACAGAGGCAGCAATCATGGTTGGTGCATGTGACAGAGCAAGTGCTAAATCTTCAGGTGCAGTTGTGTGAGAGACAGTGGTGTACTAGTTACTTTTGCTGAAAACTTGAAATCCTGTTAACGGTCACTATGGTGTATGGTATGTTGAGAGACGTTTGATGTGGAAGGTAGTGTGCGTGAAAAAGGACAAGGTATTCAGAGTGCAGAGGAATTGAGTGTTTGTGCAACTGTGCTACGTGCGATTTTGGGATCTTACTGGATGAAAGCAGAGTGTGCATGTGCCTGTTTATGCAATTAAAGGTAAGTTTCATTGCATACATCAGGGGGTGAATTTGTGTAAGATTACAAGATTTTGTGGAGGAGACGAACATGGACAATCGACGTTTCTTGCGGAAGGGGACATAGCAGTGTGTTTGGGGAGTAAACGGGATACAGTGTCTTTCGTTTTGGTTCTCTGCGTTGGCATGAGAACTGTACATGAATAGACTGTGATTGTTCTTTGGTTCACAGTGACATTTAACACAATGTCATGATGCACACCGTGGCATGAGAACAGGTTCCAGATCCTCCCAAGTGAATTCAGGACAAGTGCGATTAACTTGATTGAAAGCTTCATGTTTTTCTTTTTCTTTTTTTTTTTTTCTTTTCTTTTTTTTTTTTTTTTGCTGGCCCAACCTCTGCACCACCTCAGAGGCAGTGCATTCACACCGCTCATTCCGACACCCCGTCCACAGCCACAGCCCGGTCGGTTCCGTCGCAGCCCCGGCACCGGCAGTCCACAGGGAGTAGTCAATGTCAAGAGGCAACCCACTGGAGGAGACAGTGCACTGCTGCCGAGTCACTTCGGTGGTGTTCAGTGGCGCCTGTTCTGATCTAACATACGCAGGACACCACCTACTAAGCCCCCTACTGATGACAATAATGGCTTAGTCATGGAACCGGCGTGAGTTAGCTCTCCCTCCGGAGGGCGCCACCACGTCTGTCCAACGACAGCCCCCATGGACTCGCCGATACCGGTGACCCCGACGGAACTAAACCAAGGCCACAGGTGTGGAGAGGACATAGAAACTGAGGTCACCATGAGAGCAGGGCATGAAGGGCCACAGAATTTAACTTTTTTTTTTTTTCATGCTGATCGATGAGAATGAGGATGATTAAGATGATGCTACGGATTTCCATTTCAGTCTGAGACTACATGACAGGGCTGTACTCTACGCTTCCTTTCATAATATATCCCAGCGTCAACCAGGCCCGAGAGTTACAGGCACCTGCAGTGTTGGTCAGGAAATTTGAGCAACACTCTCAGAAACACATCCATTAAGTGGATGAAACTGACTGTATGGTCCAAGTCTTCCCAGCTGAGTCCGCAGCAAACTCAACTCTGGGTAGGAGCCGGTCGGGGCAGAAAAACCCATATGACTCTGATGGGATTCGAACCCACGACCTCCCAGCTGGGAGTCCGCGATGCTAACCTCTTCGCCATGGCGGCTGGTCGCTTCATGTTTTTCTTTTGTATATTCTTTTTTTTTCAAATGTGTAATATGGATACTATACTTTTCCAGCTGTAAGATGCTGCTTTTACTCTAAACTCTAACCCATGCAGCCACTGCTCTGGCCCCAGCCTATTTATGGATTTTTCTGATTCTGTTAGCTCATCATAATTTCTTCTGATCTGCTGCTGATTGGAAAAACTGAAAACCAGTGTTTGCAGAAATAAAATTAGTCCACAGTTCAGAGAAAGAGTGATTGTGGATGAGCGACAGGCAAAATGAATTGTTTAGTTACGTAAATTCTTTTTTTTTGCTTGAGAATCTCTGGTTGGTACCACATCATCGGACAAAAATGCTGAAGTCAGGAAGCAGTGCGTACAACACAGATTTAAAGTTGAAGACTGTCAGTCTGGAAATATCAAAAGGGCAATTGTACAGCAGCTCAAGTTGATGGTCTGACGAGGTGTGTTCAGTGCGGTGAACTTTCACAGTGGAAAAAATCGTAGCAGTTCACGATCACTAACACTTTCAGAAATGCAGATCTGGAAAGCACATGACTCTGGTGTCGCAGCAAGCACAAGCCCAGAAGCTGAAGTCCGTGGACAACAAAGCTGATGTCAGTGAAGAGTTGTTAAAACTCTTCATGTCTGACACTGAATACAAGTCCGTCAGGGAGAAGTGTTGAAAAAGAATGGGAATTGCTAGGTTTTTCTTCTTTTTTTTTTTTTTTTTCCCTTGTCATTGCATGGGTTTCTCTTTTCTGTTTGCTTGGTAGTCTTGATAGTCGTACCTCGAAGTACACAGGCTTTGTTTACACCGTGTTCCCAGTTTTCATTATTGGTTTTCACAGTGATTTTCTTGTGGCTTATGGGTCAGTTATGGCTTATGTGTTGGTTTTTCTGATTTAAAAGAACTGTGGCGTACAGTTTATGTGTAGAAATTATGGTAGTTGATTTTCTTTTTTCAGTTTTTTTCTCTCTTTGTTTGTTGTAATAAATTCTTAACTATGTAATTCAGGCTTGGCTTAGATCATGGGCATCCAAAATGTTGCGTGGCAGGTAACATTTAGCTACACATGTAAATGAAACAATGCAACTGTTTTTACTCTTAAACTTTGTTAAAATCAGTTCAGCACAAAAGACTGAAATAGACCGTAAATTTGCTGAAAACAAGTTAAGATATAAACACACACACAAAGCGGTGGTAAGTAGTGCTTGTATAATAAATAGACCAAGCAAAACAGACGGAATTTTTTTTTTTTAACAAATATGTCATATTCAGACAGCACAAATAAGAAGAAAAATTCTCTATACTGCCCATGTAGCTTTCTCCTGCTGACAAGCATATGGGAGTATCATTTTGTACATATTTCCTCTCTTGTTTGTGGTGTCTGAGTGAAGAAGACATATTTATCAGTTTCATTTGTGTGTTAGCAGGCATTGTTGTACTGTCTGTTTTGTGTTTGTTTTACCTTTTTTTTCAAACACAGATGCAAATGCTCTATCAGATACTTGTATTCTTTTTTTTAGTGTCTGAAAAACTGTTAATATTCGTTGAAGGGAAGAAAAATGACTAAAACATTGGGATCTGATGGCATATGTAATTTAAAGCACTTATAATTACCAAGTTTCTTGTGAAAGGGGGACACCTAAATGTGTAAAATTAAACTTTTTTTCTTCCACTGACAACAGAGAGAAAAAGAAAAAAGCTTCAATAGGCATGTATGCTGTTGTCATTCTTTAAAGAAAATGGATGATGCAGGCAGTCCAAAGTCGTGTGCAACGTTCATAGTTCGGTGTATTTGATTAGCTTTTGTATTAGATGCATTCTCTGACTGAACAGATTTGAATGTTATTCAGTAATTTTTTTTTTTTTAATACCACATGGAATGCTTAATTGCCTCTTCCTGCATTTAAGATGTATGCATCTAAATAGATTTTGTTTTATGAAATTATTTTCGTTCTCAATTTTTTATATTTTTGTTTTTATTAAGATGCTATGATGTCCACATGATCTAAGCCGTGCATGCATCTGTGTGTCACTTGTGTTTTTTTGGTGTGTGCAGAGCTTGTATGTTTGATTTGTCAAATCTAGGGTGATGTCTTTGGGATTGAAAGTCTTACCTACATCGTCCGGATGTCTGAACTGTAGCTGTTTACTAACCATGTTATTTCATGCCAGTGGATCATTTATTGGACTTTTTGTATTCTTAATAAGCAAGTGCAGAAGCAAATGATTCTTGAATAAATGGCTGAGAACTTGGCTAGGACTGACTGTGAAGGGACTGCATGTTTGGTGTGAATGAGCTAAGTCGATTGTTTGTGTGCAGGAATACTGTGTTAGTGTATGAATACCCAGAACAGCAAACTGGTTTTCTACAACTATAACTTGCTCGGTAAAATAGTACTGTGAAGGGACTGCATGTTTGGTGTGAATGAGCTAAGTTGATTGTGTGCAGGAATACTGTGTTAGTGTATGAATACCTAGAACAGCAAACTTTTTCTACAACTGTAACTTGCTCGGTAGAATGGTACTAGTACTATTTTTCTCACAAATTTGACCAGAATATGGATTTTTTTTGAAAAACCGATAGGGTAGTTAATAACATTCACTATTCAGAAACACTTTCTGTGGTGGGACCACATGCATTGTGTGTGAGTGAGCCAAATCGATGTATGTGCGTGCAGCTAAAACCCCTCTGAAATTGTTCAGGCTCTTTCTACATGCTCAGGCCTCAGGTCTGACTCTCCTAATAGAACGAGTCATATGGAAATTCCTTCTCTCTTGCTGTTTGTTTTAGGGTCTGTAGACCATCGCATTTGGCATGTTGTTCATATAGCGATTTTTGTGTGCAAGTCATCATTCGTTGATCAAAGCATTCAGATTGGCACACTGAAACGATACCTTAGCTATATTCCAAAGGTGTATTGCCACTCGAGAATGAAAGAAAATTATGTACTTACGTATATACAGGCTCTCATTTGAGTGTAAACTGTCACTAGTTGTGCTTTATGTAACTTCTACTACAACCATGCCTCCAAGAAAACTCAAACGATGTTGACAGGGGACGAGCTGTTGCTTGGGTCAAAGATGGTGTATCCAGACAAAGTTGCCAGACACCTCATTGAAGTGTCCATCTGGGTGATTGTTGGACTGACACAGTTCTTCATGGGAACTGGGAGAGATGCAGATCAGGTCAACCCAGGAAGACCTCAAAATGTGAAGATCTCTCATCAAACGACAAGCCATAGAGACTTGGAGAGAACTGTCACTTCCACTAGTTACAGCGTCCTGACATGGACTGTGGCAGGGTTGGGTGGGCTGAAGGCGACTGCAGCGCCAGGTGGCTATTCACACTAACATTAGCAGCTGCATTCATGACTGGAACCACTACTCTCAAGGATCAGCTGCCAGACCACGTCTGACTCCAGCTCATAACGCAGCACATTGGGAGCTCTGCAGACGTCACGTGAGGTGGACTCTTCAACACCTGAGCACGTCCTCTTCAGCAATAAATCACACTCTGAATCATAAATGATGGACAGCTGCAGGTCTGGAGGCACCAGAGGGAACAGTGCACTAACGTCACTGCTCAAGAGAAAGTGGTTTTTGGTGTGGGGTGTCACAGGAGACCCTGTGTTGTTTCCAAGAAATCTGACTGGTCTCCACTGCAGTGAAATCTTGAGATCCCTGTCTCTACACTACAGCAGATTGGTCCTCAGGCTGTCTACCAAGATGACGACGCTGACCCCACAGAGCAAGAGTGGTCAACAACTTCCTGCAGCATGTTGGAGTGAACAGGATGGAGTGGCCAGCCTGCAGCCCTGATTTTGAACACAACGGAACACCTGTGGAAAGAGCTGGACTGCAAATTGAACAACCATGCACCTGCACAGATTGTTGAGCACCTGGTCCAACTTCTTAGGGAAGAGAGGCAGGCGCTTCTGCAAAGGGTCTTCACCACCCTGGTCAACTGTATTGGGACGACCAAAGAACTTATACTATAGTCATTATTAACCTGTTGGCAGCAGAAAAATTGGATAAAAGCATCTATGAATTCCAATTTTTATACAAACCCATTCCGATGAACTGTAAATGCCAAAAAATGTATGAAATGAAATTATTAGAGATGGAACTAAATTCCTGCTAGATTTGATTGAATTAGCTTCTTGGTTTTTGAGATGAGTGCATGAATTTGAGATATTAACTTTTTAAAGTTAGTTTTTATGGATTACATGAATTTCTTAAAGATGGAGAGGTCACTGTGTACTTTTTGGCACAGTAACATTACGGTCTTGAAATGATGCATGCTGTGCAACGTGTTTTACTGTAAGTGCCCCTTTTGTGACATTTTCAGAGTTCACTGTATGTTTAATATCCATAGCAGATTTTTAGAGCTATATGTAGAGAACAAAATCTAACGTCGTCAAGTGTGGACTGACCCCAAGACAATATGATCAACAGAATAAAGCATTGTCCACTTGGCCGGTCAGCCCCCATCATGTGGTTCACGTTCGGTAATAATGCAGATCAGGAACAGGAGGATTACCTGGCTAGCTCAGTGATCGAGCACCAACTATGCAGTCAGACCTAGTAAATTTGAATCCTGATATATGGCATAACCACTGTAATTCTTGCCGTCCTCTCAAGTGCTGTCTTCCTGGTGGTGTCAGCTCTACACAGGTTTCCCCCCATGCTAAGAGGGTTAACCATGGTTGCTGTATTACATTTGACTGCTATGGACATCAAATTCTCGATTGTCAATCCTCACTGTAGCACAGTGAGTCATGCGATCAAGGTTAGAGGATAAGTTTCCTATCTGAAATAACCATACATTTTTCTCAAACGAGAATTTCCAAATGTATTCAAACATGCACGACGGAGGTAAACACAACTTTCCAGTTAAACCTGCTTTTTTTCTTTTTTTTTAATAAATGAAATACATTTTGCCAACCAATATTTTCCTCCTATATTATCGTATTTAATATTTTCCATGCCTTGAAGGGGGTGGAGGTGGGTCATAAGTGGTGTGTGTATGTGTGTGTGTGTGCGTGCGTGTGTGTGAATTCAGCAGAGAGCGAGTGATGGATCACTAAGGATCGAATTTTCATGAGTTAAAGTTGGCTGATTGAAAATCTGTGCTCTCTCTCTCTCTCTCTCTCCCTGTCTCTCTCTCTCTCTCTCTCTCTCTCTTAATAATAATGATAATCTGAAAACAAAACATTCATGGTATGTTTTGTTTGTTTTCGTAGCTTTAGCACAAAAAGTATGAACAATCTGATTTAAACAACTTGTGCAGCCTCGATTATTCGACTTCTCTATGATTGCTATGCTGTCTTCAAGACTCAAATTTCTGTTTTCAGGGGTTGCCAATTTTAAAGCCACGCAAGTTGTGATTAAATGCATAGAAAACGGTGTGAGTGAGGACATCAATGTGTGTCGAGACCAGATGGAGCTTGTGATAAATGAAAAAGATTCATCTGGTCAGGAATTTCGGCTGTGGTGCATGCTTACAAATCAAGCAAGACATTTTCCTGCACATGAAAGTAATGAGATTATATACATTGATGGTGTTAATTTACATTAGCAGAAAAATGAAATTAGTGGCAGTTAGTACACTTGAAAACTCGGAGCCTGGATTTTCATTTCATTTTCTCTGTATCTCATAATGAACAGGTGTACAAGCGAATCATTTCCATCATTCCTAGACTGTTTTTCTTATGAAAAATACTTTTCTGTCACATAAGTTCCTTACACTGCAAAACATGTGTATTTCTCCTCAGCATCAGCTCCACGGTCTCCACCCACGGTTACGATCTCAGGAACGACCGATGACCCCCATCCCACCCTCCACCTCTCACTCCCCATTCCTATCGCCAAGTTTCACCCCATGTCTGTTGTGAGCCACACGATCAAGTTTAGAGTAACGAAGATCTGGAAGATTTTTCCGGATTTTGTCTGAATTGGAATTTGGGGGCTTGTTTTCCATCGGAATCGCTGGATCGTTGACTGATTTTATTCTTTTAGATAAAAGGCAAGCCAATGAATGATAGTTTGTGGGTCGAAACAATACAACTTTGGTGGAAAAAATAAACGAATCGCTACATCAAAACTCTGTCGAAAAGGCTGCCCAGCATCAAATCATACTGACACGGAAGAGTACAAGACACACAATCACACAGATCAAAGATTGGGTAGCCAGTTGGGATAAACAAAATGAATGACATTTAGCTGGCAAGACGTGGAAAACTAAACAGGATAGACAATCGGGAAAAGTAACAATTCGATAACAGTGCACGAAAAAGTGCGCACATCGAGGTTACCTTGACCTTTAACGCATAGCCGAACTTGCCCGAAACCACTTCACTTCAGACACCCAGTCACATTCTGTTAATTCTTGGAAAACAAAGATCAATACAGGCATAGCAAACACTAGATAGTAGAATTATTAGAAAGCAATTTTCACAGCAACTAAACAAACCCGTCTACGGATTCTACGACAGGAACTAATGCTTAACATTCACGCCCCCAATACTGGTCTCAAAAAGACGCAAAAATGGTACCGGTGTAACACCCCAGATTGCCCCCCATCCCAGAATGCCCCCCGGGGGACGTCTTGGGTATACTGATGCGTCTCCCTGGGGAGGCATTCCAGAATGTCCCCCCCCCCCCCCCCCCCCATACCTGTTATGTCCCCTCATGGTTGACAATCGCTGTCATCCCAGAATGCCCCCCCCCCCCCCCCCCCAACTTAATGTAAGTATCTCTCTCTGTCTCTGTCTCTTTCACTCCCATCTCTCCCTCTCTCTCCCTCTCTCTCTCTCTCTCCCTCTCTCTCTCGGTCTCTGTCTATCTGTGTCTCTGTCTCTCTCCCTCTCTCTCTCTCTTTCTATCTATTAAAGAGAGAGAGTGAGTGTGTGTGTGCTCGAGTGTATGCGTGCGTGTATGTGTCTGAGTATATTCTCTGTAAGTGGATGCGTGCGCGTCTCTAATAATGCGTGTAAGCGAAAATATGACTGATCATTGATATTGCAGATTCTAAAGTTTCCGCCGTTCATTCACTCTCTCTGATAAGACAGTACTTGTAAGAAATACTTCACTACGACTGTTATTACTATACGTTTTGAGGTCAGATCCTGTTGGACACGGATCAACTTTGTTCATGTATGTATTTGATTATTCTACGCATGCAACCATTAATTATTTGATGCTACAATGTTGGAAGGACAGAATGCTTGCTATTTCCTTTTAGCAGTTCTTTTCCATTTAGATTGTCGGCTTCACTGATTTGATTTTGCATGCCAATTATAATGAAGAAAGGCATTGTTTTCTTCCAATGGCAGCCATTTTGGAAAAGCGAAAATCGGATAAAACATACTGAAATTGGATAAAAATTTAGATATTATGAATCATTCTGGTTAACTGAATAATTTTCTTGATTTGAGACCAAAATTCAGTATAAAATAATCACAATCAGGCATCATTTGTCCTCTATATTTGCAGTTTACAAATCTGGTGGCGGCCACCTTGGATTTTACGCAATAACTCAAAATGCCCAACATTTACGAAGTGGCCTCCACGGATCTGGATTCAGCACCCCAAAATCATGTTAGATCAACAACAAAAAAACGTAATTTATAACACAAGACAAGGTACCCCTAAATATCGCCTGGACTAACAAGCAGGTGTGACGTATTTCTGTGTTCTGACACTTGTTGACACGCGTCACGCTTACTATGTTCCGTTGATTAGCATTTATCCAGTTGCTAATTTTTAAAGAAACGATGTCTCCATTTAAAGCAAGTTGACACTTGCCATGAAGAGTAACCTCCGGAAAACACACACACACACACACACACACACACCACCCCTCTCTCTCTCTCTCTCTCTCTCTCTCTCTGTCTCACTCTGTCTCGCTCTCTGTCTGTCTGTCGGCCTCGCTTTCTCTGTCTGTCTGTCTCACTCTGTCTGTCTTGCTCTCTCTGACTGTCTTCTCGCTCTCTCTGCCTGTATTTGTCTGTCTGTCTGTCTCGCTCTCTCTGTCTGACTGTCTGTCTCGCTTTCTCTGTTTGTCTTGCTCTCTGTCTGTCTGTCTTGTTTTCTCTGTCTGTCTGTCTGTCTCGCTCTGTCTGTCTGTCTGTCTGTCTCACTCTCTTTGTCTGTCTGTCTCGCTCTCTCTGTCTGTCTGTCTGTCTGTATCGCTCTCTCTGTCTGTCTCGCTCTCTCTGTCTGTCAGCCTGTCTGTCTCACTCTGTTTTCTGTCTCCTTTTCTGTCTGTCTCTTCTCTGTCTGTCTGTCCTGCTGCCTGTCTGTCTCGCTGTCTGTCTGTCTCACTGTATCTCTGTCTCCCTGTATGTCTCCCTGTCTGTCTCTATGTCTGTCTGTCTCGATGTCCCCCTC
>CM065739.1:31927835-31967835 GCA_033310375.1 Conus canariensis
AGGCAAACAGAAATAGAGATAGAGAAAAAGAGAGAGTTGTAGGGGCGTGTGAAAGAAATACATACAGAGAGAGAGAGAGAGAGACATGTGTGTCTGTATGTATCCAACGCCCATCTTGCGCTTAAGTGAATGAAGATAAGTGACTGCTCGTTCATTTTCGGTGTCCTGAGCGTTTTGTATCTTGCCTTAAGCAGACCTAAGAGGTCGAAAAGCGTCGTGTTTTGTCTTGTGATTCGTTTGTCTACGTTTTCTTGGCGGTTCGCTATTAGTTACATTAAAATTTGTTTAGATTTCCGCCTGCAGTCGCCTCACTTTGCAACTAGTATTCGTCCGTTTACGTATATGTTTTCATACGTCATTGCTTATACGTACTTATTTGTCTTTCTTTTTGAGTCACAAGTCCTGAAGACGATCCATGATCAAAACGTTGAGGATTTTTGTTCCTTTTTCTTTTCTAGTTTAAAATCTTCTGAGCATCCTCAGACATTTTGCATGCGTTCCGTTAGTTTTTACAGAACACATTCGCCCAATTAAAACGACGGTCAACATCAAATGTACATAAACAAATGTCCGAGAAATGCAAGTTGAGGGCAAGAGATAGGTAACTTTATTTAGACCGGCTGTTGAGTCACTCTGAGCTGCGCCAACAGCCCAAAGTGTGTGTGTGTGGAGGGGGGGGGGGGGGGGGGGGGGTGTCAGAACTGACGGGGATAGTATTGGATAAACAGTAAACAAGTTGGGTATTTTTTGCTCCCATAAGAAAACCTAACACAGAGTAACTTTTATTCAAGACTGGCACAGCCTTTTAAACTTGAATAAAGTCAGACAAATACATAGACGAACAATCTAATAGTGGGGGAAAAAACAAGCGCAGGCCAACAACTGAACTATCTTCATAGTAATGACTTGGCAAAGATTTGGACTTAAGGAGGGGGGGGGGGGGGGGGGGGGGGGGGGGGGGGGGGTAATTTGAAGATGGAGAAACTGGGAACATGAAATTAAGAAAATATGTTACAGATATGAAAACTCTTCACTAGCTGCATAAGGGAACCATCGCAATCTCTTTTGAAGGCAGATATATTTGTATTGCCTGCTCCGAGGCCTTTCGTCCGCTGGGTCGGACTCATCAGGGAGACACGGCTGGTTGTGTCTGCGCTCCTGGCGTCAAATAGAGACACACCACAGTCCATAATACTGTGGTGTTCTCACCACCAAGAGTGCAAAAAAGAATCCAATAGCACTCTCAAAGCAGCCAGCGAAGAGTAGTAAATGAAACCAAACGAAAGTGTGGGGAGGAAAAAAGTTGCTGAAAAACTAAAGACATTATGCAAACAGTATAAAATAAAGGGGACAATCTTTGAGCCTACGCTTGAGGATCCACCCAAAGATGCAAGGGAGATCAAAAGACAAACACACAGACGGACAGAAACAAATACAAATAACCTCAATTTAATCAAAACAAAAATCGGAAATGAAATGAGGCAGGGAACAGTAAACGATAAACAGTAAACAAGTTGGGTATTTTTTGCTCCCATAAGAAAACCTAACACAGAGTAACTTTTATTCAAGACTGGCACAGCCTTTTAAACTTGAATAAAGTCAGACAAATACATAGACGAACAATCTAATAGTGGGGGAAAAAACAAGCGCAGGCCAACAACTGAACTATCTTCATAGTAATGACTTGGCAAAGATTTGGACTTAAGGAGGGGGGGGGGGGGGGGGGGGGGGGGGGGTAATTTGAAGATGGAGAAACTGGGAACATGAAATTAAGAAAATATGTTACAGATATGAAAACTCTTCACTAGCTGCATAAGGGAACCATCGCAATCTCTTTTGAAGGCAGATATATTTGTATTGCCTGCTCCGAGGCCTTTCGTCCGCTGGGTCGGACTCATCAGGGAGACACGGCTGGTTGTGTCTGCGCTCCTGGCGTCAAATAGAGGGATAGTATTGGTTAGCCGAAACTGTCCCACCATGGACAACAATTATTCAGCCTGGGCACTGGACAGTTCGACTGTGACCAAAGACTTGCTGTGACAACAGACGAGGGCGGAGATCTACACGGCTCTAATCTTATAAATGTACACTTGTTTTCACCTTCGCGCACTTGTGACCATGACCACATATGAGTAGACTGGTAGTTAATCTCCAATATATTTTTGACTATGCTATACCAATGAGATATTAGAACAAGTAAGCTGGGCTAGGCTAATAGTCTCATTGTCACCAGTCTGTCACACGATCTGTTCCCTGGGCCGACAGAGAAACAACCAATCGGAAAAGATAGTTCTTCCTAACAAGGAAGAAAAAAGTTCCATGAAATTACTTAGTTTTGCTGCTGCTTAACACACTCACAAAAAATTGATTATCATCGATCTTCTTCAATGAAGATTGTAATATTGATTTTATAATCAGAATACATCGATTTAAACATTAACGGCACGAGTACTTATAATTGTTTTTCATTTGAGCGGAGTTATTTCCTTTAACGTGATTGGTCGTCAAACACACGTTCATCGGGGCGAGTTTAGAGTGCACGGAATAGGCTACCACGTTGGAAGCGGTTTGGAAACGTACATCGACGAAATTTAGTGGTCATCATGGCAAACGTTTGCGGCTCTGAAATTATGTGGGAACCAGATCGAACGCGGAAGACGAATATGGACCAGCTGAGAGAAAAGATCAATAAGAAATACGGGGTGCACGTGGGTAAGATTATTAGATTGGTCTTATTCAACAAACTTTAGCAGAAGATCATTTGTATCACTTTTTTTTCTTGCCCCCCCCCCCCCCACACAACACACATAAACGCACGCGCGCACGCACCCACGCACGCAAGCCCGCACACACACGTACACACGCACGCGGGGTCGCGATGTTCACAGCAGAACCGTATCCTCACAGCAGTCTCAAACAGCATTTTTTCCGTTTGTTTTCGACACGATTTCTGGAAAGAATCACGATACGATTTCTGCACAGTAATGCACCCTTCCCACCTCATGAACGAATACATTATACAGGATCGTTTGCTTTACGCGCGTTCAATGAGAAGCGGATCACTGCCTCAGTCCGCTGGTCACGATGAGAGAGAAACCATGGGAGAGAGCCCACATGCCGGTGTGTACAGTAACCAACATCTTTCCGTGCGTGGAAATTTTGTTGAATTGGCTCAGTGATGGGCAACACATGCCATGCGCGCGGCAATGGGAAAGAATGGTGGACTACTTGTAATACTTCCTCAAGAATGTATGCGTTGCTGTTAGCTTACGGTCAGCAGTTAGCATAAGGGACCCACACACGCACATGCGTGCGCAGGTGCACACATAATTTCCCCCCCATCAAGATTGCAGTGGTCATGCACAGTGTCCAACAATACTGTTTCTTGATCTCGCCCTCCCACACCCCCAGCCACTTTTGGAGTTTCCTTCCTCAACTTGAGATTTTTTGTTTTGCTTGCTTGTCATTTGCCAGATGTTGATTTTTCTCATTCTTTAGTTTCGGCAATAACATATATCGATGTTCCAGAATGTAAGAAACAGGTATTTGTGTCAAGTCGTACAAAATGGCAGAAAATAAGACTTGTACAGAGCGGCAAGAATGACGTAATAAAAGGCTTAGTAATATGGACAATAATATTTGTTGTAATGAAAAGCCTTTAAATGAACAGTTATATTTAAATGAGAAGTCAAATATCAACAGTGATATTTGCTGCCAGTAAAAACCAAATGTGAACATCAGTACTTGCTAAAGTATTGAAGATTCTTTTGTATTGAAAAGAAGTCTGAACAAAATTGTAAGCTGGTTGTCAGGCTTTGTGTAATGAAATGTGTCTGTCATGGAAGTCATTTTTGCAACTGGAAATCTGTATCTTTCTTCATCCCTGAAAACAGCAACAAAACCTACAAACCAAGGATAGGAATATGAACGGCAGAATCTTCATTTTTGTTATAGTGTGGCCACTAATCAGTAACTTTTCTTCAGTTTGTGATTAATTGGCTTAGCTATATTGTGTGTGTGTGTGTGTGTGTGTGTGTGTGTGTGTGTGTGTGTGATGTGAGAGAGAGAGAGAGAGAGAGAGAGAGAGAGAGAGAGCTGTTTTCTAATGGAGAAAAATGTAAGATCAGATGATTTATTTCTTATGGATCTTTCATTTATTTCTTATGGAAGAGGATACCTCTTTGAAATGCCATCTTGAGAAAATTATCAAAAACTGAAACATTGTTTTAGCATAAAACTGCTGGACAGATGTTTTCAGAGAGTATTTTAATATGAAAAATAGCAAAATATAAAGAATCTGTAGATCTAGTATAAGTTTAGCATATATGCAAGAAGAGTTATAACAGAGTCACTTTTGACATGTCCCAAAATTGGCTGCTGATATCCCAAACTGTTATTTCAGCTGCTAAACAAATATCCATCAGTAGCAAGAAAGTTACTTCATGGTGGAAGGTAACAAAGTATATTTTAAAGAATTAAGTGAAAAGGTGGTGGCAAAGCAGTAGATCTGCCAACTGGAATCTGTGACTACATTTTCCAGTTAAGTTTGCTCAAGCTTTCATGGTAACAGTTACATTTGAATCTCGAAGAAGAAAGTCTACAGACAGGGAAAGGAAAAGTTGATTTTAAAGTGAGGTAACTTCAGGTGGAAATTCAAACAAACTTAGAAGAAAAAATACTGTTCTGCCGAACTAAAGAGTAAACAAAATACAAGACAAAACATTTTTGTCATGTGATTTGTTTGTCTGTTTTGTTTGGCGGAATAGTAATTTTTCTTTTGAGTTATATTGAATGGAAAAATGTAGATTGTATAGCGCAATTGACAGTGCAGTAAGATAATTGTGTATACATCATGTCCTAGATGAATCATTAAAAGGGAATTAACTTTTTTTTCGTCTTTTTTTGCAGAAACTTACCAAGAATTTCATCGATGGTCCTGTGATCATTATGACAAATTCTGGGAAGAAGTTTGGGAATTCACAGGTGTTGTCCACTCACAGCCATTTAAACAGGTTCATTTAATTTCTTTCTCATTGAAATTTGATTTCTGCTTTGAAAATTGAAATCTGAATATAATGTGTTGTCTTAAAACTAAGTTTACTGATACAGATGTGATCATGGAAAGTCTTGGAATTTTGCCATTGAAAACTTTTCTGGATCACAGAAGAACTGTTCTGTGGTGTTGCTAATGGATGGATTTATGATGTTAAGAGTATTAAACAGTCACCGTTCATCAGAGTTTAGTGATGGCAACAAAAAATCTGTGCTCTAGTCAGCTCAGCCATCAGACCATTAACTAATGTGTTGCTGCCTAATGTGTGTCCTGCATGTGGATTGGATATTTTGTGTGCATGTTCTTGGCCAGTTTGTTACTTTGTATAAGACGAAGCAGAGTTCTGTGTTCAGTTTGACCATGAACCTGCTAAAGCCATTTCTATTCATCAGCACAGGCGTCAAGGTATTGTACTTTGTGGGCAGCAAATGATGATGTACTGAATTGTTTAGTCCAGTCATAATGTCAACTTTCACACAAACAAGATGTAGGAGGGTCTCACTTTTGGCATATGAAATCTTGTCTGCATGGCACTGTGCGGATGCATCAAGTGATATTCGTAAAAATCCTGACTCACAGTTCAAATGGCAGAGCTTGCATTCAGCTTTAAGAAAGCAGTTGTTTTAGTTCCTTGGATCTTAGTTTAAGCTGCCCTAATCCATCATGCTCCAGATCCTGTCTGGTTTGTTTGTTTGGTTGGTTGTTTTTTTTTTCTTATTCACGCTCCTTGTTTGGCTAAAATTGCCATGTCAGACTATAATTCCAGTCTATCCATCTGTGCTACTATTTCAATAGCTTTTATGGGGTTTTATTGGTTGGGCCACAGAATAGAACATGCTGTAAACATGGAAGTATGCTGTTGAATGGAAGCAAAGACAGTCTGTGATAGGGCTTAGCACTGCTTTAAACACAGAGTTGGCATGCTAATCAGTGTTTGCATAGCAAAGAGTATGACAAGGTACTGGTGAGCACTCTTAGCCAAATAGGGAGTGTAACCTAGAACTCCCTAATCTGTGTACATTTATGAGGGTCACTTGATTCTCAGGTCACTGAGGTGAGGAACTGCATTGACTCTGATTATACTCTCAGTGTTCTTCTTATTGATTGCTTGGGATGTGTTCAACGTAAGTTACAAATATTGTTAAGTCATCATCTCAGGTGTTGATTTAAGATCTTTATTTTTCATTGCTATTTGAAATGGTCCCCATGTATATGTGTTGAAGAACACAAGAAGAACAGTTGGATATTTTTCATTACATCTTATTGTAAATCGAATGCAAGGGACTACTGTTTCATTCACACTGAATAGTTTGTGTGACTATTTCTTAACTTTTCAAAAATTTGTATAAGTCTAGGACAGTTTTTCAGTTTTGAGGTGGCTCTTTGCTGTTGTCTGGTCTGTTTGCAACAGGAATAAATGAAAATTGCGTGCAACTGGTGTGATCTGATGTATTAATAGTCTTCTCACGACCATCAAACAAATTTAAACAAAGCAAAACATGGCATAACAAAATTGTTTGTTGTGTTTTTAGCCAGAGTATGAAGCTCTCTCAGCAGTTGTGTACCAGTGTTTCGAAGTGTCTGAATTCTAAAGTAGAGAACAGAACAAGGCTAATGTCCTTAATGTGTGATCTTAGGGTGAGATGAACTGAGATGTTGGTCTTTTGGGTTGTAGACGCTTTCCCTTGGGCATTTTCAGGCAAAAGTACAGTGAAAGGGAGGAATCAAGACAAAGATCTTGTGAGAAAAGGAAGTACATGGAAAATGTTTGGTTGAAAATTATTCCCAGCATTAGGATATGTAATCATTTAATATACCTGATTGCCATGTTTGTCTTCACATCTTTTAGTGAAGATTTCTTAGTTCGGGTTTATTCTTGGTTCATCCATGGATCTGTGGCAATTTGTTACAGTTTCTGATTTTTGTTTGCATTTTTCTTGCCTGGAGTTTCAAAGAAATATTGTTTCATTGTGTGTACTACATCTGCCCACTATTGTTGGTTCTGTATCATTGTCAAATCATTAATTTGAAATCTTTTTTGAGAAAGTTATATTTGATGAATGTGGTGTGTGTGTGGTGTGTGTGTGTGTGTGTGTGTGTGTGTGTGTGTGTGTGTGTGTGTGTTTGTGTGTGTGTGTGTGTGTGTGTGTGTGTGCGTGTGTGTGTTTCAGGTTGTAGACACTTCAAAAAGCATCAGTGACATTCCAGAATGGTTCCAGGGAAGTAAGCTCAACTTTGCAGAAAATTTGCTACGCTTCAACGATAACCGGACAGCAGTATATGCCACAGGTATTTCACAGTGTGTGTGTGTATGTGTGTGTGTGTGTGTATGTGTGTGTGTGTGTGTGTGTGTGTGTGTGTGTGTGTGTGCATTAGTGTGCATGTGCATTAGAGTGTGTGAGAGCACAAACATGAGTGATTGTTTTGTGTGTTTGTGTATGTGTGTGTGTGTGTGTGTGTGTGTGTGTGTGTGTGTGTGTGTGTGTGTGTTTGCACCAGCACATGTGATGGTGTATACATGAGTGAGTGAATGCTGTGTATAATTAGCTGAACATGGAGGCCACATTGCGTGTCTCACTTTGTGCTGGTAAGAGAATTGAATAAAAGCCTTTAGCTTCAATAGGGTCATAAATATCTGGTGAACTGATGCCAAAGATTTTACACGAAAAAGTGTTAGCAGAAATCTTCCTGGTCAATTCACAAATGTGGAACAGTATTTTATTACTGTAATGCTAAATTGTAGGAGGTTTCAGTGTATGTAGTCTGAAGAGATTAAAGTGCTTTGTGCATACAAATGTTATGTCTGTGCATGCGAAAAACACACAGGAAAGTATACCTGAAATCTTGCATGACATGCTAACGCACTCCACACTGCAACACATATACACATACACAAATGCACACACACACATTCACAATCATGCTCACACAGAGGTTTTTTGTGTGTAATTTATTTTTGTTTGTCTTGATGTCTGCTTCTTAGTAGGGACAGTCATAAATCAGCTGTACTATTTTCATACAAAAAGGTGTTTGTGTTTGTTTGTTTGTTTTTAGTATGTTTCATTTATCTTGATGTCCACTTCTTTAGATGGGATTAACTTGGAACTCACTGCACTATTTTCATACAAAATTTTTCTTTTTTAAACTTTTTTTTTGTTAAGCTGATTGGGACTTGGAGGTGCCCTTCATTTCAGTTCTGGATGTTCTTTGAGATCTGCTTGGTTTGATTAACATTATGAATTAAAATGGTCAGATTTTAATATTTCACATTGTATTTGGTTACATTATGCCAGGCAAGGATGATGATTGATCAAGATTTAAGATTTGGTGACTACCGTTTCAAATAGAAAGCAAGTTTTGATTAAAATACCAAGCCTTGATAAAACCTTTTCCTGTTGAAAACAGTCAGCAAATTAAAGAACACAGACTTTCAAATGTAAATGATGCATCTATCAGATTACAGTTTCTTCCATATATTTCAAAAGTGGGAACACTACATTATAGAACAAATCTCAGCATCAGAAGTATTCATGTTGTATTTTCCCCTACTTTCTTTTCAAAATTCCATTTACTTGCCTTGTTCCAATTGGTAAAAAGAACTTTTTCCAGTGAATAGCCTCATGTAATGATTAGTGTGATAAAGGCATGCCCTTGCCAATCTTTGAAAGGTATGAAACTGCCTTTCGTTGTGTGGAAGCTTAAAAATCCTGAGAAATATTCAGTCAGGGTGTTCAATACTTAACAGAAAAAAAAAAGGGTTCTACATTAACTCTCTGAAAAAGGCCTGCCACACTGAAAGTTTACAATGAAAAGGATGTTAACATCTCTGACATCATGTGGTCATTCACCTCACGTGTATGACATTTATTCTGACATTCTTTTATTTATAATTCCCATCAGTTTTTTGTACTCCCAGTTTTTTTTATAGAACAGGGAGTACTTTGCAATGGGAACGAAGAAATGCTGTGTGTGTGTGTGTGTGTGTGTGTGTGTGTGTGTGTGTGTGTGTGTCCATGGTTAAAATGTATTCCACTCGCTCCAGACAAAACTTCTGGGCTGATCTTTCTGAAAATTTGAAGGTATGTTCATTATGGGTCACGGATGATGCCTGATGTTTTATTTTACCAGAATAGCCGTTACTAACGGCTATAACGGCCCAAAACGGTTTTTCTTCTTTATGGAATATTTCTGTTCTTTTGGAGGGGATGACGTTCAGTAACGATGACGTGTTAGAAAATTACGTTTTGAGTGACGTTAAATATAGCTTGACCGCTCATAGTAAACATGCTCTTGACCTGTCCATGCGTATTCAAGATAAACTGGGAGTACGTTTATATGCTTTGCATCTTGTTTATGCTTTGTGTGGATGATTACCAGGTGAAGGTCAAGGGAGAGTGTGGAAGAAAACCCACAGAGAACTGAGAGAGTCTGTTGCCTGCTTTGCTGCCGCCATGAAGGCCAAGGGCATCAAGAAAGGGGATCGTGTAGTTGGTAAGTCCACGGGCTTGCTTGTCTAATATTTGCCTGTGGCAAAAGTGATGATGCTTGGTTAGAACAATTGTGATGATTGTTGGGGTGTGTAAACATTTGCCTTTGTCGCCTTTCTATCATTTCTGTGTAGTCTCTGTTTTGTGTCCAAGTGTTTATATGAAACTGTAATGAACTTTAAATTTTCTTTATGATCATAATTACAGTGCAACGGTGGTTTGCCAAATAGGGTGCCATGTTAAATTTGTGTTGTTTGATTACCTTTTCCAGGAAGGTTATGTTTTCACTTGTTGGCTTGCATGCTTGTTTGTTTGTTAGTGATTACGTAAAAAAAAGATTTAACTTACTGTTCGGCAGACTTTGTCAGAAGATGACATATGGCTCATGGACAAGTAGACCCATGAAATCTTGGGGCAGGTCTGTGATGTTGTATGTGGATCAAATGGTGGACCACTGATCTTTATTGACATCCAAGTCTTAAATGAAGGAGTTGGATCGAATACATTCCATTTACAATGAATAATTATTATCATCATCATAAAACAAAAGTAAAAGTGGTGTAGATTCTTGATAACGATACATGCAAGTTGATGACACATGTTGCACCAGTTGGTTTTTCAATTTCACAACTTTGTATGGAATCATAATGTGAATAGAAAGGCTTTTTTTTTCAGAGAACAGTTGACCTTAGTAGAGGTCGGCACACTTCAAGTGCTTTTTTTTTTTTTTTAATAAATTCTTTTTATTGTAATTATGGAGGTAGTGTTCTTGTTAGCACTGTTCTTGCTCTGATGATATGCCTGAAATGCAAAAAAATGACTGCAACAAATACAAGACACATGACCACCACACTGTATGTCTATGGTGATGTTGCAGGCTACATCCCAAACTGTATAGAAGCAGTGGAAGCTATGCTGGCGGCGGCCAGTATCGGTGCTATCTGGAGCTCAACGTCTCCCGACTTCGGCGTCGTGGTCAGTTAGACATGAAGTTGTTGTCTGCCTGGAAATGAATAAGAGTGGCTGGGCACGGCCAAAAACCCATGGCCCTGCTTTTACTAGAGTCTCTTCCTATTTGAGTCAAAGAAGGAGGAAAAAAATCCGGGAAATCCAAGTCTTAAGAGGAAGATGTTGGCGGGGGGGGGGGGGGGGGGCATTTACTTGAAGGATCTTTATCATGAGGATCTTGTTTTGTGGAATCTTTTCACAGTTTTGCCATTTCTAGGAGAGCCTTTAATTGGGAGAACTTTTGTCAGGAGAGCGTTTACTGGGGAGATATTTATTGAGAGAGACATTATTAGAGGATTTTTACATGGAGGGCCTTTAGCGAGAGGGTCTTTTTTTTGAGAACTGTAAGAGGGAAAGACTTTATTGGGAGAGTTTCTCTGGAGAGGTTTTTATTAGAATGGTCTTTTAAGGTCTTTACTTGGAGTGCCTTTATCAGGAGGATCTTTATTTGGAAAGCATATACTTGGAATTTACTGTGAGGATCTGTACTAGGAGGACCTTTATTGTGAGGATCTTTATGGGGCGGGCCTTTATAGGGAGGATCTTTATGGGGAGGACCCATGTCAAGAGGATGTTTGTTTGGAAGGCTTTTGTTGGAAGGGAGTTAAGTGGGAGGATCTTACCAGTTGCTGTGGTGAAGTGGTCAGCATTGCAGACTCATGGCTGAAAGGTTGTGTGTTTGATTTCCGTCAGAGCCGTTTATTTGAAGAATTTTTCTATCCTGGCCGGTTCCAACCCAAAGCTGAGTCTGCTATGGGCTTAACTGGGAAGACTGGGACCAAGCAGTCAAGTTTCATCCACCTTATGGATGTATCTGTGAGTGTTACTCAGATTTCCTGACCATCTGTATCTCTCAGGCCTGGTTGACACTTGGATACATTATGAAAGTAAGCATAGAGTACAGCCCTGTCATGCAGTCTCAGACCAGAAAGGAAATCTATGGCATCATCTTCATAATTCTCATCCTTATTGATTAGCATGACAAAAATTGTCTTAAATTGTGTGGCCCTTCTTGCCCTGCTTTCATTGTGACCTCAGTTTCAATTGCCTCTCCATGTCTATGGCATTGGTTTGATTTTGTTGGGGTCGCCAGCATTGGCAAATTCATGGGGACTGTCATTGGACGGACGTGGTTGCGCTCTTTGGAGAGAGAGGTCACTCATGCCAGCTCCGCAACTAAGCATCTATTGTCGTCAGTAGGAGGCTTTGTAGGTGGTGTGCTGCGTATGTTGGATCAGAACAGGTACCACTGAACACCACCAAAGTGACTCGGCAGCAGTGCATAGTCTCCTCTGGTGGGATGCCTCATGACGACTTGACATTTGTTTCTGTGGCTGTGGACGAGGAGCTGGAATAAGTGGTGTGGGTGCAGTACCACTGATAGGACAGCAAACAAACAAACAAAAAAAGTTGGAGGATCTTTATGGGAAGGTCCCAGCATGAATTACTTGAAGGAGAAACAATAGAGGAGCTGGGCCTACTGGATGTAGAGTTGTGAATGTTGTTGTTGTGGTGGTGGTGTCCAAGGGTTGGGTTTAGTCCCCTGCTTGAGACAGATAAGTAAGAGAAGATATCGGTTTGGAGTCAACAGCATTGCAAACTGTAACCGTCACCGAGCCCTGTGTGTGACTGCAGGCATTAACCCCCCCCAAGTCTTTCTCCTTTTAAGGAAAATCAGATGATGTTAAATCCCATTGCATCCTTCGTGGAAGAGTTGGTCATCATGTTCCAGTGGAATGGACGCCCCCCACCTTCCCAACCTCCCCCTCAAGGAAAAAAAAGGCACCAAACAAAAGCCTGCTGTTGTGTTAAGACATAAAAGCAGTCATGTATACAAACATTTCACAAATGAAGTTTTATCTGAGGAATAAAGAAAAAGAAGAATACACAAACCAGTGACTTTTAGTTTATTTGTTTAAAAGATGCTTTTTTAAAAATCATTCTTTTCATTAAAAATATATAGTGGGCTGACTGCGTGGTTTTCAGGGAGTGTTGGAACGGTTCACTCAGATTCAGCCCAAGCTTATCTTCAGTGTCAATGCTGTACACTACAACGGCAAGGTCCATCCCCACCTGGACAAGGTGGCACAGGTGGTGAAAGGTCAGTACTCTTACCTGTCTTTGGGATTTGTGATTTGCTTGCTTATTTTTAATGCCTTTTCACTGAGATTTAAGTGTTGGGTGTGTGTGTGCGTGCTTGTAAGAGAAAGAGCAAGAGAGAGAGAGAGAGAGAGAGAGAGCATGTTATCATTAATGTCCCATGCCACAGTGTATTCAAGGCAATGAGGTTTGCCAAAAATGCCTTCTATTTCCTGCTGCACAGGTATTAAAGCTAAACATGCACAAAAGATGTTTGCGCAAAAGAATGGAACAGCTAGCCTTAAAACTTTTCTTTTCCATTCAGATCTTCAGTCTCCAGTCGCTAGTCAACTGCCATAGTTTGCAAGAGTTTGACATGGGAGATATAATTGACCGAAAGTCGAATGTGAGAAAAAAAAACTTGAATTTGGCTCGTTTTTGAAGGACATAGTAAATGGGCAGAGCCATGCAAAAGATAAAGCCTTGTGGCTGAAAATATTGTGTTGTCAATAATTTGTATTGAAAAGAGATGGGAAGTCCACCGTTGATGGGCAGATACAGCTGGAGAGAGAGCAGTGGGCAGATGGGTGGATCAGTGATTAAAACCACGATGGTGTCCTATTATAAACCCTCTTTCTTTCATTTTTCTTTGTTCGGTCCTTGGCTAGAACTCGAGGGTTCACCAGTGGTGAGATTTTTGCTTATGTGATCGTTTTTGATCCTGAGGCAGCCACATTCTGTCTTCGGGGACGATGTCCAAGTGTGATGCCACGGGCCATCTGCTCCACCAGTGCACGATTGCCTACTCTTCTTTGAAAGATGGAACAGGATTTAATATGTATGCTAGATGTTTTATGCCTGCATTCATGCAAGGGGCTTGGGTTCAAGGTCTCGTACAAAAGATAAGGAGGGGATTAGGGTCTGTATGGAAGTGAACTTTGAAGAGAAGGTCTCTTGAAACTGACTGTCAGGAGTGAAAATTGAACCCCAGACTTTGGACCAAGAATCCAATGCTTTACCCATGAGGCCAATCAGTTCCCCTCCCCTCCTCTTCAATGAGTGATCTGGGGTTTGCTTGTGAAGATGCATATCCTGGTCAGGCTGCGGAGTGTTCAGAAGGGATATGCTAACAAACAAAACAACTGTGGATTGTCAGAAGTAACAGGCATTTCTGATTCAGTGGGGGTTGATCTGCAGGACTGAACGACGTGGAGAATGTGGTGATCATCCCTTTTGTTCCGGAGGCTTCCATGGACTTGTCGCAAATGAAGAATGTGTAAGTCTGTGTCCTGGGAGTGTGATGATGCGGATGAAGACTTAGTTCTAATTATAAAGATGACCACATGTAACACCAGAATGACCATGTATAATTCCTGAAAACTGTGTAGAGATGATCATATAATCTGAAGACTATTATGAGTGTAAAGATGATCATAGATTTTACCTGAAGACAGTTTTAAGATGACCACATGTAACATATGAAGACAGTTTACAGTGTAGAGATGACCACATATTACATTTGAAGTCATAGCTTTGAATATAAAGATAACCAGATATGCCCGTAAGAGTGTTCTGATGAGACGGAAAACTCTCAAACACTGGCTTAGAGTTGATTTGGAGGTAAAGTTTTACTGCCAAAACAGAGCAACCGCCAAGGTCTTCTGCTAATGCTGAGCATGTTAATGTATACTAGTCAAACAGGAAACTGTTTAGGGTTTCTCATTTTGGTTTTGCTTTGTTTTAACAGTATCTTTTTTTGTTGTTAATCTTTTATAGATTAAAAAAAAAAAATTTGTGAAGTTATAGGGTGAATATTTCATTCTTGTCTACAGACATGGGCGCATGGCTGATCTGCTAACTGAAACAGAGTGTACGTTTAAAAAAAATAGCATTTGATGAAAGAGTGTATATTTCTGAAAGATGCTGTGTGCTGGAAGCTATTATGTCTGAAAAAGTACTTGCTTCTTGACCTGTGAAGGAGATTCTGTGGGTATCAGGCATACACTAGAAGAGTTCTTGGAGCTGGGCAGGGAAAAGGATGAGGTCCCTGAACTGGAGTTTGAGCAGCTGCCCTTCAACCACCCACTGTTCATCATGTACTCCTCTGGTACAACTGGTGTGCCCAAGTGCATCGTGCACTCAGCTGGGGTATGTGGAGAAATCCTCTGTGCAGTAAATTGGAGAGAAAAGCAAGTGTAGATAGTCAACTCTTCGGCTCAGGAGGACCTGACAAACTTACGAAAAAAGAGAAGAAACATAAATAAACTAGCCAGACAAGTGATTGTACAGGACAGGACTGACATAGCTGTGCCTGTCAGCAAGGAAAAGCAAATTTTCTCTGAAGCCAAACATTTTTTTTCCATTTCATATTTTTTTCAGGCCTACACATTCAAAAGCAGAGTAGATTTGAAGCAAGAAGGTCAGCAATCAAATGAAAATCAGAATTACAGAATTGAGCCAGTTCTGTGCCCACTGCTGCTAAAATACAAAGTGAACCAGTCCTTCAACAAGGACAGAAACTGTTTTGCTGAGTTCCATTTGCTGACATAACTATGAAATGCACACCAGCAAGTACTTGAATAGAAGCGAACTGCATGAATTAGTAATTTCAATACGGGGGGCTGAATAAATTCTCAGTGAATGTCTGTTCTTGAGGCAATTTATTCCACAGGATAAAATCAGTACCACAAAAGAGGCTCCCATCAAATATGATAATTTTTTTTAACTTTGTCAAATTTTCATTTTGATGAAAAAATAACATTGAGAATGTGTTTCTTAACTGTGTCTACTGTTGTTTTTCCACAGAAATTTGATTTACTTTAGGCTGAAAGTCTGTTCAGGCTCTAGAGTGTTAAAAATGCATTTGAAAATTTGATAAACCCAGTTTGGCAATTGTGTGTGTGTGTGTGTGTGTGTGTGTGTGTGTGTGTGTGTACGCACATGTGTGTGTGTGCGTGTGTGTGTGTGTGCGCGCGCGTGCACACACGCACGCGCAAACATGCAGACTTCATAATTTTTTTTTCTTTCGCAATGTGTCTGATGTGAAGCTCCAGCTGAAGATTTTGAGTTTGGTGTTAAGAACGGAATGTTCAGGCGCTCAGGCCTGTAATTCAAGGTAGATGAATGCATCATCAGGTGCGTGTTTCAGGGCACGTTAATGAAACACCTGGAGGAGCACATGATTCAGGGCAACATGGGCAGGGACGACATCATGCTGTACTACACCACAGTGAGTTCCTTTACTTAGAAAGGTTCCAGCACATCCTTTTTTCCCGTCTTTCTTGGACTTAAAAGGCCACAGGTTCAGGAACTGACACAGATCCATTTACATCTGTTTACTAAAACATGTACAGTGAATGTTCTCTGTAAAGACTCTGATTCTAGACTTTCTCCCTTTAGCCCTTACAAGCCTGTTCTTGCGGTCAGCCTGCACTGTGTGGAAGTGACTAAGCTGAGGCAGAGTGCACAGCGTGTAACTGCGTGTGCAGGAGGCTGACTGAGACGGTGTGGAAGATGCAGCCTATAATGTAGAAGAAGAGACTGTGGTCCTGTTTGCTCATCAGACTTTGAATTTGTAAGAGAAACTTGTCAACAACAGAACAGCTTGTTGCTTCTACCAAAATTCTGCATGAAAAATACGCTTTGATAGGTAAACAAAAAGGACACAGATAAGCAAAAATGTATGATCCTGAACTATGATAACATGTTTTATTCAGAAGAGTAGTGTTTTTAAATGTAAATTTCCATCGGACAATGAGGAAAACGAATTTCTGAGGTGAGGGATAATGTTGCTAATTGCACAGGCTACCGCGAAAGGACCATATCGAGGCTGTTACCCCCTCAGAGTCAACTCGCAACTCAGACTAAAGCGAAAAGAGAACCACACACATACAACTTACTGAAATCATATCTTCTGGAAACACTCAGGAATTTCGTTAAAATCTTTCTTTAACAAAATCTTAGATCAGATGGAAAATGCTGATCTGTTTCAAAAATTCAAAAATCACATTAGGTGGATATCTCTGAACACAGATGCCCTTGGAACGTGGTTAAAAACTCTTCAAGTTTGGTTGCAAAGCGAGAGGACTGCAGGCGGAAATCTAAACAAATCTTAATAAATGTTAGCGAACCGCCCAGAGAACGTGGACAAACGAGTCACAAGACGAAACACAACTAGTTTCGACCTCTTAGGTCTTCATCAGGTGAGACATTAACGAATTTTGATAGGTAAACAAAAAGGACACAGATAAGCAAAAATGTATGATCCTTAACTTTGTTAAAATCTTTCTTTTACAAAATCTTAGATCAGATGGAAAATGCTGATCTGTTTCAAAAATTCAAAAATCACATTAGGTGGATATCTCTGAACACAGATGCCTCGATATGGTCCTTTCGCGGTAGCCTGTGCAATTAGCAACATTCGTTAATGTCTCACCTGATCCTTTCGCGGTAGCCTGTGCAATTAGCAACATTCGTTAATGTCTCACCTCGATATGGTCCTTTCGCGGTAGCCTGTGCAATTAGCAACATTCGTTAATGTCTCACCTGATGAAGACCTAAGAGGTCGAAACTAGTTGTGTTTCGTCTTGTGACTCGTTTGTCCACGTTCTCTGGGCGGTTCGCTAACATTTATTTAAGATTTCTTCAAGTTTGGTCAGATTTGGTCGGTTCGTTATCCACATGCCAGTTCCACTCCTCTTGTCAGAGGTCTTTGACATAAGCCTGAGCTGTGGGTTTCAAATTCGAGTGAGAGACAGAGAATCTGCTCAACTCTTCATTCGTGGCATTCTCGGCAAGTTGATCAACCATCTCATTGCCTCGAATGCCAGCATGACTGGAAACTCAGGGAAAGACGGTGTTGTATGCATCAGATTTCAGAGAGGTGTAGAGATCAAATAATTTCAGCAGCTGAGGGTGCTTGAGGTTACGGCCAGCCATGGTCTCCAAAGCAGAAAGGGAGGCCAATAGAATGAGGAAGTCTTTATGTTTTGATTGAGAGTTCATTTTAAGAGCCAGGACCAAGGCTATCAGCAGTGTAGATGGAGAAATGCGTTTAGAACATCTTGTAGAGGGAAAGGTTGTGTAAAAGGCAGCAGAGGCAAGCCCGTTTCGGATTTGGAGCCGTTTGTAAAAATTCTTCTGAAGGATGGAAATTTGAAACGGAGTTCAGTTTCTGAGGTATATTTCAAGGATTAACAGAAAGAATGCGGCAAACAACACCGCATGCAATGTGAAATTAGCATTTTTTGGTTAATTTTCTCTGCACACAGAAAACAAGAAAAAGAAAAAAAAAAATCCAATAAACCAAAAATATATTTCCCTTGCAGAGTTTAAAAAGCTGTCAAAATCAGTTAAATTTAGTTTGAAACAGATCTTTTCCCAGATATGTGGGTATCGTACAAGAGTATACTTTACATTTCTTTGTGTGTGTGTGTTGTACAAATGTAAACTTTACAATTTTTTTTGCATTTGTGTGTTTGTGCAAATGCATTTTTCTTTTTGACATAATTTTGACATTCTTATTTTGCTTTTTACCGATTATGATGTATTGTGAATTTAGTTATGATTAGCCCCCCCCCCCCCCCTCCCCCCCTCCCATCACCACTGCCAGTTGGGATTTGTGAACACGAGAACCCCTGATGGTAGAGAGCATTGCAAATCTTCATTATTATCATTATTAGTGCAAAACATTACAGCTGACACTTAGACATAGGGCTTCAGTGCTGCATGAACACCTTTCAGACGGGGTGGATGATGTGGAACTGGCTGGTGTCGGTGCTGGCAGTGGGTGGAGCCATGGTTCTGTATGACGGCTCTCCGCTGGTGCCCAACGCCAACGTTTTGTGGGACATTGTCGACAACATAGGGTTTGTGTCTCATTCCCATGAGAGTTTAAGTTGTTTTTTTTTTTTTTAATCTCTGCCTCCACCACAGTTGTTTGGTTACATTTGCAATCTCATATTTTGTATTGTTTGTTGTTTGCCTGTGAACAAGATCGGGTAAATATTACCGATTTTAACATAATTCGGTGGAATAATGGAACAGGGTCCAAGGACTAATCCATAAAAACTTGGTGCATGTCTGGATGAAAGGGTGGATCTGCACTCTTTAGAGTGTGCTTCTAGTTGCTGTTGTTGTTGAGATGGTCTTTGTTAATAAGTTGAACCAGACTGCTTTTTGACTGTCGGTGCTTAAAGAATTTTGAACAAATTTGGATACTATGGAGTCATATATGACATGGCTTGTTGGTGCATTGCTTGTGTGTAGTGGAAGACACTCGGCATTAGCTGACTTATTCTGTGTGTGTGTGTGTGTGTGTGTGTGTGTGTGTGTGTGTGTTGTGTGTGTGTTCATTTTTCCCCTACATAATGCTCTCTAGATTGTGAATTTTTAATGAAACACAAATTAAATCTTTGAAGATGATCCCCCCCCCCAAATTTGAGTACAAAAATGAATCAAAATTCTGCTTGGTGGCATTAAAAAAGAAACTCTGTCAATTTATTTGAAGGACGTTGATAACATTTATGCATGAAAGCCTCTGTGGTCTATTGCAGGGTGACTATTCTGGGCACGGGGGCCAAGTGGTTGTCTGTGCTGGAGGACAAAGGGGTCAAACCTGGTCAGTGGACCGCTTGGAGTGGTGATGTAACTTTGTCTGTTTTGTGCCGACTTTGGGCTTGTTCTTAATGTCTGAATTTTTGCTTGTTTTTGTCCGTCTGGTTTTTGGTTGGTTTTAAATTTGGGGGGATCAAGTTTTGGATACACATCAAAGAGATTCTCAGTCTTCACGTTTTTGTGTGTGTGCATGAGTGTGTTGGAGAGTGTTGTTGTGTATGACCTGGGTACTAATAGCAGTGTTGTGAATGAGGATGTTAAACAGCTAACAGATTAAGTCATCATATATGGTAAAATCTTAAAACTTGATTCTTGAATGGAGATTTTATGTCTGATAATGATTGTCAAGAATCGATTATGGCACTGAAAATTGCCATCTCTTATCCATGATGGGCTATTTGTTTCCATAGTTTAAATTTTTATGAAGATGACTGGCTTTGTTTTTATGTCATAGTATAGTGTGAAGCAACCTTGATGAGTGAATGCCTGTGTGAATGGATGTGCTTACCTGAGAACACTTGATGTGTCAGAGATTCCCTGTTCCTTCAAAAATCAATCCTGAGAATTGTGACTTTGAAAATGAAGTATAACTTGCTTTGTGACTTTTTTTTTGTGATATCAACTTATTCATCAGCAACTTACTCTATGTATGTCCTCAGCAAGTATTTTGTGAAGGAGTCCAAGCAGTAAGTCCTCAGCCTGTGGTTTATGCATGTCCTCAGCCAAAACTCACAGCCTGACCTCCCTGAAAATGATTCTGTCGACTGGGTCCCCACTGCGACCAGCCAGTTACGACTACGTTTACACCGACATCAAAAAAGACCTGGTGCTCGGCTCCATTTCAGGTGATTGGCTGAAGTATCCTTACATTAATTCCCATTTTGTTTTTACTTCCCCATGGGGATGCTGAAAGGTGTTCGGGTGTAAAATTCTATCCCAACCTTCTGTGAATTCTACGGTTGAAGTATCCGCTGTTCCGTCTGTCAGTCTGACTGCATTTTGTTTATGTGTTTTATTAATTTGTGTACTTTCATCTGTTCTTTTTATGCCTGGGTGGCCCATTTTCTTGTGTTATACTTCATTAGCTTGATACAGTTTATGTTATATCTTTTTGTTGTACAGTTAATGTTATATCTTTTTGTTGTGATGTGATAACAGGGTAGATGAGCTAGGTTTCAAATGGACATTAGCCGACCATTCTGCAGTGTCTGTTTGCCAATACAGCTTTCGTTATGTACTTTGTATAGCACCAATATAATTCTCAGTATTTGATTTGTCATCATCTTTAATTTTATCTGCGGTTGCCGAATCAAGCCGAATGATTGGCACCCTCAGCCCACGGCAGTGTTATCTTTCATCTTAGTATCAATAGTACAGTTCTCATGCTATGGATTTGTTGTTCATATTTTCAGTTGCCTGTCTGGTCTTGTTTCATTTTCTTTTTCCTGTTTCTGTTTTCAGGACAGGACTTTTTCTCAAATTGAGCTATCCAAACCACTATATCATTCCTGCTTGGCATGATTCACGCATTACCGCCATTATCTTTTAATGGGAGAGGGGGCACTAATCTGAGCTTCCTGTTAGCTTATATACTCCAGAACGATCTCCCTTATGAAGTCAGCTATTTAGGGTCATGAATAGTTAACTTCAGTTCAGCTGTCTTCATCATCTTGTCGTAGTTGTTTTTGTTTTCTCCCAGGACATGACTTTTCTTCCCTAAATGACAACAGCCCACTGTTGTCAAGTGGGTGTTGTTGTTGTTGTTGTTGTCGTACCCTGGCTAAAAGACTCCAGGGATCATCCAAACAGCCAAAGCACTTGAACACTATGGTACAAATGCATCAGCTGGGGATGAGAACATTACGTGTGTGACCGTTTTTGATTACCCCGCCACGTGGGCAGCCACACTCCGACTTCAGGGGATTTTGGAGACTGATAATGTTATGCTAGGAGCTTGTCACAACTGAAGACAATCCCCGCATAACTATGCAGAGCATAGCAACATTTTGATGTAGCCTTGGTGTTCTAGCCCATGTCAATTGGCCTGACACGGCCTTAAAGCCAAGGCAGGTCAAGTGGGTCATAATAAGTCTAAAATGGAAACCAGAGGGGGTATTTTACTGCATCACTTGTTTACAGCATTAAATCTGCTAAGCCAAAGAGGGAAACGGTAACGTAGAGGCTAGGGGAAAAAAAAAAGTTGAGTAAACCATGAAAAGTCAGCAGAACCAAAGTAAATGATAACACAACTGACGGATGCCGCTACATGCACATTATGCTTTGCATGGCTTCTTTGTCAACTGTTCAAACATTTTTTTCAGACATGTGCCTGTTTCTTACTCATCTTTCTTTCTTGACCAGTATTTCAAATTACAGACTGTTTTACAATGAAAGCACCTACAGTCTTACCTTTCTTCTGTGATTCTGTTCTCATGTAATGTAATGGAGTATGATAAATTGAGAACATAAAAAAATCTTTAACACTTTGCTGGTGTCTTTTCCTATAAGATATAAGAGTAGAGGGCGACCATTATGAAAGAACTTTGGACTCTCAGAAATATTATTTTGTTGCTGAATTCTTGGCCCAGCTAGCTTCTGTCCATAATTTTTCAGAATGCTGTTGGCTCAAAAAAGAAAAAAAAAAAAAAAGAAAAAAAAGGGGGAACTGTAACTGTTAAGTAAAATGAACTTACTGGTGAGTTTATGTGTCTGTACATGAATTTGTGTGTGTGTATATATATCTATGTGTGTGTTTGTTTATGTGTACTTGCGTGTGTGTGTGTAGATGTGTGTGTACATGTGTGTGCTTTCATGGGAAAGGATTTGCCATGTTCAGGTGGCAGAGACGTCGTTGCCCATTTCATGGGCCATTGTGTTTTAATGTTGGAGGATTTGCTATGTACAGGTGGAGAGACATCGTTGCCTTTTTCATGGGCCATTGCGTTTTAACAATGGAAGATTCACTGTGTTCAGGTGGCACAGACATCATTGCCTGTTTCATGGACCATTGTGTTTTAACAATGGAAGATTCACTGTGTTCAGGTGGCACAGACATCATTGCCTGTTTCATGGGCCATTGTGTTTTAACAATGGAAGCTTCGCTGTGTTCAGGTGGCACAGACATCATTGCCTGTTTCATGGGCCATTGTGTTTTGACAATGGAAGCTTCGCTGTGTTCAGGTGGCACAGACATCATTGCCTGTTTCATGGGCCATTGTGTTTTAACAATGGAAGATTCACTGTGTTCAGGTGGCACAGACATCATTGCCTGTTTCATGGGCCATTGTGTTTTAACAATGGAAGCTTCGCCGTGTTCAGGTGGCACGGACATCATTGCCTGTTTCATGGGCCATTGTGTTTTAACAATGGAAGATTCGCTATGTTCAGGTGGCACGGACATCATTGCCTGTTTCATGGGACATTGTGTTTTAACAATGGAAGACTCGCTATGTTCAGGTGGCACGGACATCATTGCCTGTTTCATGGGCCATTGTGTTTTAACGATGGAAGATTCACTGTGTTCAGGTGGCACGGACATCATTGCCTGTTTCATGGGCCACAACTGGACAGTGCCAGTCTACAGAGGAGAGATCCAGGGACTGGTGCTGGGCTGTGATATGCAGAGCTGGAGCGAAGATGGTAAGACGTGTGTGTGTGTGTGTGTGTGTGTGTGTGTGTGTGTGTGTGTGTGTGTGTGTGTGTGTAAGTGTGCTGGTGTGTATATGTGTGTGTTGGGGGGTGTGTGTGTGTGAGTGTGTAGAGAGTGTGTGTGTGTGTGTGTGTGTGTGTGTGTGTGTGTGTGTGTGTGTGTGTGTAAGTGTGCTGGTGTGTATATGTGTGTGTGTTGGGGGTGTGTGTGTGTGTGTGTGTGTGTGTGTGTGTGTGTGTGTTGGTGTTGATGTGTTCCTGTGTGTGTGTTTGGTGACACTCGGATGCTGAAGGGGCAATTTTTGGAGGGTTCATGCTGTTGATCTGTTTGAGGTAATTATGATAGACTGAAACACATGGAGAGGACAATGCAAAGAAAAAAAAAGAAAAAAAAAACCGTTATAGCAGGAGTGTTGTTTGTTCATTTTCACATCTTTTTGTTTAGAAAGACAGATGAAAGTGGCCATTCACAAGGGGGGCTAATTAGGTGTCCTGTGTTTGTTACATCAGAACAAGCACCACTGAAGACCACCAAAGTGTCTTGGCAGCAGAGAAGTGTCTCTTCTCTCTGAGGCTGCCTCATGGTGACTTGATGTCGAATGCTCCCGATGCACTGTTTGTACAGGGGTGGTGACAGATTACCTTGGATGGGGCTGTGTACTTTGTGGCTGAGAGAAGTGGTGTGGAAAGGGGCGTGAGGATGCTTTGAAGAGGAAGAAACTCAAGTTCAAAGCAAACCTAGCCGCAAGGCTGGGAAAAAATGAAACAAATCCTCCACCATCCTAAATCCACCTGCTATCGTTACAATAATGCTGCTTTGGAATGGGATGAACAGTGATGTACAGGAGATATATTTGACATATTAAAGATTTTATGTCTGTTGGAGGTAGAGTGAAAACATTATGGAGTTGTAAGAGTTAAGAGAAAGAAGGTAGATATGTGGTTATTCAAGCCGAGACAAAATACTGAATTTCTCGGGGCAGAAACAAAGAGCAGTGACTTTACAAATCTGTTGGTTCACAATGTGGATTATAGAAAATATCTGGGTAAAAAATGTACATTTGTGACAAGACATGGGGGAAAACATGAACTAACCAACATTAAGATCAAATAAAGGTGACGCAGTTTTGCGAAAATTTATTTAAAGTTACAGTACTCTTTTCTTCTTATTTTGCCATTTCTCTCCCTACCCAACCACGTCAGTCCAGCTCCTGAGCTTACTCTTCCCACAACCTCAGCCTCCTCCGTCGCCTTCCCCCTTGCCACCTGCAGGGTTCACACCGAGTCCTGGAAGTCAGGAAAAGCAGTGCAACAATGAAAAGGAGTTTTCCAGGGCTGGAAAAGTCTTGAAAAATATTCTTCTTTCCAGCAGGGTCTGCAAAAGTCTTGAAAAATATTCTTTCCAGCAGGGTCTGGAAAAGTCTTGAAATTTTGAAGAACCATGACTTGTTTTTTTTCATGTCTATACTCAAAAGTGTAAATAGATGTAAGAAAAGTTAAGCACATGCATGCACATGCTTCCAGTGATTTGTGCATGTTGCCTGCTCTTTGCTGTGGTTTGGAAAATGCACCTACAAACATGGCAGAAGTATGGAGAAAGTAGGGAATTTTGCTTTGTTAAACTGGTGGGAACTCTGCACCTGCCGAACACTGTTACACTCACGAAAACTGAACTTTACTGGAATGTTTATTATTAAATGGTTTATGACAGGCTTGTCTGTGCATATGGATTAAATTTCTGTGCACCTATTCTGTCATATTAGGAAAAGCGGTGTATGATGAGAGTGGTGAACTGGTGTGTCTGACGCCGTTTCCCTCCATGCCGGTGTGTTTCTGGAACGATGCAGACGGAGCCCTTTATAAGAAAGCCTATTTCAACAAGTTTCCAGGTAAGATGGTCATAAACAATCCAGAAACTTATGTTGCATTTTCTCTTGTTGTTACCCATCTGTCTGTCTGTGTATGTCTGTTTCTCCCTCGTCCTTCTTCTTACTCCTCCAGGATTGTTTAAGATACATAAAAGCAGTAGCACAAGATATTAAAAGGCAGTGAGACTAACAAAGTGATCCCACTAAAGTGAAAGGGATATTTGTTCAATTTTGAAAGTACAAAGATCGTGCGACACACTTTTTTGTGGTGAATTTAATGTACGACAACCTGAGGTTAGATATTTAAGCATAACACAGATATTGTACATAGTCACTCTATTATGTGAAAGGGGGGGGGGGGGGGGGGGGGGGGGGGAGGGTAAATGTTTCACAAGGCTGAGAAGTAGAAATAGTGACATATAATAGATAATCCTGCAGACTAATGGTAAATCCATAAACACAGCAATGTTGCTGACTTGGTATGACTTGGGCTAAGCAATTCCTTTAGGAAAATATTGAATTTCTTGTCATTGGATTCTTCAGAAATATTTAGCAAGAGCTGTTGCAAGCAAACTTTATAACATTGATTCAGAGTGTACTTGGTTATCATGTGAGGTTGAATTTTTATCACATTTTATCCTTGAGTTTCCATTAAAAAAAAAAAAGAAAAGCAAATCTTGCTTTGGAAGATCTTTACTGCAACTATGAGAGGTGTTATGTATAAGAAAGTGAAGTGCAAACAGTATTTGATAAAAGCAAATATTGTGATCTTGTAGTTCCATCTTATTCATGGTTGTATTTTCTGCCTGCTCTGTTTTCTCCTTTTACTTCAGTATGTGGTATTCCATGGTCATCACTCTTTTGGTCAAAGTGGTAGAGTTTGCCGCCCTGTCTTCCTCCTTCTTCACTCCTTCCCAAACCTCTTCAGTTCCTGTCCACTCTAATGCCCCTTCGCTCATGCACACACACACACGCACGCACACATGCATGCATGCGCACACGCACGCACGCACGCATCGCAGCATGCAGCACGCACGCACCACGCACACACACACACACACACACACCACACACACACACACACACCACACCCCCACCCACCTACACACACACATGCACACCACACACATGCACACGCACACATGCACAGGCATACACACACACACGAACACACGTATGCACGCACACATGTCCCAACCCTTCTAAGTATCGGAGCTAAACTATTCCGACTCATATTTTGCATTCATCTAAAGAAGAGATTCAGAAATGTGACTGATTTGTCAATAGCTTTGTGAATATTGTAGAATCAGTGTGTGCAGACTGTTACGTGACTGATTTTCAATAGATGTTAGCTTAGTGAATAATTGTAGAAACCTTGTGTATCGACTGTTATCACCTGTCTGGCCAGGCGTGTGGACCCATGGAGATTTTTGTTCCTTCAACAGTAAGACGGGAGGCATCGTCATGCTGGGTCGAAGGTTGGTGATGTAACTTTCATTGGTTGAAAAAGTTGTTGTTTTTTTTTCTTCTCATGATCAAAGACAAGATTATCAGAGAGGCAGCATGAATGGGTATGAAAATGTGTATAAACGTGTGTGTGTGTGTTCCAGCAAGGTGGATTTTAGTCCATTCGAAAATGTGATATTCAGGGAAATGATCAAAAGAGTGTGAACACATGTATTTGTGTTTCAGTGATATGAATTGAGTATTTTTTTTCTTCTTCACTTTTGATTTGAATTGGAAATAGCGTAGGAAGTGAAAATATGCACATATGCATGTGTTCACACATGTAAATACCTGTGTGTGTGTGTGTGTACACTCATATGCGTGTGTTTGAGAGAGAACTTTTTCATTGAAGTTGCCGAGGATTTTAAATCGGTTCTATCATATATAGTCTGTGAATTAATGCTTAGAATCTTTGTTTCAGTTCAGAACGAGAGAGAGTGATTTCTCCTGAAATATGCTAGTGAATCTGGTGCTAATCAACAAATATTCTGAAGGGAAAATAGATGCTTTTTACAAAAGCCGCAAATCAACCTGAGTATTGTTCTTTCTGCAAAATTCGACATTGCCAGCTATTCTGTGAACATAACACTTATAGAAACTAAGCCCAACTAGTATTTTACTTTAAAATGGTCTGATTGGAGCTCAGTGTTTAGCTTACTTCTCTGTGGGCAGATCTTCAGCAACCATGAAGAACCTGCAGTAAAAAGCTGAAAATAGACTTGCCGCTGATATGTGATTGAGAGAAGTCGGTCTATGGAAAAGGTTATAGTTAGAAATTCAAAAAAAAAAAAAGACTTGCCGCTGATATGTGATTGAGAGAGGTCGGTCTATGGAAAAGGCTATAGTTACAATTTTTTTTTTAAAAGAACCCTTCCTGAGCATAGTGCAAGAAAGGCCCTTGTAAATCAAAATGCTGTTTATCATGATAGTTACATATATAGAAGAATTGCATTATGAGCTGTCTGCTTGATAGAAGTTTCATAATAAACTTGTTTTGATGATTAAAAATTATTGATTATTAGTGCATTTTTTTGTGTCCCCCAACCTTTTATTTTTTTTCAATGGCTTCAGTCACATCTGGGTCACACTCATTGACTGTTGTTCAGTTTACATATAATCATTGTGATTTGTTTTTTTCATCTAGTGATGGCACACTGAATCCCAATGGCGTGCGCTTTGGGAGTGCTGAGATCTATCACATAGGTGGTATGAATTGTGGATATATTTCTGTCTTGTTTTTTATGTGACAAAGTATTGTTGTTCTGAGATTATGGGCATTTGTGAATGAAGCTTGCAGTCTTATATTCATATCTGTTGTTCCATTGCATTGATTAAAGTGTGTCGGTGTGGTGTGTGTGTGTGTTGTGTGGTGTGTGTTTTAAGAGAAAGAGAGGGAGAGGTTGGAAGAGGGGAGAGACAGAATCAATATTCTCAGCATAGTGTGTCATGAATGTGTATGTTATTCTGCCCTGCTAATGTCATTGCATTTGATTTGTTTTCTGTGGCAGCATGTGCATAGGTTGCTATATTTCAGGTCAACGGTGAGCAGTTGTATGTTTATGTGATTTTTTTTACCCTCTGTTTAGTATAGTGATTGTAATGATTGCCCATGTGTCCTTATTTAACTCTGTGTGTGTGTGTGTGTGTGTGTGTGTGTGTGTTTTGGAATGTTTGAGACAGAGAAGACTCGTATACCAGAATGATTAGAATCGTTGTGCTGTTAATATGTAAACAGCATTTTATGACTGGTTGCAGTGGAATCCTTCAAGGAGATCCAGGACAGTGTGTGTGTGTGGCCCATCGAAGCCGGGATGGGCTTGAGGAACGGGTGGTGCTGTTCCTGAAGATGGTGCCCGGGGTAGATCTTACCAATGACCTTATCGCCAACATCAAGACCCACATTCGAACCTATCTCTCTGCCCGTCATGTTCCCTCTGTGTTTCTCTCCATTGCTGACATTCCTGTGAGTTTCCTGGGGTTTGGCAGTTTTTTCCCCCTCATGTTTCCTTTTTAAAAGGAGAACTGAATGAGTTAATCAGATATATGTATGTATATATATATTTATGTATAAGTATATATATGTGTGTGTGTGCGTGCATGCGCATATGTGTGCGCATGTGTGTGTGCGCGTGTGTGTGTGTGTGTGTGTGTGTGTGTTGTCAGTACAACACTATGTTAATCTGACAGTAAATGGTTTCAGTCAGTGAGTGTGTGTGTGTGTGTGTGTGCGTGCTCGCATGAGTGTGCCTGCAGATCTGTGAATCCAACTTTTAAGATATATTGTACCATTTTATAGAAAGACCCAGTTGGTATTTTTCTCAGTAATGAAAGAAGAGTCGGAAGTGGATTAGTCAGTTGCCAACAGATGAAATCAATCTGCTGCTCATGTTCCATCCTCAATCTCTCTGTTAAGCTGCCAACTGCCCAAATTTTCTCAGGAATTTCTGGAATTTTGAAATTATTCCTGAAATACCAAATTTATTGAAAAAAAATCTTGAATGTCAAAATTGTGTTCAGTAATGTGGGGTATAGGGGGCCATTTTTGATTGGGGATGATAAAGTATTGCAGAACACAGCCCAAATGATATGTTGATGGAAACAATTATATGCATGGAAAATGTGTTTTCTTTTTAAAATGTTTCATTTGTTATTGAAACATAAGGGAGTTAGAAATGGTCAGTGTCAAAAGTGGAACGGTCCCCAGTTAGCCCATCCCCACCCCCACCCCCCTTCATCCTATGTTGCAGTGAACCAAGAAGATAACTTCTTGCTTGCCTAGATTATTGAAAAGATAACTGCAATAATGAACTTTGTTTATGTATTTATCTTCTGTATTGCACATTTCTTTAAGTCAGTGGTTATGTTGGGACTTTAAAGAACAAGTGCACAACTCCGACAAACCATACCGTCTCCCCCATGGTTTTGCTCATCCCCCTGTCCCCATCTACATGTTCATGTGATCTTGACTATAATAATGATGATGATAAGTATGACTGTAGTCATCATTTTAAGAAAAAATGCAACTCAGATTTTTGGTAAGAAATTGATGGCAAAGAGATTTGGTGGCCTTCTGTGGTCAGAAAATGCCCCAAGATGAGGCTGTTGCCTTTGCTCTCTGTGTGCAGTACACAATCAGCGGGAAGAAGGTTGAGGTGGCGGTGAAGCGAGCCATCTCGGGTATGGACGTCCCTCAGCGCGGCGCTCTGGCCAATCCGGGCAGCATTGACCTGTATTACAACATCCCTGACCTCCAGGGCTACTGACTGAGTGGACTGACTGACATGCATGTTCACAGCCACGTGCAAAGGACAGGCGATCTTGACAGTTTCTAGACTTGGATTTGCTCTGCATTCGCAGAAGAGCTAAACTCACGATAGCAGTTTACTACAACAGACTGGTTAACAAATTTGCATGCACGGTAACATTCACAGGGTAAAAGCATATCCCCCCCCCTCCCCCCCCCCCCCCCCCAATTATTCTTTGCATGAGCAGCAACTTGACCAGTCCAGTCTGACTGATAAATAGTGGCCGTTATGCTCTCTGATGTGCTTTGTACACAAACATAGATGGTAAAAATGTGCATGACCACACAACAATACATGCAGCTGTAATCTCCACACATGCGCATGCATGCACATGAGCATGTGTGCACACATGAGTGGACGCACATGCACACATACATCCGTTTTAGTTTTTCTTTGATATGTCCCACTGTAATAAAATGACTGGACAAGTGGATTTTAACTCTTTCGTTCCTACTTTTATATGAACCATTACTTCCTCTTGTTCCTAGATTCTTATAATACGAGTATTCCCTTCATTCCTGGATTTAGAGAAAAGAAAAAGAAGTGTAAAGTGAGAACTGCCACGTGTGCAGTAGCAAACCGGCCAGAATAGAGCGGCGACCACTTTCCCACTCTGTAGGGGCCATCTGGCATCCATTCCATTCATAAACACTGCCGCGCAAGCGACCCGGTCATGACGTATACCGATGACGCGACCCGCGCGAAGTTCAAAGCGCTTACCGCGAGAACCGATTTTCCGGGCTGCAGGAAGGAAAGGAGGGATTTTGTGGTGCCCGGTTTTCCGGGCTGCAGGAAGGAAGGGTAGGATTTCTGCAAACCGGAAAACCGGGTTGTAGGGATGAAAGAGTTAAGGTTGTGAAGTGGACTGTCATCTTTAAGATAAGATTTCTGTACTGTGAAGGGTATTCACACATGTTTAGTTCCAAACCTTCATGTGTATGGCGAATTTCCACCTGTGCTGTTATTTGTACATGAATTTGTTGTGTTTCAAGAAATGGTTGACAGGGACATTAATCTTGATTCATTTTGTGGCATACCAGATGGGACGGTGATATCATACTCAAGTGTTTTATTAATTAATTTATTTATTCAGTGGGCCATACTCTGTGCTTTCTTTCATGAAATATCCTAGCATCCACCAGGCCTGAGAAATACTGACTCCTGCTGTGTTGAGCAGGAAGTTGAGCGAAGTTTCAGTCTTTATTTTTAGTCCGTAGCCCAATCAGTTCTGGGTAGATGCCAAGCAGGGCAGGAAAATGTCACAAATCCTGTTTAATGGGACTTCAGCTTATAACATTCCAGCCTGCAAGTCCATGGCACTAACCACTGGACTAAACTGGCTGAAACACTGGTGACTCATTGACAGGAAGGAGACTGGAGAGTGGGTTGTTGCCACAGAATGCTTGATGTCAGTTTCATAGTTGGAGTGTTCAAGACAGAGAAGACTCGCATACCAGAATGAATAGAATCGTCGTGTTATCAATATGAAGGTCATAACGTGTTTAACTTGGTGCATTACTTGGTTTACTGTGTGGTATTAGGTTTTATTGTTTGTTTGACGTGTGTTTGCGGCCAGGTTTTGCTCATGTTCCTCTGTTAACATTTTGGTGACTGCGTTCAGTGTGTGTGTAATATTTATGATTTCTTTTGACATGTTACACTGTGGAACTGCAACATTCCGCTATAGGCTCGGTTGGACAATTCATCTTTGCTTGTTTCTTTTCCTCTGTAGGAAATGTTGATTTGACCTGCAGCTTGACTGTAGTTTCACCAGTGATGGCTCTATTGTGTATGCCAGATGAACAAAAGAAGTGACTGGATCCACATGGAGTGTGCCTATTATGTGTTCTCCAGACAAACGTTTGTAAGGTCTGGTATATTTTTTACAGAGACATAGCTGGGAAAGGAAAGATATTTGTGCCTTTTTTCTGGTTAGAGTTCCACCACTTCCCGTTGATCTTTTGGAATTTCTGTCTGCATCCTGTTCATGAATTGGCTGTCTATTTACCACACTTTGTTGTCGACAGTGTCACATTGTCAGGTTTGAAGCTCACTCATAGTGGTTCATGCGAGGACTAAGGCTCTGCAGTAGGCTGACCTCGCTGAACAGTGCATGACAAGCTGGCTCAAGAGAGTTGCTTACTTGAGTGGGCAGCCCGGCCAGTTGAACAAATCTGTTGTGGCGTTCAGAGACTGCTTGGAAGTGGTTGGTGACCTGCTCCAGCCAACGGCACTCTGACAAAGGGGGATTGTGGGAAAGCGAGGTGAGATGCTTACGCTCTCCCCTCTGGATGTGTCTCTGAAAATCATACAAATCGCTTTCTCAGAAAGGTTTTTTTTTTTTAATGTTATGTTTTTAAAGAAGAAAATGTGGTTTACTTGTGAAATGGCAATAATTCTACAAGCACATCCGACTTCAACTGTTTCACTGCATCACTTTTTTTTCTTTTTTGTTGTTGTGTAGGAGCCACAATCAGACAGTCAAATTTCATGATGGATTTGACCATGACTATTCTTATGTCTGGTTTCTACCCCTGTGATGATTTTTGACAGCAGTTCAGATAGTGATGGCACTGTTGATTAAGAGCAGCAATCCAGTCTTCATTTATTAAACATGAATTCATGTTTTTAACCCGTGTTTTGACAGATTACTACAGCCAGAAGGGGAATTTAGTAACGACACACAAACTGTAATATAGCAAGTGATGTATATTTTATTTGTCATTCCAAGACAGTATTAGCTGATGCTTTATATTTATCTTCAATATTAGAATGCAGATAATACATACTCACAAACTGTAACGTAGGAAATGATAAATATTTCATATTTTATTTAACCGTATATTCTTAACAGTTTTTAAATCAGATGGATGATTCTTTAACAGAAGCCAAAGAAAAAAGATTGAAATGGTTAAGAAAAAAGAAAAGAAAGACCAGCACACTAGCTGTAATTCATGGTTATGTATCCACAGTAAAAATACTGAAAGTAGCACCTTCCACATCTGAACCATAATCTCCCATCTGAATGTGTTATCTTTCTTTTGAAGGTATTTCATATAATCAAGAAAGGGGAAATCAGTGGATACTACTGACATTAATTTGAAAGAAACTGAAAACTACGTAAACATAGCAGACATGTTTTATGTTGAATCATTTTCGATAATGACAAAATCATTGGAAGATGAAAAAAATGTGTTTGATAAACAATGGATATATTGGCAAAAAATGCTTGTTCTTTCTCACCTTTTTGTCTCCCTCCACCCCCTATCCCACAGTCCCCTGCCACAAAAGAGGAAAATAAACCTTGTCAGCTTGCAAGTCCTAGTTCTTACTGAAGTGGGTGATGATAAACATAAGCACACAGAGCTGCTGAACAGTCAGTCGTATGCACAGCTGGAGTGACAAAGCCAAAATTACACCCTCCCTTCCTCCCTCTACACCCACCACCACCACCACCAACAACAACAAAACACACAAAATATTTAGTTACACTTCTTCTTAGCCCCCCCCCCCCCTCCCCGCTTCCTCCTCCCCCTTATTGATTTGCTTTACTCATCACTGACATGTAAATTTCCGATCACTCCCTGTCTGCTTTCTCCATTCTTAGTTGTCTGTTTGTCGATGAAAATTTCTTTGCTAAATCATTTTTGTACTGGTAGTTCTTGCTAAATTATTTTCGGACTGTTAGTTCTTGCTAAATCATTTTCGTACTGGTAGAAATTTATACCTTCACGTTCTTTCCCTCCAAACTTTGTAGTTGTTCAGTGAGACTTACAATAAGTGTGTGTGTGTGTGTGTGTGTGTGCATGCGTGTGTGTGCATGTGCGTGTGTATACGTATGTGCATATATGTGTGTGTAAAAAGATTGGGCTGTTTGCATCTAAACAACACGTTGATAGTAATACTCTTTTTGTGGTGGGATATTATGCATATATTTGTATGTTTTTTGAGAGATAAGTGTCATTTATTTTTGTGTGAGTCACAGCTGAGAAGTGCCACATATATTCTCTTGGGAAGCATACTGCATTTCTGTTTTTATATTAAATGAGTTATATGGATCAGTAATATGTAGATGATGTAGAATTTTGTTGATTCATATGTCATAAATGCTGTTTGAAGGGTAGTAAGGTAAAATAACAAAAATTTAGTTGATAAAGAATTTCTAGTTTGCATTCTTTTTCAGTATAGGCTTGGATTGATACTAGTAATGATACAAGTGGAAAAAAATTAACTTCCTTAATGAACTTTTTATTTCCCATATTGTTTTAGCTTCGCGTAGGGGGAAAATAAGAACATTTGACATGCAATTGTGACATGTTTTAATGTCTGTCCATTGGATGTGGGGAAGAAGTTTTTGCGGTGTTCAGCTCTGTCTTGTGGATTTTATCGATCTGTACTATATCTGGGATTGCCTTTTATGTTGCTTTTTTTTTTTTTTTTTTTTTACTGTGGAAATGTTGGTTGATTTGATCTCTTTGGGGTTTGTTTGTTTTGCATTTTAAAACATGTGAAAATGGCTATTATAATGATTTTGATGTGGGCTGCATATTTTTTTGGAGAAAAGTGTATCGGAGCCATTTGTTTTCTTTATTTTTAAACACATATGATTTAAAGTGCAGTGGCAGCTTCTGTATGTATGTACTAAAAAAAATGTATTCAATCAAGTGATTTTCTTTTTTTTTTTTACTTCTGAGTTTGTTACTTATTCCAAGTTTTATAGTCATAGAACTGAATTTGTGAAGAACTATTCCAGATTCAGTAGCATCAGACAGTTCACAGCTGGGTATTCCATCGTACACATGTTCCTAGTTCAGCTGTTTTGTTTCATTTTGAGATTCAGTTTCATCCTTCACTTCTTTCCAATGTTTCACAACTGACGGCAGTAAGTCTAGAAAGTTCCCCTCATTATCAGATGAAATGGATTGCTTAGAAGTGTTCGAAGATTAGGTGTAGTTTTTGTTTTTTGAAATAGATGCTGGGCCAAACAACAGCTTGCATGGGGAGTTGATGGGGCATTGGATTGAGGCAGACGACATTTATTAGATGTACACCTGTCTGTGTGTCCATGTAGATCACCTAGATGTTGTAAACCTCACATTTAGTCGCTGCAGTACATGCTTTGACTGATAAACATGATTTTTGACTGTGCAGACTGATTTTAAAACAATAATGATGAAATTGATATCAATGAGAGTATTATATCAGGGTATACATAAACACAACCTGAAACAAAATTCATGAAAAAAAAGTCATTGGTATATGCGCTCATGTCCACTTACACTGACCATTATCTGTGTTAATCATTGGGCCACACTCGTCCCTTTTTTTTTTAAACCTATAAAAGAATATCAATAAGTTCTTTGACATTGGTTTTGACACAATTAAAATTTTTGCTTTTTTTCATTCAAGCAGTCATTATCAGCAAATTTGACATGTGATCTTTAAAGCATGTGATCATATTACATTGTTAGTGCAGGCTGTTCCAACTAGACAGGGTGGTAATTTGTTTGAAAATACCTACAGTGTAATGAGCAACAAATCAGACCATTAACCTGGTATGAAACCGCTGATGATTTAGTTGGCTAAAAGTATATTTAGGAATTCATCATTTATTTCTGAAGTGAAAAAAAAGTAGAAGAAATATTTATGCCACATCAGGCTACACACACAGTGGGAGTCTCTGTTGTATGTGTTCTTGTTAGCTAAATGAAAAATATGCAGTTCCAGCTACTGTGTTAAGTGTGTGCATGCATGTATGTGTGTGTGTATATCCCCACTAACACCGTGCTTTTCTTAAGAGCCTTTCTTGCCTCAGATGGGTGAATGAAGCGAGTCTTTGTAGTGGCTCTGTTGGGGTGTGGGTGTGGGTGTGAATTTCTGTGGTAAATTTTGATATTTTTTATTTTGTGGTCAGTTACAACTGCTAGCATAACCAAATTTGACAGAACAGTAAATAAAGATCAGACGCTCCAGCCATGCCATGTGGAAAGATATCACCAAGTGTTAAAGTAAGTAAGTCTACTGTATGTATTTTCAGCAGTTTTCAGTACTGCAGAATTAACTTTTTAAAAATTGAAATATTACATAACATTCTACCAGATCAGATCATTTAAATCTTCCAAGGAGAGGAGTGTGTGTGTGTGTGTGTGTGTGTGTGTGTGTGTATGTGTGTGTGTGTCACTCTCTATCTACATATATATAAATATATATGTAACGAGAGAAAAAAAATATATATATAGATATCTCTCTCTCTATGTCTCTCTCTCTCTCTGTATATATGTACATATAGATAGAGAGAGAGAGAGATTACCAAATACAGAGCTAGGAAGAACTACATCTAAATATATCTTTCCAAATATGGCTAAGTAAGACCATGCAAGTTTGTCATTTATGGAATTGTATCTGTGTCTCTCTCTTCCCTGTTTGTCCAAGCTGCCCTTTGCTTTTCAGTCTCTTGTGGCACGCATTCAACAGGCGAGTCAAAATTGACACACTGTCTCTTATTTCACTTGTTTTAATTGTTCAGATTTGAAAACCAGCAGAATTTCTGTTAACGAGTTTTTGCTTTAATTAAGCTAATAACGGGAAAGCTAAGTTCATCTGCAAGGTGTGCGTCCAAATGCATATTTGTTGAAAAATGCAGCCTAAAGAGGAATGTTCAGCATGGGCAGTATATGTTTTAATTAGAAAATAGGGTATATCTGAGTGCTTTTCGGTATTTTAAAAAGATGTTTTGTTTGTTGATATATAAGGTCCTCTAATTGCGCAAATCATTTTCAAATCTAACTGCTTGCATTGTTTGCTAGAAACATGATTTATGATATGACAGTTTCAGGAAAGGCATACAAAGTTACGTTTCAAAACCTTGATTGAAATCTATCTGCATATAGAGTTACGCTTTAAAACCTTGATTGAAATCTATCAGGTGATTTGTAGTTTTAAAACTTTTAACAACTGTCAGTGATTTTTTTTTTCTTGTGAGTTTTAGATTTGTTTTGAGAGATAGTCTCAGCAATCTCAACAGCTGTGTAGTTCCAGGTGTAACTCCCACTTTGTATTTTCTGGTCCTGGGTCCACCATAGTGTCAATGTGGTGTTAAGAATCTTGTAACGTCATCAAAATTTAAGATTTCACCTCGAATCAGTTCACATGCATAATGAGAAATACATTTTATGAACATTCATGCATGCAGGTTTTTTAATTGTGTTTGAATCAAGGCCATTTTAAAGGTTTTTAGCCATCGTCAGACCCGTTCTTAATGCTATGATTCATTTTAAAGGTAATGACAATTTGTGCAGCAGTAAAAAGACAATCAGCTTTGACGTGGAGACAAGCTAATGGCTTTGGTTTAAGCTTTGAGGTGGAAACAAATTAGTGGCTTTGGTTTTTAAATGTGCTGGTTATTTCTTACATGTTGATTGACTTGTTATCTTTTTTGTTTGTGTATGTTGTGTCTGTCTGTCTTCATTTTTGTTACATGGGCTTTTTTTTTATCATTCATATTTAACAGACAGGCTCAAAATTGTAGCTGAGTTCTTTCTTTCTTTTTTTTTTCGATAGAAAAACTCGACTTTCAGAGGAGGGAATGTATCATGGGAGAGTAATGAAATTTAAATGGTAAAGAAAGTTTTACTTTTTTTACATTAAAAAAATCAAGTCATTTAATGCAAACTTTCAGCTTGGTCTCAAACTTAGAAAGGAAGGATTCTGAATTGATCTCAAGAAGTTTTTTTCTTTCCTTTTTTTTCTTTGAGGAAGAGGTGGGAGGGGAGGGGGGGGGGGGGGGGGGGGGGGCTTGGGTAGATGGATCAGCTGGTGTTTTGGGACCTGAATTTCACATGCAATCAATGAAGCTTGTTTAAAAATATATATTTGGTATAATTGGTCGTGATCTCCCAAGTTGTCAAACATTTTTGTAAAGAAATGTCAATGCTGCAGCTGATATTTTTCATCTGCTGCAGAGAGACACATGTATCATTATTTTTGTTGTTTCTTCTAATCAGGTACTCGTGTGCATGAATACATGTGCGTGGACATGCGCACATACGCATGTGCACACACACACACACACACACACACACATGCATGCGCACACACACACACATGCATGTGCGCACACGCACACACACACACATTTGCAAAATATCTACACAATCCTGTAGTGTAGTTGCAATTAAACCTCTCCAGAAGAAGGGTAATGTGCATGGGTGAAGGGCGTGGGGCATTTGTGCATAATTCTGCTGTCTTCAGTGGAAGTACATGCTCTATATAGCTTCAGGGGACACTTGCTCCATATCAGTACCGTAGTTTTGTAGCTTAGGAAGGCCAGTTACTGTGTTGTTTGTATTTCAGCAGTAAAACCAGGTGTACATAAGTGGGTGTTGAATCTACAGGCCCAGTCATGCTAATTTTCAACAGAATGGAATACTCCTGAAACACGACAAAAGGCATCAAAAGAAAGCTGAAGCCAGAGATGTGTGAAGGTTTCATGTAATTACTAGTTCACAGAATACAGAGGAATTAAGGGTATGGAGACCAGCATTTCTGCTTTGGCTACTCTTTAGGCTTTTTTTTATTTTGTAATGTCTGTGGCTGCAGATTTTATGTTCAAGAATAGTCCAGCAGTCATGTAGTTTTTATTATGTGTATGCACAGTTTTTGGTGTTCTGTGAATCAGTTTGGTGTTTTGACATATTTATTTTGAAACAAGAACAAACATATTATTTGATGCAAAACCTGTGATATGAAAACTGGTGAAAAATGGTAAAATGTCTTGTAACACATTTTCCCACGGTATTGTTGTAAAATTGATTCTCTGTACTATTGCTAATCAAGAGCAATAAAGAAAGGGAAGGGTTTTCGTGTAATATTGTTTTGTGTGCCTGCATGTGCATGATTATGTAATAATGATGGTAATAACACACTTACACAGGCCTGATCCATGACAGAGGTGCTTTACAAAATGTGAGTGCTGTTTTACACACATTGATGAAAAACAAAACAAAAAAGAAAAACCGGACTCACTCATGCAAACCAAACCAAACCAAACCCACCGCCACCACACACACACACACAAAACCTAAGATGACTTTCACAATGGCCCCTGCCCTTATCTCCATCCTAACCATTAACATCCTTCCTACTTACTTCTCTATCAGATCCATAGAACAGCAATATTTATTTTTCTTTTATCCACACGGCAGCATGTTTAATGCCCCATATATGGCAACACCTTTTTTTTTAAAAATACGACACGGTCACATCTTCTCAGTGTCCAACACGGTAGTTTCTTTCCATGTTTCTCTCTGACCATGTTGACAGTTTTGGTAGTCATGTAGATGCGTCGAACAAATGCATATGCTGCATGCATAGTATACTCTCGAGCAAATCAGTCGCTAACGTGATCCGAGTTTGTATTTGATTGTAGTTTTGCAGTCTTCTTGATCCACGACGTAGTCGGTTGTTTACACCGTTGGCAAGTCTGTGCGCATCTTACGTGACCTTTCAGTTCCCGTGAAATTTCCGGAAGCAGTGCTGTCGTCTGCTACATTCCATCATTTACATCTGCCCCCTTTTCATGGATTTGATACTGTGTTCAAGAATGTGCAGTTATTCGGAAAATATTTCTGTGAATGAAAGAGATACGTTTGTACTTCTTATCACTTGTTTATGAACATTTGGAAAAAAAAAAGAAGTTAAAACAGTTATTTTAAAACCAATCTTAATGTCCCTTCTTTGTAGAACTTAAATCAGAAATAATGACAGGAGTAACCACTGCTCCCTTCTTCTTCTTCTTCATAAAAGGCTGGTTCACTCAAAAACGAGTAGGTCACCAGCGCGCATGTTAAAAAATAAGATAAAATAAAGTGCGACTCAGCCTGTTGGCCCCTGGAGCAAAATTTGGCAACAAGGGGTCGCACACGATATTCAAAAAGTTAAAAGCAATGGCCAGGTTCAGGCCCAGATAACCATAAAATATCTGGGGAAGTTAAAATATAAAAATTAGTCAATACGCAGATCTCAAGACTGTCGTATCAATTTGATTTTTAAATGAGACTGCATTTGTGGCAATCTTGATGGCACCCGGCAGTGAGTTCCACAGCCGTACAGAACTAGGATAAAATGAATGTAAATGGCTGTCAATATTTGATGCAGGTATGGCACAAGCTTGACCGCCACTCCTGGTGCTACTTTTATTCAATACTAGTTGTTCCATTGGGATATCAATTAGTTTAGCTCTGCCTTTGAAGAAGATATTAAGTTTGATAAAAGCTCTTCTCTCTTCTAAGGGTTTCCATTCTAATTTCCTCATGTTCTTCCTAGTATTCCCTTCCTCTCTGATATGGTTCCCTGTTACGAACCGTGCTGCTCTCTTCTGAATCTTTTCGAGGTTATCAATGTCATTTAGATTGTAAGGATCCCAGTCTGAGC
>CM065739.1:31975335-32002835 GCA_033310375.1 Conus canariensis
CACAGACACACAGACACACACACAGACAGACATACACACAACACACACAGACACATACAACAGACAACAACAACAGACAGACAGACAGACACACACAAACACACACTCACACAGACAGACAGACAGACAGACACAGACAGACACACACACACACACACAGATTATTTAAGACGTTTTCCGGCAAGGAAGGGGGAGAAAAGTTACTCCATCAAAATCTTGTCCCTTTTTCTTTTTTCTTCAAACGTATGCGATGGCAAACTCGTGACTATTGTCGTTTTTACGGTATAAAATCCACGGGGCAAGAGTCGTTGTACCCTCCTGGAGTGGTTCCGGTTCTCCGTTGGATATGGTTTAGGTTTGGGTTGGGTCCGGTTAGGTTGAGGTTCAGACTAGGGTTAGGGTCAGATTAGGGTCAGGGTCAGTTAGGGTCAAGTACGGGTTATGGTCAGGTTAGGCTAAAGGTCAAGTTAGGGTTAGGATCAGGTTACAGTTAGGGTCAGATTAGGCTTAGGGTCAGGTTAGGGTTAGAGTCAGGTTACGGTTTGGGTCCAGGTTAGGGCTAGGGGTCAGGTTAGGGTTAGGGTCAAGTTGGGGTTAGGGGTCAGGTTAGGGTCAGGTCAGGATCAGGGTCAGGCATTTCGGAATTGAAAAAAAAAATCTTCCCGGTGTTTTCTCTCTCATCACAGTCCCAATCTCCAACAGATAAACATGCCGCCACCCCCTTGCATCCCACCCCACCTTGAATCCACCCTGGATGGGGTGGCAGAGGATCCGATAGTTCCAGTGAGCCAGCTCGGGTACATCTGCGCCTTCGCCGACACCCGAGCTCGTGGCATTGAGCAGCATGGTGGGCAGGTAGGCGAAGTTCTCCAGGTAGTGTTTGTCCCCCGTGTAGGACGTGTAGCGAATCTGCTCCTGGAACACAGGACCGTCACTGAGGTGAGCGATAAGTTGTCAGGGGAAAGAAAACTGATGAGCAGCTCCCTTCGTCTGTGGAGACGACTTGAGGAACGGTCTGTTTTGGACAAAGAGAGAGAGAGAGAGAGAGAGAGGAGAGAGAGAGAGAGAGAGAGAGAGAAATACGAATACTAATAGGCTTACTAATACGTATACGAATACGAAGACGAACATTTATTCGGATTAAGGCCAGTTCCATACTGAAGGGGTGATACCTGCAATACACATAATATCAGTATTATCATGAAAGAAAATGCAAAGAAAAAGCAAGTATATATGCACCATAAGAGAGAGAGAGAGAGAGAGAGAGAGAGGAGAGAGAGAGAGAAGAGGAGTGGAGGTAAAAAGAAAGATGTGGGGCGAGGCGTGGTGGAGGCACTACAGAACTCTGTGCGGTAGTTGTGTACTAACTTAAGTAACGTTATTTCAAGATTTGAAACTCTTTCTTGTGGCGAGAAGAGAAAACACATTCATAGGTTTTAAACTATAACTGGTCTTGCTTTACTTTACACAGAGTGAGTAAGAACTGCTTCACAAACGAGAAAAGCTACAAACCAATAGAGTGAATCATTGTCAAAGCAACTGTCTCTTTCCCACCTACACGCTTCTTTTCCCGTGGTCCTGTTTTTTTCCCTTTATGGATGGATTGTTTGAACGTGCACACCGGGCTGACCCCGGCCTAGGGGTCAACCTACATTCAGCTGCACCAGCAGAAGCTGGACATGAAGCCATACCTGCAGTTCAAACCAGGACTTGGCCTCTAACTGATGGCGGTCACTGTCGAACGGTTCGTGCAGCTCGTCGTCAGTCGTCCAGGCGCCCTCCAGGTAGCAAAGCAAAGGCTTAAAGTACTTCCGGTAGTCCCGCACCGAATGGTCTCCGTCCCGCCATGCCTTGAACCACCTCCGCATCTCCACGATCTGACGGGGAGCAAACACACACACGCACGCACGCACGCGCGAGCGCGCGCACACACACACACACCACGCACGCACGTACGCACGCACGCGCGCGCGCACACACACACACACACACACACACACACGCACATATTAATATGTCACGTAAGGTCTATAGATATGAATTAATGAGGATGACATCAACGTACCTGTGTCCAGGGCATATGGCAGAAGCAGTATATAATCTTATGCACTCAGTATCAACAGTGTTAGTCCTGTCAGGCTGTGTCCAAAGCTCATCATCTGATATAAATCAATGTCCAGTTGGGGCACATGAACTAAAAAAAAAAAAAAAAAAAAAAAAAAAAATCAAAAAGAAGAAAGGAAAAAGAAAAAAAAAGGAGCAATGAAAGTGGAAAAAAGGAAGAATGGAAAAAGGAGAGAAAGGATCAAACACAGTATCAACAGCAAAGAGAGAGGAGGAAAAAACCACCATAGACTGGAAAGAGAACATGAAACAAAGAGAACAAATAAAACTGAAGAAAGGAAAACAACAACAACAGCGACAACAACAACAACAATGAAGAGAACAACAAGAAATGAAGAAAACAACAACAACATCAACAACAACAATAAACGAAGAAGGAAAAAAGCTGGGAAAAAGAGAAAGCGATGAAAGAGAGAAAGAATACATAGCAGAAAGGGAAAGAAGTGAAAATGAAGGAATGAAGGGAAACAAAAATAAAAGAAGGAAAGGGAAAAAAGAAAAGAAAGAAACAAAGAAAGACAACAATACAAAGAAAATATAAAAAGAAAAATAAGAAAATGAAAATAATCAGAGAATAAAAATAGAAAAAAAAAAACAAAACAAAAAAAAAAAAAACAAAGCGCAACAAAACAAAACAAACACAAACAACAACAGAAAAAAAAAAACCCAACAAAAATCAAAGAATGTCGAAGATTCGTGGTCGACCCCCATCCCTACCCCCCACGCCTCCCTTCCCCCCACCCCACCCCACCCCCGCCAACAGACCTGCCCCTGCACGGTGTCTTTCTTCAACACTTCAGGGGGCACTTTCGGAAAAGCGATCTCCTCCGTGGCGTGGTAATCCCCGGACCACGTGGACGGCCTCCTCAGCATGTAGTCGTTGTGCCGGGTCCGGAACTCCACGCCGTTCAGAACCGCGACGACCTCCCCCATGCCGCACGTGCGCACGTGGTCACTGTGGTCGTGCATAGCGGCGACGGAGCGTGACGTGTGAGTGTCGGTGAAGTATGACTTGGTACCGTCGTTGCGAAGACGTACCTGGAATCGAAGGGTAAACGTTCTGACCGCTACGGCTGTGTACCAATTGGGGGATGTTTTTTTTTTTTTGGTGCAGAGGATGTTTTTTTTTTCTTTCTTTTTAACCTTTAGCCCTGACGGCCATCTTGTTTTGTATTGGAGATTATAAGTGATTTTCAAAAGAAAGAAGTTGAATTAGAAACCAGAGTGCTTCAAGTTCGTCTATGTCAAGTCAAGTCACAGGTTGAGATTTACATCCTATCTGCCGGAGGCTCTTGAAGACAAGGCATACTTGCAGATCGAAGTCTGCATTCTTCGTGGCAGTTATTGCCGTTGGCAGTAGTGTTGTGTCTGGTTCCAGATGGGGACTGTGCTCTCTCCGCTCTGATTCCGTGTGACCTTCGGTTCTCTTCGTGGTGTTGGTCGGCCGACGGTGGGCGTCGGTTTTCTTTGCCTCTTTCGTCCTCAAAAGGCCTGTCTTCAGGGCCACCAGGCGGCCTGCTTCATGCTCGGGTGGCGATGGTCCTGTGCCACATGAAGCCTCCTCAAACAGGGAGCAGGACGAAAGCAGCTGGAGCGCTGCGCGAGAACCGTCTATAGTCCACGCAGACTACGCTTAAGAGGGCAATTTTTCAGCCCAACTTCGAGAGGGGTGCCCCCATGCCCTGCCGTCAAAAGCGTGGGATCCCAGGCCACGGTGATCGCAGCCAGGCAGCGCTCCATTGCCGATCGCCCCACATATTCAGGAGCCGCCCCTCAGCACAGGCTAGACCCGCCGCACCCACATGGCTGGAAGGATCGCTGCGCGGCCTGACACTGATCTCTCACATCAGTGTCCCTCAAAGGAGAGCTGCCACCTCTCCCTTGGTTCTCGCTGCGATTCCACACCGCAAGGAACTGAAATTTCTTCTATGTTTTTCTTCATTCTTTTATAATCTGTCTGTCTGTCTGTCTGTCTGCCGTTCTATCCATTTCTCAGTCTGTCTGTCTGTCTGTGTAATTCACCGAATTTTGTAAGCTTCCAGGCCGTCAAATTCCTCGATTGTCGAACGTAATCAAACCAAACCGTGTCATATACAAACACAGCTAGCCACGACTGACGACCCTCTCAGATTTTTTTTTTCTCCGCAAGAACAGCTAGCTCAAGACATTAAACCATATGATTGATAAGAGAATTAAGATATTCTTAGCTCCTCCTTCCTCTATCTCCCTTACACACACACACACACACACACACACACACACACACACACACACACACACACACACACACAAGCGCACGCGCGCTCATACCTTCAAAACCCACAAGTGGGTTCCTCAGATTTTCAAATGCCCTTCCATTCACGTAAAGAAGCCAACCCTGTTTACGCCGGTCTAGGACTATACCCCGTCATGTACGCAAAATTAGAATGTTCTACGAGGTATAATTTTTTTGTGGGTGGGATGGTTTTACAGCTGATCTGTTGAGACCTACCTATGAAACATTTCAAAAGTGCATTTTGCAAATGATTAATTTAGAAGGGCTGAATTATTTTGAAAACTTTTATGGCGATAAGAAAATTGAAAAGATCTGTGGAAGAGAAAAAAAGAAGAAAAACAGGAGAAAAAAAGGAAGAAAACTGGGTTTCTTTAAAAAAAAAAGTGGATTTTCAGAGGGGGGGGGGGGGGGGGGGGACTTCATTTTCTCGTCGGACAAGTACACACACACGCGCGCGCACGCAGGCACACTCGAGCGAATAAATGTATGAATGAACCCAAGCACGCTGGGCGAGAACACAAACACACACGCAAACTATCACAGATGAACACAGCATTACCATCACATCTTTCGATCCGCTCGCTATAGTCTATTTCGGCAAAACACTGCGATTTGGAGGACATTTATTTTGAATCTCCAGACTGTCGTTGTTCGACTCTATTTACTGGCCTTCACTTCACTTCTGGTGATGGGTATGGTCAGGAATGACTGTTAGTATTGTTGTGATGGGAAGGAGGGGGCACAGAGAAGCACATGCCACTATCCTGTCCTCTTCTATGTAGGACAGAATTAGTTTCTCTCGAGAGAAGCAACGATACTTGTAGAGTATATACAAAGTAGAAAAGGTTTAGACGAGGGAGAGTTAGACGAGGGAGGGTTGAGGGTGCACTGGATGCATGTTCACTTACTTCCAGGGGATAAAAAAACGAAACTTCGGTTCCGTACTGTTTAATTAATATGATAGCCTACTGGTTTATCACCTCGCAGCCTAGATATGTGTCTAATGGATGAGGTAGGGGTTGGAAATGTCCCCGGATCTCCTTTGCAATTATGAGCGCTTTGCACTTTCGATTTACAATATAAACTTCGCAGTGCCCCTCCCGCTCCTTTATAAACTACCGATCCGCCTTCTCTCCTTCCGGTCTGTTCACACTGATCTGCTTTCATTAAGGTTCAGCAGTTATGGGGATTATTTATAGATGAAATAAAAAGCTGTTACTCCCCTCCACTAACGTTCGGTGATCAAAGCTCAGTCTTCATTGATCAATCAGTTTTGTTCGTTACATATTTATTTGTCTGATTTTTGTTACGTCGATTTCGAAGAGGGGTCAAATGGCGGGACGACGGGGTTGCAATTCATTATTTATCATATTGTCGTCTCAGTACTTTTAATTACTGACCTGTTTAATGCCCGAGTCTCCAGCTGATCTGGCGCTCTCTTCAAAGTGCAGCTGCTGTAGAATGAGTTGGCGCGCCAGTTGTGACGTCATCTTCTCCAGCTGCGTCACGCGTGCCCTCAAGACGCGACGTGAAGATACTGTTCCGGTGAGGTCAAAAGCAGTCCATAAGAAGAAGAGGGAGACCAGTGGATGCATGATCAGAATATCTGTTAGAATTGATCAGTTGAAATTAATTTCTTTAAACACCAAATTAGTGTCTTCTGTTTGACACCCAGGCTTACAAATTAGCACCAGTATTGTTCATTGTTCATTTAATCATACAACAAAGAACAAAGGCGGAAGACGTCCTCCTTGTCTAACACAGAACTACTCCGTGAGAAGAAAGCACAACATTGCAACTTTGATACATGCCTTCTATTTATTTTGTGCATGTCAAAATGATATTAATCAAGCAGCTATCATTTAACCTCAGAATGGAGTATTTTTGGTGATATATAGTTATGATCTGCGTGGTCAAACGTTTTGTTGGTGTCAAAAGAGTAACTTCGACCATGTGTGCCTTGAGACTTTTTACTCAATATTAAATTTGATATGAAGTGAAGGGAATTTATATCGTTACTCAAACACTTTACACAGGACTTGAACACAACCCATTTCTATTTGTTTTAGCTGAGACACTGTTTGACCTTGTAACAGAAATTAATGTTCTGTCGTTTGATTTGTCTGATAAGTCGGTTTGAGATGAGTTGTTTTTAAGTTGTTATGTGTTGGCTATATAATTTAGCACACTTACTGAGATTTTAACGTGACTTTCAAATTGATATGAATGTTGTAAATTTGTATTAGCATTGCTTTAGCAATGACATGGTCTAAACGTTGTCTGGGTAAAAAAAAACAAAAACAATAATGTGAATTGATAAACCTGGAGTTCCTTCAGTGACAGTGACGTTGGCATTGGTATTGGTCAAAGCGATTTCTCAAACTGGTGTGGGTAAGGCCGACCATAACTGATAGTCAAGGCCGAACATAATCATGTCACAATCTAGTTGAACCAAGACTTATGATGTTGAGGTTTTGTATGGTATGAAGGATAGTATTTTTCCCTCTAGGTAATTAGTTCACCTGTTTGAATCAGAGGGCACCTAGAAGCTTGTGATGTGATATATTTGACTCGCAGTTTGTGTTGTGATACATTTGACTTGTTCAATGCAATATCAATAACTTACTCCTTCAGACACTAGGACTTATGTCTCCTCATCATGAAACAAGCGGCAACAGTACTGACAAAACTAAAAACCAGTCTGGAGAAACCGGAACACCGCTCTCACATCCAAGCTGAAATGACGAAGACATCACTACAGTCTTCAACATTTTTGTAAAAGCGGGGGAGGGGATAAAACTTATTTTCCAAATTTTCATCAAAGCTGGGTGGGGGTCGGGTGAGGGGAAAAGATCTAGTAAAAACGGGGCAAGAGTGGTGTGGCAGTGGTGAAGACGCGGGGGGGGGGGGGGGGGGGGGGGGGGGGGGGGAGGGGGGGAGGGAGGGGGCTCTCAGTTTGCAAATATTTAGAGGCGCTGTTGTCACATCTTCCCAATTCCAGTTTCCTATAGAAGCAGAGGGCAATTCCAGTTTCCTATAGAAGCAGAGGGCAATTCCAGTTTCCTATAGAAGCAGAGGGCAATTCCAGTTTCCTATAGAAGCAGAGGGCGGGCGGCGGGAGGTGTTGGTGATGGCAGGGGAACACACCATAGCACTTTTCCATAGTTCGGGACTTCAGATATTGGGGAAGGGGGAGGACAGAAGGAACTCTAACCCCGTCTCCTCCCCACAATTTTTTTATCGGAGCGAGTAGAGTGTGGTGCCCCCCATGAACACACCATAGCACTTTTCCATAGTTCGGGACTTCAGATATTGGGGAAGGGGGAGGACAGAAGGAACTCTAACCCCGTCTCCTCCCCACAATATTTTTTATCGGAAGGAATAGAGTGTGGTGCCCCACGGGACCCCCTACCCCCCCCCCCCCCACGGGACCCCCTACTCCCCCCCCCCTCCTCTCCGCCACCCCACGATTTCGATGCCACTGTCTGTCGACCGCTGTGAGGTAGAGAGATCTGAATCAGTCGAGCTATGTGACAAGATCAGCACACTCCCTCCAAGGAACAGCACAGAGAGATGTGAATCAGTCGAGCTATGTGACAAGATCAGCAGACTCCCTCCAAGGAACAGCACAGAGAGATCTGAATCAGTCGAGCTATGTGACAAGACCAGCAGACTCCCTCCAAGGAACAGCACAGAGAGATCTGAATCAGTCGAGCTATGTGACAAGACCAGCAGACTCCCTCCAAGGAACAGCACAGAGAGATCTGAATCAGTCGAGCTATGTGACAAGACCAGCAGACTCCCTCCAAGGAACAGCACAGAGAGATGTGAATCAGTCGAGCTATGTGACAAGACCAGCAGACTCCCTCCAAGGAACAGCACAGAGAGATGTGAATCAGTCGAGCTATGTGACAAGACCAGCAGACTCCCTCCAAGGAACAGCACAGAGAGATCTGAATCAGTCGAGCTATGTGACAAGATCAACACACTCCCTCCAAGGAACAGCACAGAGAGATGTGAATCGTCGAGCTATGTGACAAGATCAAACAGACCCTCCAAGGAACAGCACAGAGAGATGTGAATCAGTCGAGCTATGTGACAAGATCAGCAACTCCTCCAAGGAACAGCACGAGAGATCTGAATCAGTCGAGCTATGTGACAAGATCAACAGCACTCCTCCAAGGAACAGCACATGAGATGTGAATCAGTCGAGCTATGTGACAAGACAGCACATCCTCCAAGGACAGCCGAGAGATGTGATCAGTGAGCTATGTGACAAGAACAACAGACACCTCTCCAAGAACGCACAGGAGATGTGATCAGTCGAGCTATGTGACAAGACAACCAACTCCCTCCAAGGAACAGCACCAGAGATGTGAATCATCGAGCTATGTGACAAGACACAGACTCCCTCCAGGACGCACGAGAGATCTGAACAGTCGAGCTATGTGACAAGATCGCAGCACCCTCAAGGAACAGCACAGAGAGATCTGAATCAGTCGAGCTATGTGACAAGATCAAACAGCCTCCCTCAAGGAACAGCACAGAGAGATCTGAATCAGTCGAGCTATGTGACAAGATCGCAGACTCCCTCCAAGGACAGCAAGAGAGATCTGAATCAGTCGAGCTATGACAAGATCAACAGCACTCTCCAAGGAACGCCAGAGAGATGTAATCAGTCGAGCTATGTGACAAGATCAACAACTCCCTCCAAGGAACAGCACAGAGAGATCTGAATCAGTCGAGCTATGTGACAAGATCAACAGACTCCCTCCAAGGAACAGCACAGAGAGATTGAATCAGTCGAGCTATGTGACAAGATCAAAGACTCTCAACAGTCCTCCAGAGGAACAAGCACAGTAGAAGATGTGACAATCAGTCTGCTATGTGACAAGAATCAGCAGCACACCCTCCAAGGACAGCACAGAGACGATTGCAATCAGTCTGATCTATGGACAAGACAGCAGCACTCTCCTCCAGGAACAGACAGTAAACGGATCTAATCAGTCTGAAGCAAATGGACAGACAAACCCCTCCAAGGTGAACAGACAGTAGAAGGATCTAATCAGTCTGCTATGGACAAGACAGAACAACCCTCCCAAGGACGAACACAGAGCAGACGGAATCTACAGCTTGTACAGATCAAGACATAAAACGCACTAATGTGTGGAATCAATCGACAGTGACGATCACCACAGTCCTCCAGGAACAGACAGTAGGCATTAACAGTCGAGTATGTGACAATGAGTCAAACGCACTCTCCAACCAGTGTGTGAATCAATGACTATGTGAAACGATCACCAATACCTCCAAGGAACAGCAAAGAGATTGAATCAGTCGAGCTATTGACAAGATCAAACGGACTCCTCCAAGGCAGCACAGGAATCATGAATCAGTCGAGCTATGTGCAGATCAATGCATCGCACTCCATCCAGGAACAGACATAAAGAGACTCTAATCAGTCTGACTATGGACAGAAACGCACCTCCCTCCAAGGAACAGACAGAGAGATTGAATCAGTCGAGCTATGTGACAAGATCAGACAACCCCTCCAAGGAACGCACAGAGAGATGTGAATCAGTCGAGCTATGTGAACAAGATCAGCAAGACCCTCCAAGGAACAGCACAGAGAGACTGAATCAGTCGAGCTATGTGCAAGATCAATACAGAACAGCATCTCCAAGAGACCAGGACAGACAGTAAGACGTGCAACAGTCTGTGCTGATGTGACAGATAACGACTCCACCTCCAAGGAATCATGACATGAAGATGGATCCATCGAGTTGTGATCAATGACAGTAAAACAGCACTCTCCAACAGTCTGTCAGGACATGACAGTAAACAGATCGCAATAGTGTCTGGATCAATGACAGTAAAACAGCACTCCCCAAGGAATCAGACAAATGCAGTAAAACGGCTCTCAACTATTGCATGATCAATGACAGAAACGGCACTCTCCAAAGCTGCAGAGATCAATGACAGTAAAACGACTTCCAATAGCTGTCGGAATCAATGACAGTAAAGCACTCTCCCTCCAAGGAACAGACAGAAAACTGGCACTCTCAAGCTTGTGACAATGACAAAACGGCACTCTCCAACAGTCTGCAGGATCAATCAGTCAACAGGCATCCCTTCAACAGCTTCAGGAATCAATGACAGTAACGGCACTCCAAAGCTTCAGGAATCATGACAGAAAACGGAATCTCAAGTCTGTCAGGATCAATGACAGTAAACGCACTCTCCAAACAGTCCGTCAGGATTCAATGACAGTATAAAACAGCACTCTCCAAGGCGCCAGGAATAATGAATACGCAAGTTGTCAGGATCAAGACATCAAGGCACTCTCAAATGATCGTCGGAATCATGACAAAAACGCACCTCCAAGTGCGGAACAAGAATAAACGGCATCAAAGCTCCGGAACAATGACAGTAAACGGATCTCATGCTGTCCAGAATCAAGGACAGTAAAAGCATCTCATCAGTCTGTCGATCAATGACAAGTAACGGCACTCTCCAAGTTGTCAGAACAATGACGTAAACGGCATCTCAATATTGTCATGATCAATGACATAAACGGCACTCTCAACAGTTGTCATGGAATCATGACAGTAAAACGGCACTCTCCAACAGCCTGTCATGGAATCATGACATAAACAGCACTCTCCAAGCGTCCAGGAATCAATGACAGTAAAACAGCACTCTCCAAGCTGTCAGGAATCAATGACAGTAAACGCATCTCCAACAGTCTGTCGGATCAATGACATAAAACGCACTCTCAATCTGTCGGAATCAATGACATAAAACGGCACTCTCAACGTCTGTCCAGGAATCAATGACAGTAAAACGGCACTCTCCAACAGTCTGTCATGGAATCAATGACAGTAAAACGGCACTCTCCAATAGTCTGTCGGAATCAATGACAATAAAACGGCACTCTCCAATAGTCTGTCCAGGAATCAATGACAGTAAAACGGCACTCTCCAAAGTCTGTCCTGGAATCAATGACAGTAAAACGGCACTCTCCAACAGTCTGTCCAGGAATCAATGACAGTAAAACGGCACTCTCCAATAGTCTGTCCTGGAATCAATGACAGTAAAACGGCACTCTCCAACAGTCTGTCCAGGAATCAATGACAGTAAAACGCACTCTCCAACAGTCTGTCCAGGAATCAATGACAGTAAAACAGCACTCTCCAATAGTCTGTCCAGGAATCGATGACAGTAAAACAGCACTCTCCAATAGTCTGTCCTGGAATCAATGACAGTAAAACAGCACTCTCCAATAGTCTGTCCAGGAAACAATGACAATAAAACGGCACTCTCCAATAGTCTGTCCGGAATCAATGACAGTAAAACGGCACTCTCCAATAGTCTGTCCAGGAATCAATGACAGTAAAACGGCACTCTCCAACAGTCTGTCCAGGAATCAATGACAGTAAAACGGCACTCTCCAGTAGTCTGTCCAGGAATCAATGACAGTAAAACGGCACTCTCCAACAGTCTGTCCAGGAATCAATGACAGTAAAACGGCACTCTCCAATAGTCTGTCCTGGAATCAATGACAGTAAAACGGCACTCTCCAACAGTCTGTCCAGGAATCAATGACAATAAAACAGCACTCTCCAATAGCCTGTCCAGGAATCAATGACAGTAAAACAGCACTCTCCAATAGTGTGTCCAGGAATCAATGACAATAAAACGGCACTCTCCAATAGTCTGTCCAGGAATCAATGACAGTAAAACAGCACTCTACAATAGTCTGTCCGAATCAATGACAGTAAAACAGCACTCTCCAATAGTCTGTCCTGGAATCAATGACAATAAAACGGCACTCTCCAACAGTCTGTCCGGAATCAATGACAGTAAAACAGCCTCTCCAACAGTCTGTCCTGGAATCAATGACAGTAAAACGCACTCTCCAATAGTCTGTCCAGGAATCAATGACAATAAAACGGCACTCTCCAACAGTCTGTCCTGGAATCAATGACAGTAAAACGGCACTCTCCAATAGTCTGTCATGGAATCAATGACAATAAAACGCACTCTCCAATAGTCTGTCCAGGAATCAATGACATAAAACAGCACTCTCCAATAGTCTGTCCAGGAATCAATTGCAGTAAAACGACACTCTCCAATAGTCCTGTCCAGGAATCAATGACAATAAAACGGCACTTTCCAACAGTCTGTCCAGGAATCAATGACAGTAAAACAGCACTCTCCAATAGTCTGTACTGGAAACAATGACAATAAAACGGCACTCTCCAACAGTCTGTCCAGGAATCAATGGGAGTAAAACAGCACTCTCCAATAGTCTGTCCTGGAATCAATGCCAATAAAACGGCACTCTCCAATAGTCTGTCCTGGAATCAATGACAGTAAACAGCACTCTCCAATAGTCTGTACTGGAATCAATGACAGTAAAACGGCAGTCTCCAGTAGTCTGTACTGGAATCAATGACAATAAAACGGCACTCTCCAATAGTCTGTCCAGGAATCAATGACAGTAAAACAGCACTCTCCAACAGTCTGTCCGGGAATCGATGACAGTAAAACAGCACTCTCCAATAGTCTGTCCTGGAATCAATGACAGTAAAACAGCACTCTCCAATAGTCTGTCCAGGAAACAATGACAATAAAACGGCACTCTCCAATAGTCTGTCCCGGAATCAATGACAGTAAAACAGCACTCTCCAATAGTCTGTCCTGGAATCAATGACAATAAAACGGCACTCTCCAATAGTCTGTCCAGGAATCAATGACAGTAAAACGGCACTCTCCAATAGCCTGTCCGGGAATCAATGACAGTAAAACGGCACTCTCCAATAGCCTGTCCAGGAATCAATGACAGTAAAACGGCACTCTCCAATAGTCTGTCATGGAATCAATGACAGTAAAACAGCTCTCTCCAACAGTCTGTCCTGGAATCAATGACAGTAAAACGGCACTCTCCAATAGTCTGTCCTGGAATCAATGACAGTAAAACGGCACTCTCCAATAGTCTGTCCAGGAATCAATGACAGTAAAACGGCACTCTCCAGTAGTCTGTCCAGGAATCAATGACAGTAAAACGGCACTCTCCAATAGTCTGTCCTGGAATCAATGACAGTAAAACGGCACTCTCCAATAGTCTGTCCAGGAATCAATGACAGTAAAACGGCACTCTCCAACAGTCTGTCCTGGAATCAATGACAGTAAAACGCACTCTCCAATAGTCTGTCCAGGAATCAATGACAGTAAAACGGCACTCTCCAACAGTCTGTCCAGGAATCAATGACAATAAAACAGCACTCTCCAATACTGTCCAGGAATCAATGACAGTAAAACAGCACTCTCCAACAGTCTGTCCAGGAATGAATGACAATAAAACGGCACTCTCCAATAGTCTGTCCAGGAATCAATGACAGTAAAACAGCACTCTCCAATAGTCTATCCGGAATCAATGACAGTAAAACAGCACTCTCCAATAGTCTGTCCTGGAATCAATGACAATAAAACGGCACTCTCCAGTAGTCTGTCCTGGAATCAATGACAGTAAAACAGCTCTCTCCAACAGTCTGTCCTGGAATCAATGACAGTAAAACAGCACTCTCCAATAGCCTGTCCAGGAATCAATGACAGTAAAACAGCACTCTCCAATAGTCTGTCCAGGAATCAATGACAGTAAAACAGCACTCTCCAATAGTCTGTCCAGGAATCAATGACAGTAAAACAGCTCTCTCCAACAGTCTGTCCAGGAATCAATGACAGTAAAACAGCTCTCTCCAACAGTCTGTCCAGGAATCAATGACAGTAAAACAGCTCTCTCCAACAGTCTGTCCAGGAATCAATGACAGTAAAACAGCTCTCTCCAACAGTCTGTCCTGGAATCAATGACAGTAAAACAGCACTCTCCAATAGTCTGTCCCAGGAATCAATGACAGTAAAACGGAACTCTCCAATAGTCTGTCCAGGAACGAATGACAGTAAAACGGCACTCTCCAATAGTCTGTCCAGGAATCAATGACAGTAAAACGGCACTCTCCAATAGTCTGTCCAGGAATCAATGACAGTAAAACGGCACTCTCCAACAGTCTGTCCAGGAATCAATGACAGTAAAACGGCACTCTCCAGTAGTCTGTCCAGGAATCAATGACAGTAAAACGGCACTCTCCAACAGTCTGTCCAGGAATCAATGACAGTAAAACAGCACTCTCCAACAGTCTGTCCAGGAATCAATGACAGTAAAACGCACTCTCCAATAGTCTGTCCGGGAATCAATGACAGTAAAACGGCACTCTCCAACAGTCTGTCCAGGAATCAATGACAGTAAAACGGCACTCTCCAATAGTCTGTCCAGGAATCAATGACAGTAAAACGGCACTCTCCAACAGTCTGTCCAGAATCAATGACAGTAAAACGGCACTCTCCAACAGTCTGTCCAGGAATCAATGACAGTAAGACGGCACTCTCCAACAGTCTGTCCAGGAATCAATGACAGTAAAACAGCTCTCTCCAACAGTCTGTCCAGGAATCAATGACAGTAAACAGCTCTCTCCAACAGTCTGTCCAGAATCAAGGACAGTAAAACAGCTCTCTCCAACAGTCTGTCCAGAATCATGACAGTAAAACAGCTCTCTCCAACAGTCTGTCCAGAATCAATGACAGTAAAACAGCTCTCTCTCCAATAGTCTGTCTGGAATCAAGACAGTAAAACAGCTCTCTCCAAAGCCTGTCCAGGAATCAATGACAGTAAAACAGCTCTCTCCAACAGTCTGTCCAGGAATCAAGGACAGTAAAACAGCTCTCTCCAACAGTCTGTCCAGGAATCAATGACAGTAAAACAGCTCACTCCAACAGTCTGTCCAGGAATCAATGACAGTAAAACAGCTCTCTCCAACAGTCTGTCCAGAATCAATGACAGTAAAACAGCTCTCTCCAACAGTCTGTCCTGAATCAATGACAGTAAAACAGCACTCTCCAATAGTCTGTCCAGGAATCAATGACAGTAAAACGGAACTCTCCAATAGTCTGTCCAGGAATGAATGACAGTAAAACGGCACTCTCCAATAGTCTGTCCAGAATCAATGACAGTAAAACGGCACTCTCCAATAGTCTGTCCAGGAATCAATGACAGTAAAACGGCACTCTCAACAGTCTGTCCAGGAATCAATGACAGTAAAACGGCACTCTCCATAGTCTGTCCAGGAATCAATGACAGTAAAACGGCACTCTCCAACAGTCTGTCCAGGAATCAATGACAGTAAAACGGCACTCTCCAATAGTCTGTCCTGGAATCAATGACAGTAAAACGGCACTCTCCAACAGTCTGTCCAGGAATCAATGACAATAAAACAGCACTCTCCAATAGCCTGCCCAGGAATCAATGACAGTAAAACAGCACTCTCCAATAGTGTGTCCAGGAATCAATGACAATAAAACGGCACTCTCCAATAGTCTGTCCAGGAATCAATGACAGTAAAACGGCACTCTCCAATAGTCTGTCCAGGAATCAATGACAGTAAAACGGCACTCTCCAACAGTCTGTCCAGGAATCAATGACAGTAAAACGGCACTCTCCAACAGTCTGTCCAGGAATCAATGACAGTAAAACGGCACTCTCCAACAGTCTGTCCAGGAATCAATGACAGTAAAACGGCACTCTCCAACAGTCGAATCATGACGAAGCTCTCATCTCGATAATACTAAAGCTCTCAATTCGAATCAGCTAACGCCTCCAACGTCGATCAGCATAACGCACCCCAACGTCTCAGATCAATAAACTCTCATCTGTATCATACATAACATCTCAGTGTCAGATCAGACATAAGCATCAAAGTCGATCATGACGTAAACGCCCTCAATTTCCGAATCAGACATAAAACGCCCTCACGTCGAATCAATACATAAACCTCCATATGTCATCTGACTAAAACCCTCTCCAAATCTGCGATCAATGCATAAACATCCAAGTCGAATCAGACTAAAGCACTCTCAAGTGTCGGATCAATCAAAAAACGCCTCTCCAATTTCATCATGAATAAACACTCAATCGTCGATCACTAAACCATCTCATACCGGAATCAATACATAAACGGCACTCTCCATGTCAGAATCAACATAAACGCATTCAATATTGACAAATAACCACTCCAATCTCCAGGAATCATGATAAAACTCAATCTGTCAAATCAGACATAAAACGCATCTCCAAAGTGTCCGGATCAATGACATAAAACGCACTCTCCAAGTCTGTCGAATCAATGACATAAAACGCTCTCCAACAGTCTGTCAGACAGACATAAACGCACTCTCAAGCGTCCAGGAATCATGAATAAACCATCTCCAATCTTCCGAATCATGCAGAACGCACTTCCACATCGTCCGAATCAATGACAGTAACGCACTCTCAACTGTCCGAACAATGACATAACGCACTCTCAACAGTTGTCCAGGAATCAATGAAGTAAAGCACTCTCAACTGTCGGAATCATACATAAAACGCACCCCAATAGTCTGTCCGGAATCAAGACGTAAAACGCACTCTCCAATAGTCTGTCGAACAATGACATAAAACGCACCTCCAATATCTGTCGAACAATGACATAACGGCACCCCAAGTCTGTCAGAATCAAGACATAAACGCACCTCCAATTCGTCTGACAATGACAGTAACGCACCTCAATATTGTCATGAATCAATGAATAAAACGGCACTCAAGTCTGTCGAATCAATGACATAAAGCACCTCCAATAGTCGCGGAACAATTACAGTAAAACGCACCCCATATCTGTCCGAATCAATGACATAAACGACTCTCAAAGCTTCCAGAATCAATGACATAAAACACCTTCCAATGTCTGTCGGAACAATGACAATAAAACGCCTCTCCAAAGTCGTCAGAATCAATGAGTAACAACACCTCCATAGTCTGTCTGAATCATACATAAAACGCATCTCAATATCTGTCGACATGACAGTAAACCCTCCATAGTCTGTCCGGAATCAATGACAGTAAAACGGCACTCTCCAATAGTCTGTCCTGGAATCAATGACAATAAAACGCACTCTCCAATAGTCTGTCCAGAATCAATGACAGTAAAACGCACTCTCCAAAGTCTGTCCAGGAATCATGACAGTAAAACAGCACTCTCAATAGTCTGTCCGGAATCAATGACAGTAAAACAGCACTCTCCAAAGTCTGTCCAGAAACATGACATAAAAACGGCACTCTCCAATAGTCTGTCCGGAATCAATGACAGTAAAACGCACTCTCCAATAGTCTGTCCGGAATCAATGACATAAAACGGCACTCTCCAATAGTCGTCCAGAATCAATGACAGTAAAACGGCACTCTCCAATAGCTGTCAGGAATCAATGACAGTAAAACGGCACTCTCCAATAGTCTGTCAGGAATCAATGACAGTAAAACGGCACTCTCCAATAGTCTGTCATGATCAATGACAGTAAAACAGCTCTCTCCAACAGTCTGTCCGGAATCAATGACAGTAAAACGCACTCTCCAATAGTCTGTCCGGAATCAATGACAGTAAAAGGCAATCTCCAATAGTCTGTCCAGGAATCAATGACAGTAAAACGGCACTCTCCATAGCTGTCCAGGAATCAATGACAGTAAAACGGCACTCTCCAAAGTCTGTCCAGGAATCAATGACAGTAAAACGCATCTCTCAATAGTCTGTCCAGGAATCAATGACATAAAACGGCACTCTCAACAGTCTGTCCAGAATCAATGACAATAATACAGCACTCTCCAATAGCCTGTCCAGGAATCAATGACAGTAAAACGCACTCTCCAAAGTCTGTCCAGGAACAATGACAATAAAACGGCACTCTCCAATAGTCTGTCCAGGAATCAATGACAGTAAAACAGCACTCTCCAATAGTCTGTCCAGGAATCAATGACGTAAAACAGCTCTCTCCAATAGTCTGTCCTGGAATCAAGACAATAAAACGGCACTCTCCAGAGTCTGTCCTGGAATCAATGACAGTAAAACAGCTCTCTCCCAAAGTCTGTCGGAATCAAGACAGTAAAACGGCACTCTCCAATAGTCTGTCCAGGAATCAATGACAGTAAAACGGCACTCTCCAACAGTCTGTCCAGGAATCAATGACAGTAAAACGGCACTCTCCAAAGTCTGTCCAGGAATCAATGACAGTAAAACGGCACTCTCCAACAGTCTGTCCGGAATCAATGACAGTAAAACGGCACTCTCCAACAGTCTGTCCAGGAATCAATGACAGTAAAACGGCACTCTCCAACAGTCTGTCCAGGAATCAATGACAGTAAAACGGCACTCTCCAATAGTCTGTCAGGAATCAATGACAATAAAACACTTCTCCAACAGTCTGTCCTGGAATCAAGACAGTAAAACGGCACTCTCCAATAGTCTGTCCAGGAATCAATGACAGTAAAACGGCACTCTCCAACAGTCTGTCCATGGAATCAATGACAGTAAAACAGCTCTCTCCAATAGCTCTGTCCAGGAATCAATGACAGTAAAACAGCACTCTCCAATAGTCTGTCCAGGAATCAATGACAGTAAAACGGCACTCTCCAACAGTCTGTCCAGGAATCAATGACAGTAAAACGCACTCTCCAACAGTCTGTCCAGGAATCAATGACAGTAAAACAGACTCTCCAACAGTCTGTCCAGGAATCAATGACAGTAAAACGGCACTCTCCAATAGTCTGTCCAGGAATCAATGACAGTAAAACAGCTCTCTCCAACAGTCTGTCCAGGAATCAATGACAAAACAGCACTCTCCAACAGTCTGTCCAGAATCAATGACAGTAAAACGCTCTCTCCAACAGTCTGTACTGGAATCAATGACAGTAAAACGGCACTCTCCAGTAGTCTGTCCTGGAATCAATGACAGTAAAACGGCACTCTCCAATAGTCTGTCCAGGAATCAATGACAGTAAAACGGCACTCTCCAATAGTCTGTCCGGAATCAATGACAGTAAAACGGCACTCTCCAATAGTCTGTACTGAATCAATGACATAAAACGGCACTCTCCAATAGTCTGTCCTGGAATCAATGACAGTAAAACGGCACTCTCCAATAGTCTGTCCAGGAATCAATGACAGTAAAACGGCACTCTCAACTAGTCTTTCCTGAATCAATGACAGTGAAACAGCACTCTCCAATAGTCTGTCCAGGAATCAATGACAGTAAAGCAGCACTCTCCAATAGTCTGTTCAGAATCAATGACAGTAAAACGGCACTCTCCAACATCTGTCCTGAATCAATGACAGTAAAACGCACTCTCCAATAGCCTGTCCAGGAATCAATGACAGTAAAACGGCACTCTCCTATAGTCTGTCCAGGAATCAATGACAGTAAAACGGCACTCTCCAACAGTCTGTCCTGGAATCAATGACAGTAAAACGGCACTCTCCAATAGTCTGTCCTGGAATCAATGACAGTAAAACGGCACTCTCCAATAGTCTGTCCAGGAATCAATGACAGTAAAACGGCACTCTCCAACAGTCTGTCCTGGAATCAATGACAGTAAAACGGCACTCTCCAATAGTCTGTCCAGGAATCAATGACAGTAAAACGGCACTCTCCAACAGTCTGTCCTGGAATCAATGACAGTAAACGCACTCTCCAACAGTCTGTCCTGGAATCAATGACAGTAAAACGGCACTCTCCAATAGTCTGTCCAGGAATCAATGACAGTAAAACGGCACTCTCCAATAGTCTGTCCAGGAATCAATGACAGTAAAACGCACTCTCCAACAGTCTGTCCAGGAATCAATGACAGTAAAACGGCACTCTCCAATAGTCTGTCCTGGAATCAATGACAGTAAAACGGCACTCTCCAATAGTCTGTCCTGGAATCAATGACATAAAACGGCACTCTCCAATAGTCTGTCCTGGAATCAATGACAGTAAAACGGCACTCTCCAATAGTCTGTCCAGGAATCAATGACAGTAAAACGGCACTCTCCAACAGTCTGTCCAGGAATCAATGACAGTAAAACGGCACTCTCCAATAGTCTGTCCTGGAATCAATGACAGTAAAACGGCACTCTCCAATAGTCTGTCCTGGAATCAATGACAGTAAAACGGCACTCTCCAATAGTCTGTCCAGGAATCAATGACAGTAAAACGGCACTCTCCAACAGTCTGTCCAGGAATCAATGACAGTAAAACGGCACTCTCCAACAGTCTGTCCAGGAATCAATGACAGTAAAACGGCACTCTCCAATAGTCTGTCCTGGAATCAATGACATAAAACTGCACTCTCCAATATCTGTCCAGGAATCAATAACAGTAAAACGGCACTCTCCAATAGTCTGTCCAGTAATCAATGACAGTAAAACGCACTCTCCAACAGTCTGTCCTGGAATCAATGACAGTAAAACGGCACTCTCCAATAGTCTGTCCAGGAATCAATGACAGTAAAACGGCACTCTCCAACAGTCTGTCCTGGAATCAATGACAGTAAAACGGCACTCTCCAACAGTCTGTCCTGGAATCAATGACAGTAAAACGGCACTCTCCAATAGTCTGTCCAGGAATCAATGACAGTAAAACGGCACTCTCCAATAGTCTGTCCAGGAATCAATGACAGTAAAACGGCACTCTCCAACAGTCTGTCCAGGAATCAATGACAGTAAAACGGCACTCTCCAATAGTCTGTCCTGGAATCAATGACAGTAAAACGGCACTCTCCAATAGTCGTCCTGGAATCAATGACAGTAAAACGGCACTCTCCAATAGTCTGTCCAGGAATCAATGACAGTAAAACGGCACTCTCCAATAGTCTGTCCAGGAATCAATGACAGTAAAACGGCACTCTCCAACAGTCTGTCCAGGAATCAATGACAGTAAAACGGCACTCTCCAATAGTCTGTCCTGGAATCAATGACAGTAAAACGGCACTCTCCAATAGTCTGTCCTGGAATCAATGACAGTAAAACGGCACTCTCCAAAGTCTGTCCAGGAATCAATGACAGTAAAACGGCACTCTCCAACAGTCTGTCCAGGAATCAATGACAGTAAAACGGCACTCTCCAACAGTCTGTCCAGGAATCAATGACAGTAAAACGGCACTCTCCAAGTCGTCCTGGAATCAATGACAGTAAAACGGCACTCTCCAATAGTCCTGTCCAGGAATCAATGACAGTAAAACGGCAATCACCAATATCTGTCCAGAATCAATGACAGTAAAACGCACTCTCCAATAGTCTGTCCAGAATCAATGACATAAAACGGCACTCTCCAACAGTGTGTGTTGGAATCAATGACAGTAAAACGGCACTCTCCAACAGTCTGTCCAGAACAATGACAGTAAAACGGCACTCTCCAATAGTCTGTCCAGGAATCAATGACAATAAAACGGCACTCTCCAACAGTGTGTCCTGAATCAATGACAGTAAAACGGCGCTCTCCAACAGTCTGTCCAGAATCAATGACAGTAAAACAGCACTCTCCAACATCTGTCCAGGAATCAATGACAGTAAACCGCACTCTCCAACAGTCTGTCCAGAATCAATGACAGTAAAACGGCACTCTCCAACAGTCTGTCCTGAATCAAGGACAGTAAAACAGCACTCTCCAGTAGTCTGTCCAGGAATCAATGACAATAAAATAGCACTCTCCAATAGTCTGTCCTGGAATCAAGGACAGTAAACAGCACTCTCCAACAGTCTGTCCAGGAATCAATGACAATAAAACGGCACTCTCCAATAGTCTGTCCTGGAATCAATGACAGTAAAACGGCTCTCTCCAACAGTCTGTCCTGGAATCAATGACAGTAAAACAGCAATCTCCAACAGTCTGTCCAGGAATCAATGACAATAAAACGGCACTCTCCAACAGTCTGTCCAGAATCAATGACAATAAAACAGCACTCTCCAACAGTCTGTCCAGGAATCAATGACAGTAAAACAGCACTCTCCAACAGTCTGTCCAGGAATCAATGACAATAAACGGCACTCTCCAATAGTCTGTCCAGGAATCAATGACAATAAAACAGCTCTCTCCAACAGTCTGTCCTGGAATCAATGACAGTAAAACGGCACTCTCCAATAGTCTGTCCTGGAATCAATGACAGTAAAACGGCACTCTCCAACAGTCTGTCATGGAATCAATGACAGTAAAACAGCTCTCTCCAATAGCCTGTCCAGAATCAATGACAGTAAAACAGCACTCTCCAACAGTCTGTCCAGGAATCAATGACAGTAAAACGGCACTCTCCAACAGTCTGTCCTGGAATCAATGACAGTAAAACGGCACTCTCCAACAGTCTGTCCAGGAATCAATGACAGTAAAACAGCACTCTCCAGTAGTCTGTCCTGGAATCAATGACAGTAAAACGGCACTCTCCAACAGTCTGTCCAGGAATCAATGACAGTAAAACAGCACTCTCCAGTAGTCTGTCCTGGAATGAATGACAGTACAACGGCAATCACCAATAGTCTGTCCAGGAATCAATGACAGTAAAACAGCACTCTCCAGTAGTCTGTCCTGGAATCAATGACAGCAAAACGGCACTCTCCAACAGTCTGTCCAGGAATCAATGACAGTAAAACAGCACTCTCCAACAGTCTGTCCATGAATCAATGACAGTAAAACAGCTCTCTCCAACAGTCTGTCCAGGAATCAATGACAGTAAAACAGCTCTCTCCAACAGTCTGTCCAGGAATCAATGACAGTAAAACAGCTCTCTTCAACAGTCTGTCCAGGAATCAATGACAGTAAAACAGCTCTCTCCAACAGTCTGTCCAGGAATCAATGACAGTAAAACAGCTCTCTCCAACAGTCTGTCCAGGAATCAATGACAGTAAAACAGCTCTCTCCAACAGTCTGTCCAGGAATCAATGACAGTAAAACAGCTCTCTCCAATAGTCTGTCCTGGAATCAAGGAAAGTAAAACAGCTCTCTCCAATAGCCTGTCCAGGAATCAATGACAGTAAAACAGCTCTCTCCAACAGTCTGTCCAGGAATCAAGGACAGTAAAACAGCTCTCTCCAACAGTCTGTCCAGGAATCAATGACAGTAAAACAGCTCTCTCCAACAGTCTGTCCAGGAATCAATGACAGTAAAACAGCTCTCTCCAACAGTCTGTCCAGGAATCAATGACAGTAAAACAGCTCTCTCCAACAGTCTGTCCAGGAATCAATGACAGTAAAACAGCTCTCTCCAACAGTCTGTCCAGGAATCAATGACAGTAAAACAGCTCTCTCCAACAGTCTGTCCAGGAATCAATGACAGTAAAACAGCTCTCTCCAATAGTCTGTCCTGGAATCAAGGACAGTAAAACAGCTCTCTCCAATAGTCTGTCATGGAATCAAGGACAGTAAAACAGCACTCTCCAATAGTCTGTCCTGGAATCAAGGACAGTAAAACAGCACTCTGCAACAGTCTGTCCTGGAATCAAGGACAGTAAAACAGCACTCTCCAATAGTCTGTCCTGGAATCAAGGACAGTAAAACGGCAATCTCCGATGGTCTGTTTGGGAGCAAACACTGTAAACCAACCATAGTAAGCTCGGCATCAATTCAGCTGTGATTTACAGCTTGTGAATCGGGAGGGAAAACAAACTATCCTGAATCGGAAAAACAACAACAAAAGAAAACCTTCCTGAATTTTTTGTTTGTTTGTTTGTTTTTTTTTGCCAGCTTGGGGTTTCTTGGGTGTGCTGGGTGTCCAGAGTTCATTAGTGCCTGTGGATTAGGTCCGATGATCACTCGGCGGACAGTGATGAACACTGAAAACCTGACGGAAAGAATGGACTGTTTTCCCCTTGGTCTTGTGTCAGAATCATCATATCACGTGAATGTTGTTGATGGTTGTTTTTACTTTCTCTGAACTGTTCCATCAGATTTGATGAAACTTGAGACAGAATGCAATGAAACTTCAACATCAGATGGCATATCGTCCAAGTCATCACCATCATCATCATCATCATCAGCAGCAGCAGCAGCAGCAGCAGCAGCAGCCAGCAGCAGCAGCGACAACAACAAGAATAACACTACCACCACCTCTACAGTGACTACCATTCCATCGTAACAATAGCAGCAGCGGCAGCAGCAACAACAAAAAAACAAAACAAAACAAAACAAAAAAACCCCGTTGATTCCGTGTTATTTCGGTTGCACTTAAAAAAACCTGTCTAATCATTATCACAGCAGTCAGGAACAGCAGCGGCATAAACAGCAACAAGGACGACAGTAAACAACAACAATAACAATAACAGGAACGACAAGAAAGAAATATAACAGCAATGATAATGTTGATAATACTAATAATAATTAAGAAAAAAAAATCTCACCGAAGTGGTTCTCTGAAAACTACAGCCTGTCGCAGCAAGCTCTTGCATGCTGGTAATCTTGTTCAGTTTTATACCCCACATAAACCCGAATTAGAGATAAAGGCAGAAGATGGTGGTGTTTGGGTCCACAGAATCACTCTTCAAAGCAAGTGGAGGAGACGCTGGACACGGGGTGGTGGTGGTGGTGGTGGGGGGGGGATAATTGGAGGAAAGAGGGTCGGAGGTGTGATGGGATGGGGTGGGGACAGGGGATAGAGGGAGACGAAATGTCGAGCATTGACAGATCTGCACTAATGACATGCACAGAACGATTAATGGGAAGCAGAGTAGAAGAGGGGATGGGGATATATGTGTGTGTGTGTGTGTGCGTTCGTGCGTGCGTGCGCGCGCGCGGACGCGTGTGTGTGTGTGTGTCAAAACGAACATTATGACAGAATTTACATAACACAATGGCCAAAGACTCTATTGGTGGAATGTGGCATGGATGGAATTCGATCTTTGGTTTTGACGGACTGAGCAGGAAAAGTAGTACACCAACTGCTGTCTATGGTATATTACAATGCCGAGCTAAGCCCTCAAAGTTTTGAAGCGTCCATAGAGAGTTTGTCCAGGTGGTCAATTGTAGAATGAGAAGTCCAGATTGCCCCTTCTTCCCCCACCTGAGAACGCAGGTTACTGCTACTGCTACTACTATTGCTGCTGCTGAGAAGTCCAGATTGCTCCTTCTTCCCCCACCTTAGAACGCAGGTTACTGCTACTGCTACTACTATTGCTGCTGCTGGTGCCGCTTTTGCTGCTGCTGCTGCTGCTACTCATCCTTCTCTTCCTCCTTCTCCTCTTCCTACTCCTATCATTACAAATGAAGGTTTATATACACATCATCTGTGTTGAGCTTAGGATGCTCTCAAACAGAAGGCATTAATGTGCAAACTCCTGTCTGCATTCACTCTCACAGAACGCACATGAAGCAAACACCAACACAACATTCGCTTTCCCCGCTCACTCTAACCGCCTCCCCACTTCACTCCCCGTTTCCACACTGCCCCCCCCCCCCCCCCCCCTCCATGTACACACGAACGTATTCTCACACACTCTGTATGTGTACTTTTCAAACAAACAAACAAACACGCACGCACGCGCGCGCGCGCGCGCGCACACACACACACAACACACACACACACACACACACACACACACACACACACACCGCGAATTAGATGGCCTGTTCATGACGGAAACTGGTTTGTCACTGTAGTAGTAATGTCACATAATGTCACAATAATGGGATATCGTTTAAGTTCGTGTCGTTTAGTTAGCTGGACTCGCTGACATGGAAATCACCATTATGTCACTTCAGTGAACCGGACCTGCACCGCCAGAATATCTTTTGAGCGCACTGCAGCACCCGGACATAAAATAAAACCGTTTGATTGCTCGAAAGTGAAGTCGGTGAATAGCTTCATGTGTCTCGGAACAATCTTCATGCTAAAAGCTATATCAATTCAAACATGTTGGCCATTTTCAACATGGCCTTCATGTATGGGCCCACGTATGTGCCGTGAGTCTGGCATAACAGTTTGAAACCGGATGATTCACGTTGTAAATAAGTGGTTCATAAAGGAAAGGAATCCATGGAAAAATAGTGACCAAAAATAGTACTGTCTGAGCACAGAAGCGGATCAATCTGTTTAACGGATACGTTTATTTGCTGTAGTTTTATATTGTGACAGAGCACAAGGACGGGTATAGCGATGGTTGATACCACCTTTAATCATCATATGCTTTGTCAAAACAAAGCAAAGCAAAACAAAATAAACAAACAAAAATTCCAATAATATTGAGATTCAACATAATCCGAATTGCTGAGTTGTTACGCATCGTGGAATTTCTGGAGCTAATACAATATATGCTCGGGCATGTTCGCACGCACGCATACGTGTATTAATCAATATTCACACGAACGGTTGTCCAGGGGGGTTGTGAAAAGCGATAAATGAACGCTGATAGGACAAAAGCTGCGACTCTCTCTGGCACAAGTCAAGGACTCAGTCGTTAAGCTCCATCAGGAGCCGAATGATGAGCTTTTCGAACAGGAATTTTGCCGGGTATTGAAAGTTTGGGAATGGGGGGAGGGGAGGGGGGGGGGAACGGAACATTCAGTAGAGTAGCCGAGTTCTTGTCAGAAATGGTTGGTGGGAGCAGATTCCTCTCTGTTCACATCATTGGGAAGAGAGCTGCTTGGAGGGAAGGGGTATACAGCGCACAGACCTGTCTGCTCAGAACGTGGGTGATGTGGAAGGGAGGGGTGCCGTGGGTGGTCTGGGGGACTACGTGCAACATTTCATAGGAAATCACAACAAAGGGAATGGGGTCGGTAAGCACCATGATTGCCAGAGATCTCCGTGTGTCCCTAGAAGGATTAGTTGTGCTTGGCGGCATCATATCATTTTCTGCCGTACATCTGAGAACAGCGGGTCACGTTTTCAAACTCTTCTTGAAGAAAGTGAAAGCCAGTCCCTGACTTACTCATAACGGGCCAAGATACAAACAAAACACACAAAATGAAAAAAGTACGGTAACGCAGGTTTTATGTACAATTGAAAACAGACAAGTCAATTTCGACAGTTCTGTCTTCTGCAGACATTTTAATTGGGAAACAAAAATGCTGCTCTCCAGCTAGTACTGTTTTGTGCATTTTTGATTTCTGATCAGGCCTATAACGTCTTAGGGAGACATACTTGCAGAAAAGTTACACGCTTGGGGAATCCGACAGCTCTTGATTCAAGACTGAAAAACACGTAGTCAGTGTGATGGGTG
>CM065739.1:32007835-32022835 GCA_033310375.1 Conus canariensis
CTCATATGCATGGTTTAGTTTAGGAAGGACATACTGAAAGAATGAATTGAAAGTAAACCACCGAGTCTTTAGTTTCTAAACTCTTCTTCTTCTTCTTCTTCTTCTTCTCTCTCTCTCTCTCTCTCTCTCTCTCTCTCTCTCTCTCTCTCTCTCTCTCTCTCTCTCATAAATGAAAAAGAAACACAATTTCTCCCTATCTGTATGTAAAAAAAAGTCTGAATATCCCCATCCAGACGAATGATATGGCTTACGTAGGGCTTAGTCGTTACCCATTATATATTGTGTCTGTAGTCAAGTATTTTACACACTGACTCAGATTATTAAAGCATGCGGATGCTTTACTATTCAAAGACGCCCCCCCCCCCCCCCTCCAGTATGTCGTATGACCTGCACGAAAGGGAAAAATTCAAACGGACCACGTACATCAAGTAGTTAACGTGTGTAAATGGATTTAGGAATGTATGGCTCTTTGAGTATAAAAACGAAAAAAAAAAAAAAAAAAAGGCAATTCAAATATTGTCTGTAGGACTTTTTTTTTTATTTTTTTATTTTTTATTTTTTTTTATGAGAAGTGGATACTTCTCAGAGAGGGGCAGATTTTCTTTGTGCTATAGTTTCGAAAGTTATCTAGAAGAAGAATAACATCGTATTATTCAATTTACCAATGTGCTTTCGCGAGGTTCAGGTAACGGGGTATCCACTATCTATAGCCATAGATATATTGTTACTGTTGAGATACAATACAGGCAAGGTGTCCATCCCCCCCCCCCCCCCCCCCTCCTCGATAATGTTGAAAATGAACGAAACGTTTTGCTTTGCGTGCCCATAGTAAATTCCGTTGAGACAAACACACATTCCACACATGAAGAACCCCTTTTTTACAAGCCGAGTTGAATTGTGAACACCCTGCATAGTGGCGAGCGTATTTTCATATCTCTAGATTTTGTGTGTGTGTGTGTATGCTTTGGAATTAAGGGGAAAAAAGCTGTACACTTCGCTTAATGTAAGTATTATGCCAGATCCACTGTAAATCAGTATCTATCTATCTCTCTACCTGTCTGTCTATCTATCTATCTATGTATCTGTCTGTCTGTACATCCGTCCATCTATTTATCTATCTATCTGTCTTATCTCTCTATCTATCTATCTATCTATGTATCTGTCTGTCTGTCTGTCTGCCCGTCTGTCTATCTGTACATCCGTCCATCTATTTATCTATCTGTCTTATCTCTCTCTCTATCTATCTATTTATCTATCTATCTGTCTTATCTCTCTATCTATCTATCTATATGGTCTGTATGTAGGTTTCCTCTTGTCACCTTGATTGTGAGTCATTATTATGCACCTTCTGTGTCTGCACAACAAGCGTGCCAACTTCCACGCTGTACCATGTATTTAACAGGCGTAGGGATCCTTATCAGTAAGAATTATCTCTGTCTGTCTGTCTGTCTGTCTATCTGTCAGTCAGTCTGTCTATCTGTCTCTCTCTCCGGCAACACGTAAGCGGTTGTAGGCTCGCTTGTGAACACACATGCACCCACAATCAACCAACGCGATCGCGCACGCATGGAGTAATGATGATAGGCCTACTGGATAACAAATCAGGCACACACACACACACACACACACACACGCACGCACGCGCGCGCGTATGCGCAATCTTCCTATCAGTGCTTTGTTCTGAAGAGTGCGAGAAGATTAGAGAGGAGTCACTCATACACCCTTCTCAGGTTTCCCCCACCCCCTTCAGCTCGGGCTGACACCGTCACTGAGGGCATTGCGAAAATGGTCGGAATGAGGGCATTGTCTGATCCGGCCGGCGCAGTTGTTTTAGCATTTTGACAATGGTTACAAAATGGAGGATACAACCTGTGCAATGTAGATCTACTACACTGGCAGAAGCATGAGAAAGATTGAACGTTCTTCCAACGAAGTTCCAAAGATTATGACAAGTTCTGCCGTTGAAATGAGTGAAAATCAGTGAAAGGCACCGGACCGTTTGGCGTCCGAAAATCAAGCCTTCCTCCACTCCCCTCCCCCCCCCCCCCTCAAAAACAACAACAACAACAACGAAACAAAACATAACAACAACAACAACAAAACTATAACCACACAAAAAAAAGAAGAAAAAAAAAGAAGAGAAAAATGATATGACAGCAGCTGGCAAGTCACCGACTCGTGTCAGTTTCCAGCATTGCATTCCTGATCAATGATTGTTTCATGATTTAGCTCATCACGTATTTTCTTCAGATCAAGCATCGATCACTGTCCACTTTTCAACATTTGATCGAAGTGCGAAATCTTGTCACGTAGTCTTCTCTGAGTGCCCCAAATGTGTGATCCCACGTACTTAATTGTTTCATGCATGGATCGTAAACGGACCTTGATCAACACGCTAGTCTACATTCTGCACGACTTAGGTTTTTTTTTTCTTTTCTTTTTTCTTTTTCTCTTCTTGTCGATTGGTTTAAAGTGTGGAGAAGCGGAGCAGCTCTGTGATTGGCTGAAACTGATCTAAGTACAACTGATCTAAGTACTTTTCAATTTTTCATGGAAACAGAAGCGTCGGAAGATGTGTTGCAGAGGGGATGGGGGTGGGATGGGGGACAGCCTCAATTGGCAAAACCATCACCGCAGTCTTCAAAAAAAAAAAAAAAGATGGTGAGCGAGGGAGGAAGGGGCATGGACGAGACGGTGGAGGGGGTGGGGTGGGGAGTAGACTCTTCCAAATTTACTTGTATGTGTCGATGCATGGGCGTTCGCGCGCGCACACACACACAAACTCATACACACACACACAAACACATTCACACACAGAGCGTTTGAGACTGCACGTACCCACACACACACTGACTCACCCACGCACGTACGTACACAGCTATGAGCAGAGCATGCGCGCTCACACTCACACACCCCTCCGTCTTACCCTGCCCTTACCCACCCATACACCCTCATTACCACACACACACACACACTAAACGTCTTCCCTGAGCAGCAGGCCGTTCAATGTACAAGGTAGTTACTGGTATCGATTAGTTTAACAGGAGGAAGAAGACACGCCGTGCATGCTCGGACCGGTTTATAATTTCATACATTATATCACCGGCGTCCTCTATCGGAATTTTTTTTTTTTTTTTTAAAGCAGTATGATGACGTCTTGATTTTTGTCGTTGGTTTTAACGTGTTTGTAAGTTTTATCGTCATTCTCACGCCGATTTCACGTCATCTGTACCAAATGTAGCAGGTCGCGCCACTCGCCATAATCTTTCTGCCCTCTCGGCAACCGATTAGGCCTAGGCCTAGTGTATTGTCACATTGTCACAGGTAGCCTACAGCCACAGTCAGGTCAAGAAGGCAATCCGGAAACCTAGGCATCTTCCAGCCACTATTTAATGGAGAGGGTGTTGGGGGTCAGGGATGGTGGTGGGGTGTGTGTGTGCGGTGAAGACAACTATGAATTGTTGCATTTTCATTGAAGAGGGCAGAAAAGTATAGTTGGGATAGTTCGACAAATTAAATCGGTCACTTCTTAGTCTGCGAAATATGAGTGTAGACAGACCCGTCAGTTTTAATGAATCGGCTCATCACATCTTATATTTCGTCGCTCTTTTTCAGTGTTTTTTGACTCACCTTGAAATTTGCGGATTTCTGGTTTTAGTGTAACAGACGTAAGATGTCTCAGTCCGAATGAGACTATAAACCGAGGTTACGTGTGTGAACGCACGCATAACATCTTGCACACACGTAAAATCCCATCACCAACTTTCGGAAGAGAAGGCCAGTTTGGCCGTTGGTATGGATGACACACATAGCATGCACCTTCCCCGAACTTGGAGAATGGCTGCCTTAATGGCGGTATAAAAAAACGGTCATACACACAAAAGTGTCAGAATAATCAACTTGATGATTGTAGACACTCTATGGAAAGAACGATGTGATCGTGTAGTCTTCTGAATAGTGTGCCCTGTGAAATGTCAAATGGAAGAAAAACGAAAAGGTGTTGCTAGGAAAGACTGTACATTGTGTTCAACAACAACAGAAATTTGATCCGCCATGACATGAGGTGTGATGAGTCCAGTCAACTCGACGTTACTTGGATACAGTTGCCTTTGTCAGACTGAGTCCCAGTGACGGTTTGTTGACTCGAAATTGCAAGTGGCATGTCTGTTGGGAGATCAGCTTTCTTTAAAACAAATTCGTTGAACGAATTCGTGGCATGTTGTGTCTGAGGCAGTTCTATTTGTTGTTGCTGCTGGTTTATGTGCAGGCACAATCTCTACACAGTCCCCACCCCCCTCCCTGTCGTCTGCTAGCCGAGACCTACCACTCCTTTCTACTTCTTGTGCTCGAAAGGTGCGTAGGAACATGAGTCCGCAAGTCAAGCATATTTCTGTTATCTGTGTTGACATGTAGCTTTCAACTAATTTTCATCAACTCCGTATCCAGGACAGAATCTTCTTTAATTGCATTAGAAAATAGTCCATTTTCAGGGGGATTTTCATCGTGGCTTCACTAGGCCTACTACCTGACCTCTACTTTAACCCTCGAACTCTGACCCCCATTTTCAAGGCGTAAACACGGCGCCGTATTCAAGTACTCAGCAGCCACTGGTGCTGATCGGTGATAAATTATGAACAGGATTTGGGGGCAAAACCATGACCAGGCCAAAAATCCGATGTTTAGATCGTGAATAAAGTTTATCCCCCGATTCGGGTTTCGCCGAGGGGTCTTAAGCTCAAGAAGTTAATCGATAACCCCTAAATAACATGGCCACACGGGTCAGTGCTTTTGTTGCTGCTTCCAACTTTCTTTTCAAAACAGTTCAACTGGTAGAGGAAAAACGTTGACCCTTGCTTCGCCGCCACAGGCTGCGAAAATAGGATTTTTCCGAACCACCATTGCACAAGCTGTTTCGTCAGTTCAGACGGCCAATGATTTTGCGAAGGACGTGGCGAGTCGTGCAGACGTTCAAGTGAAGGGACAGTGAGAGTTGTGTACACACGAAGAGCTACCTCAGGCCTAGAGCTTCTTCAGTTGAAACACCCTGGCCTAGTGGCCTACTTGGAGAAGATACTACTGACTCCGCGAGTCACAGAGAGATCGACTTCTCTGCACAGACAAGTAGGGCAGTGGCCCCGCCCTTCTGCGTTGGAGAGACCGATCAGCAATGGCAAAAAGCAACGTTCTGCTGTTTGTTCCAAATTTAATAGGTACAGTGACGCTTCTGTCTCTCTGTTTCCCTGTTGTCGGTCACACAGTGAATGTGCATTATTTATTGAATGAAATTCTTCATTTTTGTCCTGTCAAACACCCACAGTCATCCAGTTGATTTTTGTCGGTACTTTTCAGGATGAGACTTGAAGAATGAAAAGAAAAACAAAAAAGTGTAATGTAGGCACTGACAAGCCTGAGTGCTGTGGTATGGTGTGGTGTGGTGTGGTGGTGGTGGTGTGTGAGAGAGAGAATATTATCCAGGAATGGGCCCCACCAGTTGTTCAAAACACCACCACTTTTAAATTTCATATGATTTGACAGATGAATGAACATTTGGTAACATCATTTGCTTAGTGCATAGAAAATGAGAGTTTTGGTAAAAAGTCAATGTTTTCAATAGTTTGAATATTGTTTTCTGATTGCATGATTAACACTGGGGCGGAAGGTGATGGGGGTGATGGGAGGTCAAGGAGGAGAAGACTAGTGAACAACAAAGGGGTCGAAATCTTTTGTTAGGCTGTGCTCCTCAGTTTACTGAAGGAGTATTGATTGCGTTTGATAGACCACTCACGGCACAGAATCTACATCAAGTGGTGCGAATCATGAAAGAAAACAGGAAGGAAATCATTTTTGAGAACAGTCTAGTTGCAAAGTTCCCATGAGAGTGGAATAGAACTAAACTGCACCTGTTAAGTTGTGCTGGATTTCTTTGCTCTCATTCTTCCACACTCACTCTGTCTCTGCCCAGTCTGTCTCAGTCACTCATGTGTGTGTGTGTGTGTGTGTGTGTGTGTGTGTGTGTGTGTGTGTTAGTGTGTGTGTGTGTGTGTGTGTGTGTGTGTGTGTGTGTGTGTGTGTGTGTGTTCAAAAGACCATGTAGTGTTATACACAGATCACACTGGATGAAGCAAAGGTGTGAATGTGCCAAACATTTTTATGAAGACTGTGTTGTTCTCAATGCTCTTAACATTGTTATGAAGACTGTGTTGATCTGATTGGGCTGAACATTGTTATGAAGACTGTGTTGATCTGAATGCACTGAACATTGTTATGAAGACTGTGTTAACGTATACAGTGCAAATATTACGAAGCCATGACAAAGTCCATTTACTCCCCTGTGATTCCACTACCACTGACGAAGTCTTGTGAGGAAATACCTAACATTGACTTTGAAGAATTATGTAAACCATAAAGACTTCCATTGAAGATGTCGCACCAACTGCAATAGATCCATTGCCATGTTAAATATAGATCCATGATTCTCTTCTCACAGCTACCATCAGAGATTGGAATGTGTATATGCTGTCTGAAGCAGCAGCAGCAGTGGAAACCATTGACTCCCAATAGAATATAATATAATTCAGCATATATGTTAAGGTTTTTAGCCTGCTGTTTTTTTGTTTTTTTTCTTTTTTGTAAGTAAATCGATTACCAAAGGGTTAATTGCAGAATGGAACTGGCTAACTTCTTCGGCATTACAATGTTAAAATTTGTATGGAAGCAGTATTCTTCTCAGTGTTTGTTAAGCTCATTTTTGAAATTATTGAGTGCTCCTACAGTTGCAATGTTGTTAGGTAAAGAGTTCCAGATTTGGAAGTTTGCTGATTCTAGATTTGGTAATCTGCAGTGACATATGTTTGGGCCACATCCATATTTAGCCCTGTTTGCCATCTTGCTTGAAGCGTGAAAAAACAAGTTTATCAAATTATGGTATGGGTGCATGCCTATAAGAGAAAATTCCTTTTCCAACTTCAAGCTAAAGAGTTCATGTGGATAGATATCAATATTGATGACAATTTTGTTTTGTGGTTAGTAGTTAAATCTGTGTAATAATGCCCATTTTGTCTGAAAGGTATCAAGGCACACGCACATGATGATTAGAATGAATTTTGTGTTGCTTGCAGTGTACAAAGAGCCCTTCCTATGTTTATTACGCAGTATTGTATGAATATTTTTTCTCTTCTTTTTCCCACAGGATATTTCCGTGTGTTGCTGATACTGCTGTCTTTTGCTGGATATGACCAGCCAACCTGGTTTGTTGTGCTGTACACAACATCTGTTCTGCTGGATGGTAATTCTTAGCTATGGAACAGTGTGTGTGTGTGTGTGTGTGTGTGTGTGTGTGTGTGTGTGTGTGTGTGCGCGTGCATGCGCACGTGTGTGTGTGTGTGTGTGTGTGTGTGAGAGAGAGAGAGAGAGAGAGAGAGAGAGAGAGAGAGAGAGCAAGTGTGTGTGTGTGTGTGTGTGTGTGTGTGTGATGAGGAGAGAGAGAGAAGAGAGAGAGAGTGTGTGTGTGTGTGTGTGTGTGAGATAGAGAGAGAGAATGTAATGTGAGAGGAGAGAGAGAGAGGTGTGTGTGTGTGTGTGTGTGAGAGAGAGGGGAGAGAGGAGAGAGAGAGAGAGAGAGAGAAGAGAGATGACATTTGTCAATTAGTAACAGTAGCGGTGCTATCTTTGTTAATCTGACAATCAATTTGTTTCAGTCATTCAGTATTGTACGTGAAGATTAAAAGCTTTCATGTTACTTGGCTTGTACTGTGTGTGTGTGTGTGTGTGTGTGTGTGTGTGTGTGTGTGTGTGTGTGTGTGTCCAGAATGCAGTTAAAACTTCCTTGTTACTCAGGGTGTGTGTGTGTGTGTGTGTGTGCGTGTGGTGTGTGTGTGTGTGTGTGTGTGTGTGTGTGTGTGTGATATTACAGAGTGCAGACTTAATACTTGCATGTAACTCAGCATACTGTATCGTGCGTGTGTGAGTGTGTGTGTGTGTGTGTGTGTGTGTGTGTGTGTGTGTGTGTGTGTGCGTGCGTGCATGCGTGTGTGTGTGTGTGTTTGTGTGTGTGTGTGTGTGCGCGTGTGTGTGATTATTTAGTACAATTTGAAAATTTCTATGTGTAAGTGTGTGTGTGTGTGTGTGTGTGTGTTGGGGTGTGTGTGTGTGTGTGATTTTTCAGTACAGTTTGAAAATTTCTGTGTGTGTGTGTGTTGTGTGTGTGTGTGATGGAGAAATCATCTCTGAAGACAGAATGCAGCAACCCTAATAGCGGAATACTGCAAATCTAGCCTAGAAATGCAGAAGAAGAGAGTTTAGACTCCGAAACAATCCTGTAAGATGAGCGAATGATTTTTTGTACCATTGTACAGATACTTGATGTCTAATCAGTATACTTGCTTTTTATGTGTGTTATCCATCCCACGGCATACCTTTTTTTTTCTTCTTTAAGAATTTTTTTTAAAGAATAGAATAGTAGTTCATGTATTTCCAAGTTTTGTTTTGTCTTTCACTTCATGCATCCGCCTTGGTTTAAGGCTGTGTCAGGCTAATTGACATAGGCTAGAACACCAAGACTATATCAAAATGTTGTTATGCTCTGCATAGTTTGCGGGGATTGTCTTCAGTTGTGACAAGCTCCTAGCATACCATTATCAGTCTCCAAAATCCCCGAAGTCGGAGTGTGGCTGTCCATGTGGCGGGGTAATCAAAAACGGTCACACACGTAATGTTCTCATCCCCAGCTGTTGCATTTGTACCATAGTGTTCAAATACTTCGCTGTTTGGATGATCCCTGGAGTCTTTTAGCCAGGGTATGACAACAACAACAACAACAACAACTTCATGCATTTACAGATTGGACTTTGATTCAGTCTTAAGGATTTGGTGATGTAATCTGCACTGATATTTTTGTCAGTGACAAATTCTCCAACTTTGCTGTCTTGTATGGGGATTGAACTCAGGATCCCTGCTGAAAGAGAACAGTGCTTTATCCTGTAGGTCATCCAGGTCCCGTTTCTAGAGTGGAGATCAGGGAATGATTGAAGTTTGCAGTTAACAGGTGCTCAGGGAGTGATTGAAGTTTGCAGTTAATAGGTGAGGGACAAATCATGTGCTGGTGCAGGAACGCCCTGTAGAAGTCTTCACATATGTCAGAGAAGGATTTAGAGTAGACAAGATTTCTGCTCAAGGGGGCTCTTTTCATTCAGGTTGGTTTTACATAAATGGAGATGAACATGGAAACTGTGAATAAGGGCCTCGGGAGCCTGAAAACTGGTCATAGACTAGATAGAGCAAGAGACTGTACCTTGCGCTGGGAGTTATAGACATTCATCAGAAGGTAAATCTATGAGTATATAGAGAGGCATTTATTAGGAAATAAATCTACAAGGATTAAAAAAAAAAAAGTTCAAGAAAACAGATCTTCAAAGGGAAGTGGTCAGTTTTTTGGCTGGTGTTTAATTTGGAGGTTTGATTGTACTTTAGATGAAAGTAAAAAGAAAGAAAAAAAGTCCATGCAGAAATTAGATAAGCACAATGTTATATGATTGATATTTCTTACGGACATTCGTCCGATAAGCTCCAGGTAGGATATTGTCAGCAGGCTTCTTAAATATTCTTCTGTGTTGCCTTGATTGTTGCAACAGCTGTTCACTTCACTGGTGATATTGACATGCTTTTGCAACAGCTGTCTACAAAAATATGGCTCATCTGCAACATTATCTTCATCATGATTGGACTGTATCTGATCCAAGCGATTGATTTACTATCAGAGCAAACTATTCCATTTTATTGCACCAGTTAATGTGGAAAATGAGGATTCTGTTGATGAGTATAACTTAGTAAGCTGTTCAAATAGTTTAAGGTTAAAGCACAGAATTTGGTGCTGTGATTGAAAATAACTTGGTGAGTGTTGCTGTCATGAAGAAAGTCAAACTGAAAGTGCGTGTAGTGGTGGACATAGTATGAATCTGAATTACATTTTGCAAACTGGTATTCCTCTTTAATAGAGCTAATCTAGATTATATCTAAATATACAGAAGGACTGTAAGTGTAATGTATCACACTGGTCAGAATCTGATCAGTTTGAAACACAGCAGAGGTTTTAAAAGAAAAAAAGAGATTAAGAAAAAAAAAACGTTAGTATTTGCAGGGGCAGTGAACTGTTAGAGGGATTATTGGCGCAACCTGACCTTCTAATGACCGTAAATTTTCTTTCAACTCAGTCAAGCACCTTTCACTTCTGGGTTGCAAGAGAGGGTTTCTGACCTAACGAGCGGTTTCAATTCGTGACCGTCAACTCTGCTGGCAAACCCATTTATCATTTCGCTGCTGTCTCCTGTCCAAATAGCCGTATTGCAAATGTGTTTACATTTTGAAAGGTGGTGACATGAAATAAAAATGGTTTTGAGTAAATTTTACAATGTTACGATTGCAAACATTTACGTATGTAGTCATGTATGTGTGCTTGCACATGCGCACTCACAAGTTGCATCCAGTTACATGCCGGGTGGGCCGAAACATCAGATGCATGCTTGCACACATGCACGCATTCACATCACATGCAAGTATATAGGGTGGTTTACATGCTTATGTGTATACATGTGTGTACACACACACACATGCATGCACGCACACACTCACAAACATACACATACACACACACTCGCACACACACACACACACACATACGCACACACACACACACACACACACACACACACACAGACGCACGCAAGCACGTTAACATGCACACATGCACACACACATGCACGCACGCACGTACACGCACACGCACGCACACACACACACACACACACACACACACACACACACACACACACACACACACACACACACACACACATACATACACACACCCACTCTCACACACACACACACACACACACACACACACACACACACACACACATACATACACACACCCACTCTCACACACACACGCACACACACACACACACACACACACACACACACACACACACACACACACACACATACATACACACACACACACACCCACTCTCACACACACACACACACACACACACACACACCCACAATATACACACACCCACTCTCACACACACGCACCACACACACACACACACACACACGCACGCACACACTTCTTTGTTCCCCCCTCCCCCTTTCCCTATCGACATTGCTTCCATGCTGCTCATCCTGGCTTCTCCTTTCACGGTCACACTCATGGCCCTGTCCTAGTTCCTGTCGCACAGTCCACAGAAAGCTTTGGTTGTGCCAGACACTTGGACAGGCGGGTGTTTTGGGCCCTGCTGCTGAATCACATGGATGGTGTTCAGTGGTCTAGCAAACATAGAGCGCCACCTTCTGTTTCTCCTGCTTTCGACAGCAGTTGCATAGTTGCGGAGCCAGTGTAAGTGAGCATCCAATTCCAGAGCGTGCCAGTCTGGCAATTTTAGCTCATAGTAAATTCAGCTCTGGGTAGGAACCAGCCAGGGTAGAAAAAAGAACAACCCAGAAATAAATGCCTCTGATAGGATTTGAACCCATGACTTCGAACCCACAAATCCATGATGTTAACCACTGAATCATAGTAGTGTGTCTTTGCACACACTGCTATTGTCTAACAGCTAATGGTCTTTAAGGCTGTTTTGTGGAAAGATATCATGCATGCATGTGCGCACGTACACGCACGCACACACACACACACACACACACACACACACACACACACACACACACACACACACACACACGCGCACACACTCACACACCACACACACACACACACACACACACACACACACACACACACACACACACACACATATGCACACACATATCATATGCAAACATACACACACATCGAACTGGGTCTGTGCCTCATTTATAGTTACAAAGCTTTTCATATGGTAAAGGTGTGCATAGGATACAGAGTGGCAGCACTCTTATGTTAATTTGTTCACCATGTTTAACCAGCATACCACATCATCGATGTCATTGTAATGTTATCAACACCTTTAACATCATCCATCGTCTTGCTCACCACTATCTGATCATGACCATGAATTTTGAATTGATATTCTGTTTGGTTCTCATAAACCTTGATGAGAATGCTGGTTGTTTTGACATGTATCAGGTGTGGATGGCTACGCAGCACGGAAGCTGAACCAGTGTTCAGATTTTGGAGCCTGGGTAAGTTTGTTCAGTAACTGAATCTGCCTAAATGGAAAACAGAAGACGTACAGGAGAGTTTAATCCGCAAAAGAAAAGAAGACAAAGAAATGAAATTGCTGACTTTTATTATTAAGTGTACTTACCTAGCTCCTATGCTTGATGAGAGACCAAGCTTTAAGCGCTTAAGCGCTCATTGGCTGCCTACCTGTGTAGAGCTGACTGAAGAGCTGCCTGCTTGTGCTACATTCAGTTTTTCCCCATGTCATTCGGTCAGTACCAGTCACTCAGTTTTGTTTCTTCATTCATCTAATTTTTCATACAGGGTGCATGGCATGTTTAACATGTGTTCCCAACCAACAGCCAAACTTGCCTGCTCTTGCAGAAGTTGGTGATTTGTGACGGACCGTTTTTCATCCAGATGGAAATCCTTTTCCCTAATTTGGAAGACTAGATTATGAAAGGTTTATGTGGAAATCCTTTCCCCAATTTGGAAAACTAGAGTCTGAAAGGTTGATATGGAAATCCTTTCCTGTGCAATGTTATGATTCCGGAAAAGGGAATGTTGTAGTGTAATGATTCCTGAAAAGGGAATGTTGTAGTGTAATGATCCCGGAAAAGGGAATGTTGTTATGTTATGATTCCGGAAAAAAAGAATATTGTAATGATGAACGAATATGCTGATGTATGGCTCAAGTTCTAGTGAAATATGATGTGGCTAATGAATGTGAACGAATATGCTGATATGTGGCTCAAGTTCTAGTGAAATATAATGTGGCTAATGAATATGAAGATAGTTGTGATTGCAATGAATAGTGGCCATGATAATCAAGGTAGTTAATCAGTTGCCCCAGGTTGATAGTGTTCCCTGGACTGACGGGGACTGGCTGCTACCGGGTTAGGGCCGGGGCCATAGCTGTGTTGACTCCCCGTTCTCCACCTGTTTGCTGCTGGTGTTGAGAGGCCGGCCTGAGCGCCGACAATTGCCCTACCTGCCACTGCGCCCGTGACCAACCACTGTTGGGCCAGTGGGTTGGAGATGTCGCTGCTGGTAAGCCAGGACGTCGCCTCTTCTTTTGTGCCAGCGACCTGCGTCCGAGGCCGTCGCTGTGTGTGTGGTGTGTGTGCCACAGCTCTTGGTTGGTGTTGAGCCACAGGTGGTGTGTGTGCCACAGCTCTTGGTTGGTGTTGAGCCACAGCTCTTAGGTGTCTGAGCCACAGCTCGTGGGTGAGACTGTCACCGTGTTGCTGACAGAGATGCCACGAATGTGTTAGTTTTTCTTTCCCTCCTTCATTGAGAACCACAGCTTGGAAGAGACTCTGTGTCAGACTTGCCTCGTCACTGCCGTTGTCGTCATCAGCGCTGGACCCGGCAGTTGATAATTAAAATTGTATTGACTTGTTGTATATGTAGACCTAATGGTGGGTGTACCAACCTATGTTTAATTGTGTGTTTTGTTTGATGGCTCGGGCGGCATAAAAAAAAAGAAGTGTTATTTTGTTGCCTGGCTGTCCATGTTCGGATGAGTGGGTGTGTGTATGTGAATTAGAAAAAGTCGTGCATGCATCCATAATTCTGAGTGAGTCAGACTGCCACACACACGCACTTCTATCTGTAACAGTGATGGGATGCTACCTGTAAGCAAGATGTTATGTGTGCATTCACACTTGGAACCTTGATTTGCAATCCGATTTTAAGGACACTGATGCTCGCTGCACAACCCAGCAGTAATGAAACAACCAAAATCTATCCACCCTGTCCCTCACTGCCATTGTAGTGTCTGTCAATGAAAGCGTTCGTAAAAAGGCATATCTTTAGGCCAAATTTTTAAGGAGATGTAAATGGGGAACTGCGGAGGAAAAAGGGAAGGCAGCTCCAAACATATGGTACTTTGTTATGAAAAGCTCTAGATTTGTCACTGAAGGTCATATACCCTTATTTTGTTTTTTGTTTTTTTTTCCCGAAAGATTCTTGTTGCTGAGTCCTGGACTGTGTTAGGGCGTGTATTCTCCAAGAAAGAGTGAAAGTTAAGTGGAAGAATATCGTTAAAGTTCTGATAAATCAAGAGTAGCCAATCTGTATTCAATTCTTGCTTCAACCGGAAGTCAGTGAAGTTGCTTCAGCAGTCTTGTGGTTTTCAAGTTTCTGAGTGATATCATGGCAGGGCAGCTCCAGTCTCTGTAAACGCACTTAGAGGAAGACCTGCAAAATCTGCGTTGCAGTAGTCCAGCCTTGAAAGAACAAGAGAAACAAGTTAAGAAGCAGCGTCAGCGGAGGGAGATGCAAATGAATTGGACAGTTATGACGTGTTGAGTGCTTAGTCTCACTTCAGAATACCATGCCTTGTTGTGTTCCATGGAACTGAAGGGATGTTCTTTTCCACTTACAAGTTCTAACACCCTGTATTATCAGATACAAGTCTTGAAAGCATGATCTTAGTTCTAAGTTTATTCAATTGTTGAAAGCTGATTGGCTTCGGTTCCCTGATGTATATCTGTTTGCTATATCACTCCAGTTGTTGCTTTGCATTTATGATCCTTCCCCCTTTGTACTCTCTAAAGAATTAAAGATCTAATGTGTTGACTGTTGACAGCTGGACGTGGTGGTGGATCTGTTTGGCCGGGGCTTGCTGTGGTGCTCCTTGGGTCTGGTAAGGATCATCTCCCGTGGGAGTCTTCTGCATGTCTGTCTGGCCTAGGAAAATTCTTCATATTTGATGTACTTGATCTTTAATTGATGAGGAAACACTGGCATGTATACCTCCATTTGCATGGATGCGTACTTGCACATTTGGACACACGCTCACGCACTCACTCACACACAGACACAGACAGACA
>CM065739.1:32025335-32042835 GCA_033310375.1 Conus canariensis
TTTGGTGAGACCAAAGCTAGATTATGGGTGTGTGGTATATGGTTCTGCACGAAAATCTTACCTCAAAGCTCTTGATCCAATTCATCATCAAGGACTGCGGACTGCTCTGGGAGCACTTCGCACATCTCCAAAAGAGAGTTTGTATGTTGAATCTGATGAACCCCCTCTGGAGCTAAGGAGGTTGTGTCTTTCCATGAATTACTATCTGAAACTGAGGGCTAATCCAGAAAACCCTGCCTATGATATTGTCATGAACCCGCCTTTTAGAGCCAAATATGATCTAAAGCCAAATGAGATTCCTCCACTGGGTATTCGTATTTTGCCCCACTTCGGGCAGCTGGCATTGACCTTGATGCTGTTGATGACGGTCCATTACAGACTGATGTACCTCCCTGGAAAGTCGCCAATCCAGAGATTAATTTATATTTAACTCAATTTTGAAAGGAGGTCACCTCGAGTGCTGCATATAAACAACTTTATCTTGGCAATGTGAACTTTATAAAGATTTTATCAAGATTTTTACAGATGGTTCTAAAAAAGGTGAGAGGGCTGCAGCTGCCATTGTGTGTGATAACAATTTTCAGGAGCCTACTTTGTTAAGATTGGCGGATTGGTCGTCTGTTTATACTGCTGAACTGAAGGCTTTAAATCTGGCCCTCAGTGCGGTGTCCAGGTCAGATCAGAATGATTTCCTTATTTTATTGGATTCATTGTCAGCATTGTCGGCTTTATCGACAAGAGAAGTTTCACATCCAGTTTTGGCTGATATTCATGATCTTCATACTCAGCTTGTCTCTTCGGGAAAGCATATAGTTTTTTTGTGGGTCCCCAGCCACATGGGAATCTATGGTAACTCAGTGGTGGACAAAGCAGCCAAACAAGCTCTCGGTGCAAGTCTTTCCAGGAGGCCTATGCAGTTTGTTCCTCACTCTGATCTACGTCATAAATCTAGTTTGTATTGTCGTGAACTGTGGCAGAGTGAATGGTGTAATCAAATTCATAATAAATTGTTTAAAATTTGCCCAGATTTAACCAATCCTTTCCCATCGGTGGTACGTAACCGTAAAGAGGAATCGGTTTTGTCACGGTTACATATTGGGCACAGCTATATAACGCACAGTTGGATACTCAGAAGGGAAGACCCCCCATGGTGTGTTGCGTGTGACAGCTTGTTCAGTGTTAATCATATTTTGACAGAATGTGCTGATTTGATGTGTATCAGAGAGAAGTTCTTTTCCACCAGTGATTTATCAGTTCTTTTTCGTGAGATTTCAGTAGATCTTATTTTTTCTTTTTTGAAAGAGGTAAACTTATTTTATAAAATATAGTGTTTTAATAATGTATACAGGTGTCGTCGGAGTTGAACAGATAATTGTGCTTTTGTCCTCATAAATTTTAAGCGATGTTAAATAAATGTTAGCGAACCGCCCAGAGAACGTGGACAAACGAGTCACAAGACGAAACACAACTAGTTTCGACCTCTTAGGTCTTCATCAGGTGAGACATTAACGAATAAAACAATGAAAATTCACTTAGCTTTGATCGCTTCAGATCACTTGGTAGGGTTCAGCGCAAGGAAGAAGGCGTTGAATCAGCGATGTGTTAATATTAGTGTGGGTATTTGTATCTAGAGACTTAGATATGATAGCTGAGGTCCTGATTTGGCTCCTAGTAGTCCGCTGGACCCTATAAACACTAACTAACTAACTAACTAACTATTGTTATGTTCATTGTCATCATGGATGGTATGTTTGTTTTACAGTTAGGCTATGGTGTAATGTGTGTGGAATGGCTGACATATGTATGTTTGTTTTACAGTTAGGCTATGGTGTAATGTGTGTGGAATGGCTGACATATGTATGTTTGTTTTACAGTTTGGCTATTGTGTGATGTGTGTAGAATGGCTGACATATGTATGTTTGTTTTACAGTTTGGCTATGGTGTGATGTGTGTGGAATGGCTGACATATGTATGTTTGTTTTACAGTTTGGCTATTGTGTGATGTGTGTGGAATGGCTGACATATGTATGCTTGTTTTACAGTTTGACTATTGCATAATGTGTGTGGAATGGCTGATGTTTGTATGTTTGTTTTACAGTTCGGCTATGGTGTGATGTGTGTGGAGTGGCTGATGTTTGTACGTTTGTTTTACAGTTTGGCTATAGTTGATGTGTGTGGAATGGCTGACGTTTGTACATTTGTTTTACAGTTTGGCTATGGTGTGATGTGTGTGGAATGGCTGATGTTTGTAGGTTTGTTTTGCAGTTTGGCTATGGTGTGATGTGTGTGGAATGGCTGACGTTTGTACGTTTGTTTTACAGTTTGGCTATGGTGTGATGTGTGTGGAATGGCTGATGTTTGTATGTTTGTTTTACAGTTCGGCTATGGTGTGATGTGTGTGGAATGGCAGATGTTTGTAGGTTTGTTTTACAGTTTGGCTATGGTGTGATGTGTGTGGAATGGCTGATGTTTGTATGTTTGTTTTACAGTTCAGCTGTGGTGTGATGTGTGTGGAATGGCTGATGTTTGTATGTTTGTTTTACAGTTTGGCTATGGTGTGATGTATGTGGAATGGCTGACGTTTGTCAGCACTCACTGTCGAGGACCCCAATGGAAAATCCCCGAAGACAGCTTCCCCTGGCTGGTGACCCGGGTCATGGCCAACGGTCAGTTCCTCTGATGGGTCAGGATTGATTGATTAACTGATTGACCGACTGATCTATTGGTTTAGTACATGTGTTTCATCTGTTGGGTCCTGACTGATTGATTAACTGTTTGACTGACTGACTTATTGCTGCTTGATTGACTGACTTATTACTGCTTGAGTGACTGACTTATTGGTTTAGTGCGTTTGTTTGATCTGATGGGTCATGACTAATTGATTGATAACTGCTTGACTGACTGACTTATTACTGCTTGACTGACTGACTTATTACTGCTTGACTGACTGACATATACTGCTTTGACTGGCTGATTTATTACTGCCTGACTGGCTGACTGATTTATCACTGCCTGACTGACTGATTTATTACTGCTTGACTGACTGACTCATAACTGCTTGACTGACTGATTTATTACTGCCTGACTGACTGACTGACTGACTGATTTGTTACTGCTTGACTGACTGATTTATTGGTTTAGTACAACGTTTGATTTCTTAGCTTGATTTATGTAGAGCCTGTTTGGTTGTCTGGCAGCTTGAATTTGTCTGAATGACTTGTTCATTACTTGATTGGCAAACAAGGTATTTGATTTGAAGACGGATAGTGTAATCATTAATGTAAAGTTAGCTTCAAAACAAGGTGACTGAGGGCGGAAAATGAAACAGACTTTAAAAAGAAATGGTATTAGTTCCGCCAGACAATACAAACAGATTACAGGACAAAACACAGTGTATTTCGACCTTCTGGGTCTTCTTCAGGCAAAAACAAACAACATGTAGGACAATGAAAACGAAGAACGAGCAACCGCTTCTCATATTTTTGCGCCAAATATGAGAAAATAAGCGGTTGCTCATTCTTCGTTTTCATTGTCCTGAACATTGGTTTTGCCTGAAGAAGGCCCACAAGGTCGAAATGCAGTGTGTTTCGTTCTGTAATCTCTTTGTCTCGTGAGGCAGAACTAATACCATTTCTTTTTAAAATTTGCATTAATGTAAAGATCAGACAGACTGTATTACCATTCGCTGTGGATTGTTTGATTGAAAACTGATTGTGTATGAACAGCGATATATCTAAATTGAAAATCTTAGAGGGATTATGATGGTTCCCTCATGCAGCTAGTGAAGAGTTTCTATATTTATAATAGATTTTCTTAATTTTATATTCCCATTTTCTTTATCTTCACCCCCCCCCCCCCCTCCCCCAAGTTCAAATCTTTGCCTAGTCATTACTGTGATGACAGAGGGGTTGTTGGCCTACGCTTGTTTTTCCCCCACTATTAGATTGTTCGTTTTTGTGTCTGTCTGACTTTATTCAAGTTTAAAAGGCTGTGCCAGTCTTGAATAAAAGTTACTCTGTGTTAGGTTTCCTTATGGGAGCAAGTGTTACCCTGCTTGTTTATTGTTTAGCGATATGTCTGTTTGTTGTCTTTTTCGCTGAAAAGAACGCTACAGTATTGTTACAATATATTTTTTTCTTCAGTATTACATTTCAGTGTACAAATGTTGTGAATATGGGACAAATAAACATGAATATGATATGAATGTTTAAGGGGCTTGTTGGCCATAGACATTACTGCATTGAGGTCTAATGAGGGCTCACAGGGGAAGGGGAGGGTGGCAGATATACAGACAGACATGCAGACAGATATGCAGACAGCAACATCCATTGATATTGAAACAATTGAGAATGAAACAATCTAAGAGATGTAGATAATCATGAAAATGATGAAAACAAGAATGAATGAATTGTAGGAGTTGATGCAGTCTTTGTTGTATATATACAGGATGTGTATTCATGTGGTTGTGTACAAGTTAGGTAAATCTGTGCGTGTTGCATGCGTGTTAGTTCATGTCTGCAGCACATGCAGATTTACCTAACTGTACACAATCACATGTACGTACACACACACTGTATATGTGCAACCAGGAGTGCATCAACACCTGCAGTTCATTTATTCTGGTTTTCATCATTTTCATGTGTGTGTGTGTGGTGTGTGTGTGTGTGAAAGAAGTTGGATCAAAACAAACAGTATTATTTGCTCAGGTGAATGAATTTGCTTACCCCCCAAACCCAAATCTTTTTTTTTTTTCAAACTTGGTTTCTTTGATACAGGGTTCAAAACACGCTGGGGTGTGGCGGCCATAGGGGGTCTCCATTTTCTGCCAATATGGATCTATGCCTACCAGTTCGGCTTTCTAAGTAGCCTGCTCTTACCACCGTGGGTTCAGCTGGCTGGTTTGACTGCTCTCACAGTGGGAAGACTCATCTGTATGTATGTAGAGGTGAGGGGAGCTTTAAACTACTTCTTTCCTTCATCTTGATTTTCATGTCAGTCTTGTTTCTGTCTCTATTGTCTTGTGAGTATGTTGTTTGTCTCGCATGTTTGGCACCTTTGTAGAGGATGGAAGATCTTTCTTTCTTTCTGCATACGCAGGCTGATACTCCTGAGGACACTGCCTGTATAGAGAGGCAGTGGAGTTTTGTGTGTATGACCATTTGTTATCCCGCCATTAAGGCAGCCAAAGTCCATCTTCGGGGAAGAGGATGGAAGTGACAAAAGGAATAGTTTTAGCGTCTGTCTGGGGTTTGGTTGATCATCAGGCTGTCGTTAGGACAGAGGTACTGTTTGCCTCCTCTTATTTGTATCATTCTTTTGCATAGTATTGTTTGGTGGATTGTATTGGTTTGGAGATCCAGTATGCACAAGTCTTGGTTATTGTCAGCGCTGATTTGATTGACAGTGCTCAGGGCTGACGTGTAGGAAAAACCGATCAGTATTCCCAAACGGCGTGAAAAATAGGAATAACTTTCTTTTCTTGCTCAGCCTTCTTCCTTAAGTTGTTTTTGGTATTTGCGACACCAACAGTGGGCCTGGATACATTTCCATTTTGACTTCATTACCAAGCACCAGCAAGCATTCACATTTTGGCACGCTTGACGTCAAAGCTGAATTGTCTGCCTTTTGTTTTTGTTTTGTGCCGAGTTATGAGTGAGTAAAACCATTTCTGTGTGTGTGTGTGTGTGTGTGTGTGTGTGTGTGTGTGTGTGTGTGTGTGTGCGTGTGTGTTTGCGTGTGTGTGTGTGTATGTGTGTGTGTGTGTGTGTGTGTATGCGTGTATATGTGTGTGTGTGTGTGTGTGTGTGTATATGTGTGTGTGTGTGTGTGTGTGTGTATGTGTGTGTGTAAGCCCAGACTCTGGATATTTCCTTTTATATATCATCATTATTTATTGGGCGCAGGGGAGGGGGGGGGGGGGGCGTAATGCTTTATGGCACTTTCTCCTGATTTTTCTCTTTTGTCTTTGGATGTTTGCTTTGAAGGGTTGTTGAGTTTTGTTTTTCTGCCCATGGTGGTGAGAATGCCACAGAATTGTAAGTGGGATAATTCAGCAAGACACCTTGGGTGGACTAAAGTAACTATGGACAGGTGTGTGGCTGGCTCAGTTGGTTAGAACACCAGATTTTCAGCCAAACATTGCAAGTTCAAGTCCTGTTGGCACCCATCATAACACTGGCCATTTTCGCTACTCATCACAGTGTTGTTATTCTGACGGTGTAGTATTGTGTAAAACAGGCTTCCATCCCCTTGCCTCATTCATTCATAATGCCCATCGCTCCCGGTGGAGCATAGGCCATTGACAACCCTTTGCCATCGCACTCTGTTCTGGGCTGTTCTGGCCCCTTGCTCAGGTGAATGTTTTGGTTCGTTGTCGTCGATGCTTCTGTAACTGGTCTTTTTTACAGGTAGGGTTGTTAGCCCTACGCAAACCCCTTTATCCTCGGGGCGAGGTGGTCCTGCCTTAGTCGCCTCTTACGACATGCATGGCAGGGCAGTGGGTCTATTCTATGCCCAACCCGCAGGGCGGTCCCCTTGCCTCTCTCTACTAGAATTCTTATCCGCATGTGCCATACCGTGGAAGGTGGGTGTCGACATTAACCCTAAATGTAACTAACCCAACTGGTAAGTCTCGCCCAGGGGAAGAAAGTCAGCTGTGGACAGCTGTAACAAATGGTTAGGTTTACACGACTGAGTCTGATGGTCCCCGTATACTGTCAGTGAGCTTAATATTCGGTTGTAAATTTCTGTACTTTGCATTTACTCTTCCTCCTTCCCTTCTTTTATGACATGTAAATCTTTGCTGAGTCTTTGTCATTACAATGAAGGATTGTTGACCTGCTCTTGGTTTCCTTAACTGTATATTTGTTCAGCGTATCAGAAGCTTGCAGTTAAAAAAAAAAAAAGTGAATCTGAACTGGATGGATGCTCAGTGTAAAACCTACTCTCTGCATCCCTCGTTGTTGTTGTATCGTGGTGTGATACGGGCAGTGGGGTAGGCAGGTCTTACCCTCTCACTTCTGCGATAGTTAGCGCCAAAGTCCTTGTCACCTGTTCCTACCTGTGAAAAGCAGGTTACGTTTTCACCTGGGTCTGTTGCTTTAGCAGTGTGTTGGCAGGATTATTGAAAAACTGCTGAGCTGATTTTAAAGAAACTGTGTGGAAATAGAGACCATGGCCCAAGGATGAAGCGGTTAACTTTTGGTATGAATCTGTGGAGTGGTGCCGGATCAGATGTCAGATCCACAATCCATTCAGCGAGGTTACGCAAAAATCATTGAACCAAAACTGGGCAAGGAAATGGAACGTGGCCGAAGGATGAATACATTGACTTTCGGTGCTGGTCTGGTTCAAAGGTCAAAGCCAAAATCTTTTCTTCTTTTTTTTTTTTTTCTCTCCTTCCCATCTTCTGTGTTACCTCAGTGGCATTGCACCCGCACTGCTCATTCCTACCCCTTGTCTGCAGCCACGGCCCCAGCACTGGCAATCCACAGGGAGCCGTCAATATCAAGACATCACGAAGCAACCCACCATAGAAGACACAGTGCTGCTGAGCATGAATCTGTTTTAACAAAACTGGGTGGAAAGATTGAACATGGCCGCAGAACGAACTGAATAAATCTTGGTGCAGAAATGGGCTCCCACAGGTCCGGAGCAAACAGTGCATCCAGGATTTGTTTGACGTAGGCAGTTGTCTGAGTCCTCTGTAGTGTCCCTCTGGTGTTATGCATGCACTGTTTGCAGAAATTAAGTGAAGCAGACGGAACAGAGTGGAAGCTGGCCGGCACCTGATGCAGTCTGTTGTGGCATGTTTCAGATTTTCTACATCTACAGTCACGTGATAAGGTTGCTTCACATCAGCACAAGACCGGGAGAAGACTGAGGACTGTCGCTCGGCAACAAGTATTTCTTCATTTTATGCCATTTGGATCAAAATCGTTTTTTACGTTTAGTTGGGTTTGACTTATCAAAATCGTTTTTTACGTTCAGTTGGGTTTGACTTACTGGTCAATGTTGAATGGTTAGGTTTACAGACAGCTGTCGATCAGTAATAGATGAATTCATCTATTACCAGTTATTGGTTGACATTGACTGCCCAAGTAGTGTTGGTTACTGCCTGCCTTGTCATTTTTTATTGTCAGTAATTTGTTAGTGGCGATAGGAGCATTGCACCAAAAATTATTCCTGACTGATAATTGATCCTTTTTATTCTCCCCAGTTTTAATCAGAGATTGTGAGATTAATTCTTTAAATTTTGGAGTGTGTTGTGCCGTTTTTATGCATGCGAATTTTATGCCAGCTTTTGTTCTGTTCCCTCCCCACCCCCATGTTCCCTCATCCTTCTTTTTGTCTGTCCCCAATATATGTTTTTTACGATGAAAGACAAACATCTCAATACATGGTTTGGGGTAGAGCTGCCTGCTAGGAGAGCAGCATATTGAGTGAAAGCTCTTGCAGACAATTCAGTCATGATGAAAGGTTCTGCAGCCTGCTGGGGTACAGACATCATGCACTGAAGCCTGCTGGGGTACAGACATCATGCACTGAAGCCTGCTGGGGTACAGACATCATGCACTGAAGCCCGCTGGGGTACAGACATCATGCACTGAAGCCTGCTGGGGTACAGACATCATGCACTGAAGCCTGCTGGGGTACAGACATGCACTGAAGCCTGCTGGGGTACAGACATCATGCACCGAATCAAAAGGATTCACAGTGTATTGTTGCGTGTGGACATGTTTGATCTGAATAAGGTGCGAAGGTTGTCTATTATCCTTCAACAAACGATAAACCACAATTGCCCATCAGATCATACAAATTCAGTCAAAAATATTTGTGAAAATTCACTCCCAATCCTAATCCTAGAACTGATGATCAAAAACTCAGTGAAACAAATGTGTTTGAAATGAAAATAGCTGACAAATCATCATCATGATTGCTCTTTTGCCTTTAATATTGTATTTAGTCTCAACCAGTTTTTCTTTGGGATACGAGAACCCATTATGTTACATGTTGAAAAACTATGGTCGAGGATTTTATCTGTGAAGTGTGTGTGTGTGTGTGTGTGTGTGTGTGTGTGTGTGTGTGCATTGTCATTATCAGTAACACCAATGAGGCCTTGGGTCACCTGACGTAAATAGCTACGCATGGCGCTCTTGGAAAGCAGCAGACAGGGCTTGCTTTTGGTGGTGTTTGAGGAGATGAAAGGTGGACAGTATTGACAGTACCGACAATACCAGAATAACATTGGCCAATCAGGCAGCTCAGTTCTGAATCCCCTTTCCCTTTTAGTACTTGAAAGAGGAGGGGTAGGGAAGAGGGAGGGAAGGGGTGGGGGTGGTGAAGCAGGAGAAAGGAAGGTGAGGGGCTTGGGCTGTGTGGAGGTTCATGAGGAAGAGTGGGAGTGAGGTGTGTATAGGAGAATTGAAATGAAGAATGTAAATAAGGTCAAAGGGTGCTTTCCTTCCGTTCATGACTCCAGCAGGTTGCTATGTGTATATACATATATATATATCTTTCTTCATATTTAAATATATATATATATATTACGTTTATATAGTCCTTCCAAACTACTCAGGGAATAGCTTGCCCAAGACTTGAGAAAATTAATTCAGCAAATCTGGGTTGTGAACAGCAGCATACTTTCAGTGTCAATTTTTTTTTTTTTTTTTTTTGAGGGGGAAGTGGGGAGGATGGGGGGGGGGGGGATGAGGATATGGAGGGGGGAAGGATAGATGGTGGGCAAGGGATAAAGGAGGTCATTTTATGGACAGGGTGGGGTGGAAAGTTGCCAGAAAGACGCAGACCCTGTGGTCTTAAGGAAAAGCCCAGTTGAAGTGCCATTGAGTTAAGAGTCTGTGATGAAGCAGCTTGTTGTGAAGCTTTGAACAATGCTCAGAAATGCAATGAAATGAACATTTAGACCCTCCCCCCCCCAGTTGTCGTGAAATTACTCTTGGAATTTGTTCATCAACTCCACATTGATCATCACCACTTTTTATGCAGAGGATCAACCCCATTTCCTTCAAAGCAAAAGTAAAGCCTTTTAGTATGATTTATTACACTCATACTGTATCGAGAAGCTATCCCTTACATGAATTATGGATGTGTTCGCACCCACACTGTACAGAAAAGTTCACTCATCAGTATACTATATTATGCGCATGGGTGCACACACGCACACCCATCATTCAGAAATGGATCGTCACTGTGTCCCATCTTATAATGGAAGGGAGTGTGCACATGCAGATGGTAAAGAATGCAGATTGACTTTTTTTTAGCCGCATTCAGGTAAGGTTAAAGGGCTAATGGTCACAAAGGACCATACACTGGATGTTATGATTTTTTTTATCCTTTCTCTTTTTGTCTTATTGGTTTGCAATGAATGTGCACATGAGAAAGAAAAGAAGTAACAGGTGTTGGGGATGGTTAGATGCTTTAGAACAGTTCTCTGACAGGTGGACATTTTTGTTCTGGCATGCCAGCACACCAGGAATGACAAAAGCATTCAGATGGGTAGCGAGACATTTTTGTTCTGGCATGCCAGCACACCAGGAATGACAAAAGCATTCAGATGGGTAGCGAGACATTTTTGTTCTGGCATGCCAGCACACCAGGAATGACAAAATCATTCAGATGGGTAGCGAGACATTTTTGTTCTGGCATGCCAGCACACCAGGAATGACAAAAGCATTCAGATGGGTAGCGAGACATTTTTGTTCTGGCATGCCAGCACACCAGGAATGACAAAAGCATTCAGATGGGTAGCGAGACATTTTTGTTCTGGCATGCCAGCACACCAGGAATGACAAAAGCATTCAGATGGGTAGCGAGACATTTTTGTTCTGGCATGCCAGCACACCAGGAATGACAAAAGCATTCAGATGGGTAGCGAGACATTTTTGTTCTGGCATGCCAGCACACCAGGAATGACAAAAGCATTCAGATGGGTAGCGAGACATTTTTGTTCTGGCATGCCAGCACACCAGGAATGACAAAAGCATTCAGATGGGTAGCGAGACATTTTTGTTCTGGCATGCCAGCACACCAGGAATGACAAAAGCATTCAGATGGGTAGCGAGACATTTTTGTTCTGGCATGCCAGCACACCAGGAATGACAAAAGCATTCAGATGGGTAGCGAGACATTTTTGTTCTGGCATGCCAGCACACCAGGAATGACAAAAGCATTCAGATGGGTAGCGAGACATTTTTGTTCTGGCATGCCAGCACACCAGGAATGACAAAAGCATTCAGATGGGTAGCGAGACATTTTTGTTCTGGCATGCCAGCACACCAGGAATGACAAAAGCATTCAGATGGGTAGCGAGACATTTTTGTTCTGGCATGCCAGCACCAGGAATGACAAAAGCATTCAGATGGTAGCGAGACATTGTTTGTTCTGGCATGCCAGCACACCAGGAATGACAAAAGCATTCAGATGGGTAGCGAGACATTTTTGTTCTGGCATGCCAGCACACCAGGAATGACAAAAGCATTCAGATGGGTAGCGAGACATTTTTGTGTGTTCCATTTTCACGTACTTTATGCCAGCATTACAGGAATGGCAAAATCATGATGACGGGCAGCGATGGCTCCAGAAGAGGAAAGGGAGTGAAGGATTAATTTGTTGACGAGGAATATTGTTATTGTTTTGATGTTGTTGTTTTTTTTCCTTTTTCATCTGCTGTTAATGTCTTCTGAATATTGTAGGTGATGATGCATCCAATTATGCATTTATAGCATCAGAACTTGCACAGTTATTGTTCTGTCTGGCTGACAGTTTATTACTTTAATTTATGTGTCCAGCTTCCATCCCAAAACAAGCAGTTTATTTATGAAAAAAAATAAACATCAGATAAACAAAATGAAGTTTAACCCTTTCTGTAGTGCGTGGATGTGAGCACACTCATACCTATTTAGAAGCGATCCTGTTAAAGAGCATGGGTGTGTGGACACCTACTCTTTACATAAATAGATACTCATTTGTTTTGCCTGTTGAAAAAGCATGTGTGTGTGTTCACGCCCACGATAATCAGAAACAAATAGTAACTATGTATCCTATATCACAATGCATTTGTGAATGCACACACCCAGATGGTGAAAAATGCAATTTTTTCTCACTTGAGACAGAAAAAGTTAAGAAGGGGATTCACTCTTTTTGGTGTAAGCAGGTCTTTGTTGAACAATTACAGTAACAATGGATGGAAGGAGAGAGAGAGAGAGAGAGAGAGAGAGAGAGAGAGAGAGAAGAGAGAGATGTCAATTCTTGGCCATGTTTGTAATGTGAAAAGCCAGTTGTTTAGCCAAAGGAACATGATATTCATGATTTGTTTTGTCAAGCACCTTAGCAGATATTCATTGAAAGTATTTAGAGGAATGCTTGATTCTGTTTTGATATTCATAATTTGTTTGTCAAACTCCATAGTAGATGTTCATTGAAAGTATTTAAATTGATGGGTCATTCTGTTTTTGTGTGTGTGTGTGTGTGTGTGTGTGTGTGTTGTGTGTGTGTGTGTGTGTGTGTACAGAATTTTGCATGTGGGTAGCTTTTTGGAATGGTCCATTAGGTATTTATATATGAAGCTTTTCTACAGAAGCAACAGATTTTTCTTCTTTTTTTTTCTTTTAAGATTGTCATATGAAACTTGTTCATCATTATATTAATATATTCTTTGTTTCATCTGATACTAAAGTGTGATCATTTGTAGTATTTCTAACAGAAGGGGACTTTTCTTTTAAACAACTTTGCGTCAAAGTGTCCTCACACACTGGCCTGCAATCAAATGCACCTGATATTAGGTCTTGCTTGAACTTTCCAAACGTTAACACCCTCCCAATTAATTTCTTACAGTTAATTGATTAGTCGCACAGATGGGCTACTGTAGACAAAGTTGGCACTAAGACAGGGCGCTTCATGGGGTGCTGAGCAAGAGAAGAGCTAGCCAGCAGATTCCCACAAGACTACACAGGCCAGCACTATGCTACCGTTCAGTTCATGTGGGGCTCATCCATGTGTTGAGTCAGTTGCTTGGTTTGAGGGCAACTGGCAACAGAAAGAGGGGGGGGGGGGGGGGGGGTGGAGAGAGAGAGAGAGGGCTGTGTGTGTATGTGAATGGGCAAGGTACCAAGCTGAACCACTTGCCAACTGCGGTAGTTGGCAGAAGCCTTTCAATATGGCTTGAAAGAAATCAGATACACACATGCAGGTAGCACTTACAACTGCATAGTATTCTTACTCTTTTTTGTTTTAATTGCTAGTTTTGTTTTAAACAGTTTCATGTACTTGGTGCAAACTACGTGGTTATTTTCTTACTTTTTTTGTTTTGTTTTGTTTCAATCTGTTGATTGAATGAAGACAATTTCAAGTGAGGTTGCGTGTTCTGTTTAAAGGGAGATAATTTGAAGTGGGGGGGGGGGTTGCATGACTTTCAGTGTGAAGGGGTTTATTTCATGCTAGGCTTGGAATTCAGCGCAGGTCTCTGGTTGAGCACATTCCTCCCAGTCTCCACACATATACTGATCTGCTGTGTGTTTGTTGTCTTCCCTCTCTTTGTTCCCAATCTCATATTTTATAAACCTGTTCACATTTCATTATACAAGGCATCGGTTTGCCGATCTCTTGGTGAACATGAACATACCCACCTGTAAGTGTGTCTGTTTTGGTTGGTTGTGTGTGTGTGTGTGTGTGTGTGTGCATGCGCGCACACAGAGAAAGGGCATAATAATGGAGTGTTGACATAGTTGTGTGCTATTTTTGAACTCTGAATTCCATTGATAAGTGAATTGTTTCTGAAGATTGTTTTCTGGCTCTTTCTACTTGCGTTAGGGCCCCATTCCCCTCCCTTCCCCTCCTCCACCCCCCCTCCCTCTCCTCCCTTCTTTCAAGAACCCTGCCCCCTTTTTTGTTGTTGTTTTTTTTTTAACAGAGATCAAGTATGTCTCATATTCTGTGTAATGTTACTGAAAACAAAAACAAAAAAAAAGTGCATTGGAATCTACACATATGGTGAACTTGTGCATTGTTGCATTCCTGATGTGCTTGTCATAACATGTTTAAACATCATCAGTTTTCTTGCTGGATGTTGGGAACCATTCCTGTGAGCAATAAACTTGTTGAGAGGTTTTCTTCTGTCCTTGTTTTCTGTTGTCTCGTTCTGCATGCTGTTACTGTAAGGTTGACTTTATTTTTTCAGTATAAATTGTATCCCAACTTCCTGGGAATACTGTGCTTACAGTTTCCTCTGTTTCTGTCTCCATCTTTGACTCTGCTGTTGAAAATACACACACACACACACACACACACACACACACACACACACACACACACACATGTATGTTGTCAAAAGATAATGCTCTATTCTTATATGGTCCCCATATGGTGCTAGTAAAGGATTTCATATTTATTATCTTATTCCATAATTTGTATTCCTGTTTTCTTTCTCACAAAATCCCTCCTCCCTCCCCCCCCCCCCCCCTTTTTGTTTTTTAATCTTTTTTAATCTTTGCCAGCTCAGTATTTCATTATTTGAAGAATTGTTAGTCTTTTTTTTTGCTGTCCCAATCTCTGCGCCACCTCAGAGGCATGCGCCCACGCCGCTCATTCCGACACCCCGTCCACAGCCACAGCCCGGTCGCCCCGCCGCAGCCCCGGCACCGGCAATCCACAGGGAGCAGTCAATGTCAAGTCGTCAAGAGGCAACCCACCGGAGGAGACACTGCACTGCTGCCGAGTTCACTTCGGTGGTGTTTCAGTGGCGCCTGTTCTGATCTAACATACGCAGGACACCACCTACTAAGCCCCCTACTGACGACAATAATTGCTTAGTCGCGGAGCCGGCGTGTGTGAGCTCTCCCTCCGGAGGGCGCCACCACGTCCGTCCAACGACAGCCCCCATGGACTCGCCGATACCGGTGACCCCGACGGAACCAAACCAAGGCCACAGACGTGGAGAGGACATCGAAATTGAGGTCACCATGAGAGCAGGGCATGAAGGGTCACAGAATTTGAGACATTGTTTTTTTATGCTGATCGATGAGAATGAGGATGATCAAGATGATGCTACGGATTTCCATTTCGGTCTGAGACTACATGACAGGGCTGTACTCTACACTTCCTTCATAATATATCCCGGCGTCAACCAGGCCCGAGAGATACAGGCACCTGCAGTGTTGGTCAGGAAATTTGAGCAACACTCTCAGAAACGCATCCATTAAGTGGATGAAACTCGACTGTGTGGTCCCAGTCTTCCCAACTGAGTCCGCAGCAACTCAACTCTGGGTAGAGCCGGTCGGGCAGAAAAACCCACATACTTCTGATGGATTCGAACCCACGACCTCCCAGCCGGGAGTCCGCGACGCTGACCACTTCGCCACGGCGGCTGGTCTGACTACTTATTTGTTCAGCCTGTTATTGTTTGGTCAGTCAGTGGGAGATTGCATCTTCTAAGAGATCCAAGAAAGGCTGTTCTGCACACTGCTTAGCAGTTGTCCACATTTGTGTGACCAAGAATGCTTGAGTTATTAAAAAGTAGAGCTGACCACTCTGACAGTTGAATCTTTTGACCATATTAAATCTTTGAATGGATCCTCAAGCATAGGCTCAAAGATTTTCAACTCTACATCATGATTTTTTTTTTCAATTTTCAACTCTACATCATGATTTTATTTTTCAATCAGCTTATTTCCTTAACAGTTTTTTCTGCTTTTACTTTTCTGCTTCACTGGCTGCTTTGTAGTGCCAATGAATTCTGTTTTTGAATCCTTGGTGGTGAGAATTATAGGCTTCGGTATCTCTCCATGTGCAGCTTTGTTGTTCAGAGTATCCATCCCATAGAGGATGGCCGACCAAGGCTGAAGAGCTCCCTCTGCCCTGCTATTTGCCCATAGCTGGGATTTGGTTCATGAACGCCAGGGCATGTCCACACGCAGGTGGGCCTGCACTTCGCATGTTTAGGAACCAAACCTCCTCCAAGTCCCCTGTAGATTGTCCTTTGGCTGCCAGGCACACTGGACATGAGTTGTCACGCAGAGGCAGTACATAGTGCCTGTAGTGGAGAGGCTATACATGTACTGGCAGACCAGGCTTACGCACTCAGCTCTCTTTCCCAGTGCTGTTTCGTAGCATTGCTAGCCAGCAGTGAAGACTGAAAGCGACAGGTGACAAGCACACAGATACTTCGCCAGCACACTAGGCGCTTCAATCTTCCAGGAACACACAGATCTTCATAACACCACTTAAAATGTTAGTATTTATTTCTTTAAAAAAATCACGACAGCTTGAGGAATATGTTATAATGTTAGTTTTTAGTTCTTTAAAAGTTCATGACATGTGTTGAGATATAGTTTACTTCCTTTGCAGTGTTAACACACCCTTTTCCAGTCAGACAAGAGCAAGAAACGATATCGCACACATTCGAGCTAAAACAGTCACAGTCGAAGCAATGCTACAACAGTGACATTCACCGATGCTACACCAACTATGAACAAGTTAGAACTCTATGGGATATCTGTTTGCATGTATAGGTCACTCCCCGAAGGTGAAGAACAAAGCACAAAGAGAGACAACACTATGGCACATGTTTCTCAAGTCACGGAGAGTAGTTGGCCTTTAGAAATCACAGGTTCAAGGGTTCGATCCATGTCCCCTGTTACAGATTAGGTCCCAAACGCTATATATTCCCAATTAGACTCAAAAGTTGCACATGGCTTTTGTCAGAAGATCAGCCATTACCAAAACATATTCATCGCACAGTCCAGCCCTTGACCCATACTGTGCCTGACTGGGAGGCGGAGCCTTACGTTTGTTCATAGGTGAGATTAACGTCCTATTGGCCGGAGGCCCTTAAGGACAAGGTATGCTCGCAGACATATCTGCATATTCTGTGGCAACTGTTGTCGCTGGCAGTAGTGGGCGAGTTCCCATTGGGGGCCATCGTCCATCGCTCTCTTAGCTCTGGTTACTTTCGAACTTTAGTTCAAATTCGGGTGTTAGTCGGCCGACGATGGGCGTCGGTGTATTTGCCTTTTCCACCCAAATAAAAGGCTGTCTTCGGGACCACCAGGCGGCCTTCTTCGTGTTCGGGTGGCGATGGTCCTGTGCCGCGTGAGGCCGCCTCAAGATTGGAGCAGGACGAAAGTCGCTGATGCGCTGCACGAGTCCCTTCTATGGTCCACGCAGACTACGGCCGAGAGGGCAAATTTTCAGCCCAACTCCGTAAGGAGAGCCCCCATGCCTGCCTGGCTCAGAGCATGGTTTCCCAGGCCAGACCACGGTGATCGTAGTAAGGCAGCGCTCCATCGCCGATCGCCCCAGGCGACACAGGTTAGACCCGCCGTCACCCATAATTTTTATTTATGGCTGGAAGGATCGCTGCGCCGTCTGACACTGACCTCTCACATCAGCAGGATCCCTCAAAGGAGATCTGTCACCTCTCACTTGGCGTTCGCTGCGGTGCCACACTCGCAGCGAACTGAGGCGGATCCATTGAGGGGGGGGGGGG
>CM065739.1:32047835-32105335 GCA_033310375.1 Conus canariensis
GATCAAACGGAAAATGTGTAAAGCAGCCGGGGGGGTGTACAATACTGTAAAGGCAGGAGTTGTAACGAAAAATAATGTAACTGATTCATTTGTGTCCGTTGGGTCTAAAACGGGGTGAAATCTGTAATCTCCACTTTTCTGCCTTTCTAAACGAACTTGAAAGCGATGTTCACAAATATGGAAGGCATGACATATTTCCAGATCTTACTGAAAATTCAAATGTTAAGTTCTCAGATGTTGTGCTTGTCTCTTGATATTGTCAGTGGTCTTCAACACTAGCTAAATATTCTGTATGAAATTGGAAATCATCTTGATTGTAAAACTTAGATATTTCACACATCGTCGTGTACAGAAATCGTGGGCATATTGCGTCGGGTTTAAACCTGGTTGTATGGTGCACACTGTGACCAGCTGCTGTGGCGATATACTTAGCAACGGGAGGTTGTGGGTTCGATTCCCATCAGAGCCATCTATTCGCTGAATTTTTCTGCCCTGACCGGCTCCTGGGCAGAGTTTAGTTCACTATGGGCTCAGCCGGAAAGACTGGGACCACACAGTCGAGTTTCGTCCAATTATTGGATTCGTCTCTGAAAGAGTAGCGGAAATTTCCTAACCGGCACTGCAGGTGTTGCATCTCTCGGGCCTGGTTGACGCCAGGATACATTACAGAAGTAAGTGTAGAGTACAGCCCTGTCATTCAGTCTCAGACCATAATGGAAGTCTGTAGCGTCATCTTCACCATGCTCATCGGTCAGCATAAAACCTCAAATTCTGTGGTCCCCTCATGCCCCGCTGTCATGGTGATCTCAGTTTTAATTTCCCCTTCTTACCTGTACCCATGGTTAGGTCCTGTTGAGATCAATGGTATGGGCAAATTTATAGGGACTGTTGTTTGACCGACGTGGTGGCGCCCTCATGAGGGGGAGTTCACCCACGCTAGATCTGCGACTTAAGCAGTTGTTGTCCCCAGTAGAGCGGTTAGCATGTTGTGTCCTTGGCATTTATGTTATAAATGGAGCGTCTAAGGAACAACAAATATAACAGAAAAGACAACAACCCGAAAAACAAAACGACGGATTCCTATCATCGTCGTTACTGTTTCTGTCATCAAGGTCATTGTTCATCTTCTCTCTTTTTATGATAACCACTGAGACTTGTTCAGTATAGTTTATGCTGATATGGATGGAATGGCTGACATATGTAAGGGAACACTTTCAGAGGACCATGTGGAAAGTTCTTTTTTTAAGATAGACGACTTTTTATCATCAACATCATTACCATCACTTTCGTTTTCTTCCTCTTCACGATAATCAGTTCAGAATGCGTGATACTATGGGAGGAATGGCTGTCCATCAGAGTGCCCAGTAGAAAACAGTCTTCATTGACGTAAATGTTTTTAACTCCTTAATCTCCTTCGCGGTCGTTACTAAAGTTGTAGCCTGTAGGGTTTTTTTTCCCAGTATGGACGTGTGCCGATGTGGATGCAATTGTAGCTGACTTTGGTTGATATTCGATGTTGGAACAATGTTGGTGGAGTTGCTTTGGGGTTTGGAGGAAAGGAACAGGTCAGGAAGAGGGGAGAGAGAGAGAGAGAGAGAGAGAGGAGAGGAGAGAGAGAGAGGGTGTAAAGTTGAAAATACCTAACAGCTTCAGCGTTACGTTATCCTCTCTCTGATCTTTGTCAGTATTGACATCATCGTCATTGTCAGTGTCTTCTTTATGATCATTGGTCGTCGTTAAAGTCTTCAATAACATTATCGAATCATCATCATCATCATTGTCATCCTGTGCATGGCTGTCATCGATGGAAACGGGTCGCAGTTTGGCTTTACGGTGATGTCCGTGGAATGGTTGACCTTGGCTCTCGCCGTCGGCGACCTCAGTGGACGCTTCCTGAAGACAGCTTTCTCTGTCTGGTGACCCGTGTCATGGTCAAGGTCAGTTGATTTGATGAGATCGTGATTAACTGGTTGATTGATACCTCCAGAATTGTTTGATTTCTAGCCTTATTGCCTCTTTGGTTTTCAAAAATTGACTTGTGTAAAGAGTCGATTTCCATCCTGATAGGCCGCTTTAGTTGATTGTGTGATTTAATTTGATTGAATGACTCGCTCATTAATTGATCTCAGGCTGAATAATCGATAGAAATACTTATTGACCTTTACTGGGATCAACAGACATTTCCGTTTCTTGTTGGTTTTTCACTGGATAACGCGTCAGTATTATATGTGTTACAATAACGCGTCAGTATTACCTGTGTTACAATAATGCGTCAGTATTACCTGTGTTACAATAATGCATCAGTATTACCCGCGTTACAATAACGCGTCAGTATTACATGTGTTACAATAAAGCGTCAGTATTACATGTGTTACAATAACGCGTCAGTATTACATGTTACAACAACGCGTCAGTATTACATGTGTTACAACAACGCGTCAGTATTACATTGTGTTACAATAACGCGTCGGTATTACATGTTACAATAACGCGTCAGTATTACATGTGTTACATAACGCGTCAGTATTACATTGTGTTACAATAACGCGTCAGTATTACATGTGTTACAATAACGCGTCAGTATTACATGTGTTACAATAACGCGTCAGTATTACATGTGTTACAATAACGCGTCAGTATTACATGTTACAATAGTTTTCTTTCAGTGCTGTGGATTTCAATTTACGGATAGCACAAATATTATATACATACAAACAATGATAGTTACCACATATTTGCTCCAGACATCACTGCATTGAGATGTGGTCAGGGTTGGAAAGGGGCAAGAAAGGGGGACACTAACGTTCATTGTCCTTAAAAACAAATGATTGTAACCATAGCTAGGACATTTCTGCTGCACGCTCTTACATCCATGTTATTCAAAAGGTGTAGATAGCACGCTCTTGCATCCATGTTATTCAAGAGGTGTAGATGTAGATAAACAAATTTGAAAGCTAGAATGTATGAAATGTGCGAGCTTCAATTTTGAAAATATATTGTTTTGTTTTTTGGAAGTGCTCACCATCTCGGGCTACCAGAAGTGGGCCTGGAACAGCCCGGGAAGCAAGAGATCTATCACCTCACCCCCAACGACCAGCGAGACAACAAGAGCGCAAGGGACATATCACCATTCCCTACGTTGGAGGTGTAAGACAAGCTCTGACCAGGAAGATCAAGAAACTAGGGGTCGCGGTCCATCCCAAGCCCACCAACACCATCCGCAGCCAATTCGTCGCCCCAAGGTCAAAACCAACAAACTCGACAAATCCGGCGTCATCTACAGAATAGACTGCCGTGACTGTAACCAACACAATGTCGGAGAAACAGAACGTCCCCTCCGAAAGAGACTCGCGCAACACCGGAGGGACTCTTCTGTCGGAGCACACCTGCACTCCGAGCATCACCAATTTGACACGGACAACGTCAACATCCTGGACAGACAAAACAAGTGGTTCCAGCGAAGGGTCAAGAAGGCCATCTACATCGCAGCCACCAACCCCCCGCTCAACAGGGACCGGAACCCCCGGTATACGCTTCACTGATTCGGTCAAGTGAATTGGGTACGTCCCATGGTCACGTGATCTGAATCCAGTTCATGCAGTCGGTAACAGCGTCGCTGAGGAAGATATTCGGATGGCCGTCGAAAGCTACGAGTGAGTAGTGCATTTTCTTTTGTTGGGAGACTAGGTATAACTTCAGGTGGCAATGTTATTTTGTTTTTTGCAATTACAAGAGTTTGACATGTCGGAATAAACAGCTGACCAACTTGGGCAGATAACAGTCATCAAGCACGTTTATTGGTATAAAGTGACACATGTATTCGTTAATTGATCTGAACGACTCATCAGGTGACTTTTTGACTTAGAAAAAGAATTCTTTATGAAAAATGATTTATAGCTAAGAATGGCTTGAATAAAACTGGACTCATCAGGTTGTAAACGCATCTGGTCACAGGATGAATTTCGTTGAATTTATGGCGAAATACAGACAATAAAGGAAACAAAGACTTCTTTTTTTATTGTCCGTATAGAGATGAAGTAAGAGCGATGAAATCTTTTCAGGGCTGGAGGAATGTTATGAAGACAGCAGTACATGGTTGTACAGAGCATACAATGTGGGAGTGTATGAAGGAGGAACATGAATTCATTCAGTCTCTTTCGGTCAAGTCTGCATTCCCCCATCCAGCGAGGGGAATGATTTGTATAATGTTTCTGGCTACTGAGATGGCATAGAATATTCAAACTTCTTCACAAGCTCTAGCTCCCTCAGAGTTATCTTTTCCTGTGTGAAATTATGAATTGTCCCGTCTGCAGTTTCTGCAATACTAAAGACCAGACCACAGAACATATGTTTTGGTCAGAGCTTTGAGATATATATATATATATATATATATATATATATATATATATATATTTGTAAACAAAATATCAACGTCGTACGTGGTGTGACAGAAAATGTGGAAACGGTTTTTGAAAAAATATATTCTACTGTTTGCTGAGTTTTGTGTTCACAAATTCAAACTTAAAATCCATCCACGTATTGCGTGTCCAGCCTTTCATACTGTATTTAATACACACACACACACACACACACACACACAGACAGATTTTTTTCTTTTTTTGCGGAATAGGCGGGCTTGTAATTATTTGATCTCAAGCCCTGGTTTGTGTTTGAAAAAAAAAAATGTTGGAGTTGATGCTCTCTTGGTTTTATGTTTACAATGTGCGTATTTGTATGTATGTGGGATTCTGTATTGTTGTATAAATCTGTATGTTTTTTTTTTTTTTTTTTGTAGCTGTCAATTCAGAAGCGGCCCACAACACGCACACACACACACACACACACACTCTCCCCACACCTGTCCATGGCGTCGTTCACGTGATTTGCGCTGTCACGAAGAGACCCGGGCCATTTTGTCCTTGAAAGGACCTGTCTGCAATATCAACACACAAAGAGGTGCTTCTAGACCAGAACTACACGTGCGCGCATTCTCATGTAGTGCCAAGATCTCGTTTAGTAGCATCCCTGTGTGCGTGCGTGCGTGCGTGAAAGGAAACACGCCTTAAAACAAACCTTTGTTCATTTTGATCGCTGGTGCAGCATTGTCAACTGATTATGGTTATCGCCCCACACCATACTTTGTTTGCTTGTTTGTTTCCTATACACGCTGTGCTTCTTACAGGATCGACACACGCTCAGAAGCAAGGCGGCCCTTCTGGGGCCTGCATTGTCTGCCTGTGTGGCTGTACGGGCACCTGTTGGACTTCACGTGCCTGCTGCAGCCATGGACACAGTGGCTGTACGGGCACCTGTTGGACTAAACGTGCCTGCTGCTGCCATGGACACAGTGGCTGTGCTGGCTACTGGAATTCGTCTGTCGGCATGTGAGGTGAGGTCTAAAAGTTGGTTCAGTATTTCCCTCGGTTTTTTTTGTTTATCTTGGTTGTCATTTCTCGCTCTCGTTGCTCTTTTATTTCTTTTCTCTTTGTTTTCATCAGTCTGTCTGTCTGTGTGCGTTACTTGGTTATCATAGTTTCGGTTGATCAGATGATTACGATTTCATTACCCATGGAAATTTTTGAATACAGTATTTGAAATCTTTTCAGGAAATGAGCAACTTAAGAAAAACAAGATGCAAAGCATATAAACGTACTCCCAGTTTATCTTGAATACGCGTGTAAAAAAAAACAAAACATCACAGTCAAACATGCGTCATAGTGTATTTCGTCACTGAGATAAGAAATCGGCCAAGTTGGCCTACTTTCGGAGATATTCCATAAAGAAGAAAAACCGTTTTGGGCCGTTATAGCCGTTAGTAACGGCTATTCTGGTGAAATAAAAGATCGGGCATCATCCATGACCCGTAATGAACATACCTACAAATTTTCAGAAAGATCGGCCCGGTAGTTTTGTCTGGAACTGGGAGTACAAAAAGCAATGATGGTGCAGTGGTTAGCACCGACACAGACTTGTTTGTGTTGTGGGTTGAAATGGCAAGAATGGAACCACACGATCATCTTTCATCGTATTGGTGACTGATAGAACCTGAAGCTTAATTCACTTGAAGCGAATTTTTTTTTTCTCGTGAAATAGGCAGGCTGGCTCATCAAATCTCAAGTTCTGGTTTACATCTGAAAAAAAAAAAGTAGTGGGAGTTGGTACATGCTTGGTTGTTTGTCTACAATGTGCGTATTTGTATGTGTGTGGGATTCTAGATTGTTGTGTAAATGTGTATGAGTTCATGCTTACGTACATATGTTTGTTAGGTTAGACCCCCCTCTCCACTTTCCCCACCCCTGTCCTTTGCATCGTTCACGTGATTTGCTCTGTGTGTGTGTGTGTGTGTGTGTGTGTGTGTGTGTGTGTGTGTGTGTGTGTGTGTGTGTTGCGCGCGTGCGTGCGTGCGTGCGTGTGTGTGTGCGTATGTGAAAGAAGTTAAAATAAGGCTTCTGTTGTCATTACTGTTATCACCCCACACCATACTAATTTTCACAGGAATCAAGATGCGTTAGAGCAAGGCCGCCCTTCTGGGTCCTGCGTGTTCTGCCGGTATCGCTGTATACATACGGGAACCTGTTGGGCTCCATGTGCCTACTGCTGCCAAGGACGCATTTGCTGAGCTGGCTGCTGGAATTCGCCTGTCAGTGTGTGGAGGTGAGGGAAAGTCTGCTCAGTGTGTTCCTCTGTCTTTTATCTTGGTTGCACTCTCATTTCTTTTTTCTTTGTTTTTCTGAGTCTGTTTGTCTGGGGTACTTCGTGATAATTGTTTCGGTGTATCAGATGATTACGATTTTCATTATGCTTTGAGGATTCTGCATATAGTGCTTGAAATCTCTTAGGGAAATGAGCAACTTGATAACTCACACAAAAAAGGTAAGCGAATAAGGTGCAGTTGTTAGCACCTACACAGACCCGTTGAGCGTGTCGTGGCTTAAGGTGGCAAGATTGGAACCACACAGTCATCGTACATCAGTTTGGGAGTGTTGCTCAGATTTTACCGACCAAGACTGCAGGTATGTTGTTTCCGGGGGTGGTTGGAGCCGGGATATCTTATAAATGCAAACGTGGAGTAAAGCTTTGTCATGTAGCCTCATCCCTGTCCCTCACTTTTCAGATTCTGTTGTCTTTCATGCCCTTTTCTTGAAGTGACCACAGTTTCTGTCCTCTCCGTCCTCCCACTTCCTCCTCTCCTCCATCGCATCTATCACCGTGGTGGGCTTGGTGTTAAAGGATTAGGTTTGAGGTTCCTAGAAACTTTCGTTGGAGGAACGTGCTGGAAGTCTCGGATCGGATTTCCCACACTGACGGGACATCAATAGCTTCCCGCTAGATTGCAGTACCGGCATTGTTCTGTTACGTGGGTGTGGGGTGTGTTAGGGGGGTCTGGAATAATGAGCACGATGGCAGTAGAAACTATAGGGCTCAAAGGGTCAAACAGGGAGAAAGAGAACAGACCAGCCTCTGTTACGCGGTGGCCACCATTGAAGACTTGCAGACCAGCTGACTAGGCAGTCGTGGGTTCGATTCCCATCAGAGGCATTCATGCGTGCGCGCGTGTGTATGTGTGTGTGTGTACCTGCCTGGCTCCTGCCCAGCTGTGACTGTGGTATGACCTCCAATGGGGAAAACCCACACAGTCGAGTTTTCTCCATGTTACTGAAAATTCTCTGAACAACATTGAGGGTGTCTGTCTCGCCTGGTTGACGCAGGGATATGTTATGGAAGGACGGAGTGTGGAATGCTGTGTTTTGTGGATGGGTGGCGGGGAGATGTATAGTCCATGGATGAACGTGCATCAGTGGGTTTGTAGAAAAGTGAGGTTTTGAGCAGTCTATTTTTTTTTTTTTTTTAGAGAGATGGAATTGTCTAGGAATTTGACTGACTGGGAAATGGTGTATGTGAACTGGATGGATGCGTGAAGGGTGTGAACAAAGTTGAAGTTGGGACGGTATCGTTCTGGCACGGATGTGGCTTCCAGCCTGCCATCGATCTACCTTTAGTACAGTTCTGGAGTCGAGCCTGTAGAAAGTAGAAGGCGGAGTTCCAAGTGTTGCATGACAAGGAAGGCATAGGATGGTCCCATAGCGACTCCAATGATTTGTGAGAAAATGTGGTTGTTGAACTCAAAAGTGTTGAGGGTGAGGACTAATTCTGCAAGTCTTACCAGTGTAGCTGTGGGTGAGTTGTTTGTTGGGGGGTGGGGGTGGGGTGGGGTGGGGTGGGGGAGTTTTCAAGAAAGAAGGGTCTTTTGTCTGTTAGCATGAGGGATGAGAGTGTAGAGTGAGAGAACATCTAGTATGAAGAGGTTGGACTAGAAAGTGGGATCTGTGTTGAATGAATTGGTCATGTTGAATGTGTGATCTGTCTTTGAGATCATGTTGGGAAGTTCTGCACTATGGGTTAGAGTAGAGAGTGTGTGTGCTGTGAAAAATGGACTGTAGGCGGCTAAAAGCAGAGACAATGGGTCTGGCAGGTGCCTTGTTTTTTGTTTATTTTAGGGAGCAAATAGAAAGTGGGCTGTTTGGTGTCTGACCTTATGAGGAATTTGTCTGTCTTTGTTAAAGAACTTTGTTCGGAATCGTCGTTGACTGTGACTGAAAAGAGTTTCTGGTGTTGAGGGAGGGTTGATGTTATGAGTGGTGTATAGAAATCGGTCAGAGACAATTGTCTGTGTGCTTCCTGCATGCACAGCTGTTCGTCCCAGAACACAACTGCGCTGTCCTTGTCTGCTGGTTTAATGACAATATCTTGTCTCAGTAACTCAAGAGCTGTTTGTTCTTCCCACCAGAGGTTGGAGTGACGGACAGGTTTGGATTTTATTCTGGAGATTTCTTTTCAGCACTTTAAATGTTGAGTTTCACATCAGTATTTGTCGAAAGTAGTTGACGGAGGACTGGGGCCTGGAAAAGGTGGGTGAAGATCTGGTGGTTGGGTCTTGGGTATATTTTCAAGCACAATCATCCACCGTGGTTTCCTGCAAAAAATCCCACGACATCAAGGCGGCCTTTTTATCTGTTGGTGGTAGGCTGAATGGGGATGAATTTGAGACTTGTCACCAGGACTGATCTTTCATCATCGGTGAGGATTAGATTGTCAGGGATGCAGTGTACAAGGTGGCGGTGCTGTTCAAAGGTGGTGGTGGGATCACAGTTGTGTGTTTGGGGGCCACACCAGTCAGGGAGGTTTATCCTGCGTCTGGATAATTTGTCTTCCTTGATTTGGTTGCAGTGGTTGTGCATGAGTTGTCTGGGTGCATGGCTGAGATGTCATGATGCAGTGGCTACAGACATGATGATTGTAGTTTGCTGTTTGAAATGCTGGAGAAGTTGGGAGGGAGATTCCATGGACGGGTGGAGTGTATAATATATGCACAAACGTGAGTTTGTGGCTGGCTTGGAATAGGATCTTCGTAGGAGTAGTGGTGAGAGTGGGATGGTTGAGATTGGATGGAGTGTGAAAAAGCGAGAAACAGTGAGAAGTGATATATTGTTTGAAGTATTGTTCGAGAAAGTTGAGATGAGACGCTGATTTCGGTTTTCTTTTGTTTTTGCTATCCAAGTGTGAATGGCTGAATGATGGGTATTAGAACATGAATGGAGTGGCGAAAGCTGGCATGGGTGTGAAAGAAGTGGGCAGGCGGCTCTGTAGTTGTGGTTGCTGTTGCTATGGTTGGTATGGTTAAATATATATGCCTATCTGAAAGACGAAGAGGGGCTAAGAAGTCGCATGACTTTCTTTTTTTTCCTCTAAGTATATACATATTTGTCCCAAGATATGTAAAAATCACCTTCGAGCCTTAAACAAATGATAAATGACAGCACAAAGCAAATGTGTTAGAACCAAAAGCAGCGTACTGTTCAGCATGAGCATTCTGCTTTTCATTGTCTGCTAGATGATCCAAATAACAGTCTAAAATAGTTGCGATTGAATGATGAAAGCATACCGAGACAAACGTGTTTGAATTATAAACAGTGCGTCAATCATCATGATCGATGTTTTTTTTTCCTTTAGTATTGTCTGTTAGATTATCCACGCTTTGAGGAAATCACCTGCGAGACAAAGAAAGGTTAGGCCGGTGGATAGTTTTGGAAACCAGAGAACTGGGCTCTGGATTGTGCAATTTGCAAATGGCTCCATCCTTGGTGAATGTTTGATGACAGCTCCGTTACTTCAGCTGTTTTGTTGACTTCATCTGTGTAGCTCGCTGTGACATTATGGGTCTGAAAAAAAACAACCTGAAACAAAAAACATTGGTGTGCTTTCTTTGTGGCCTCTGTTGAGTTGTTCAAGGTAAGAAAATTCCTTGATGAACGTTGTCAACATGGTCTTCAAAAGTCGATTTAGAGTTTTTCGAATGATCACGATTACTGTTCTTTGTGTGAAAACATTAATGCTCTGCGTTAAACAGTGACATTAATTGTTTCTGACTGGAAATTTTTGACTGCGCGCAGCAAAGGAAATTGTGATTTTGACATCAGTGATTTCCATTGTTTTTGGTGACAGTAAAGCATGATGATAATAACGTAACCGCACCAGCTGATGTGCAGTGAAAACGGACTGTCAGTTCCTTTAAACAGCTATAAACCATCATGGCGCACAATCAGTCATGCGCCATCCGTGTGTTCTGCTCTGTTAGTACCGATGCACACAAATCATCATTGTGGATTTCATGAGTCAAACCTATCGTTTTGTGATAAAGATTAATGTCATGGCGTAAACTCAGCGTGAACAAGCTAAAAAGCTGGTTTTTGTCAATATGACTCTTCAATGTAAGACGGGACCTTTTGAAGTTCATTGCCGCTGATACGAAAGACATATTTAACGCTTTGTTGTTGAAGAGGTGTCATACCTGTCAGTAAAATTGTAGCTATCTGTTTATTTTTAACCCACCTGAATGATTCCACATGCAGCAGCCTACAAACTACCGCTTCTTCTGCTTTTCTGGCCACAACACTTTTTTTTTTTTTTAATAACATTTAATTAATTGGTTTCACGTTGAGTCCTATTTTGTTCATTTTTTTTTGGATTTGTTTTAAAGTTATACTTTTATAACCAATTCAAGCTTCTGTACATGTAATTTCAATATTTCACAAATGAACGGATAACGAATGAAGACATAACTAAACTCTAGACAGAATAAAGAGAACTCATAAAAAATCAATGAAACAAATCGAAAACACAAATACTCCAGAACATATGTTCTGTACTATCTTTTTCTTGCTGGCATATTTTGTTCATTGTAGTTTACTTCGACAAAGCTTTTGATATACAGCTGTACTTTTGTCTTGTGTGGTATTGTTGCTGAGTGTATATCTGTAGGCTAGAGGGCACACCAGTGTGAAAGACCTTGTGCCCACAGATACAAGCTTTTATGATGGCTGACTCCTGCACGGTTTCATATAGAACCGAAATCGGGGCCCATCATGGACTGAAATCGGAGACTTGACTTTTGTGTGGAGAAGTTGAAAGAATGTGAATATGCATCACAGCAAAATGATCAAAAGGTGTGATATCCTCCTGATATTTACAGCAAGAAACCCGTTCTCCCCGGTCGACTAATCAAACCATGTGAAGGGAGGAAGCGGTAGGCGTAGAGAGATGTTCAAACGTCGGGAGTGACATGGTCTTGGAGCCAGTCATAGGAGAAAAATGATTTGTGATTGCCGATTGGCTTTTACAAAATTGAAAGAAAAAAAGTCAATTTCTGGAGTGTGGATCCCCTCTAGTCCTGTCTCTCACCCAGCTTTTCTTAGGGATATGAAAACTTCTTCAATTTGATTGATTGGAAACTATGGTGTGGGATGTTCATTTGTGAAGCCTAAACGTGTGTGTGTGTGTGTGTGGGGGGGGGGGGGGGGGGTCATAAGTGACCCCAGCGTAGTCTTTGGTCATCTGATGTTGACATCTATTCATGGAGTACGTAGAAGGCAACGTAAAGGGCTAGTGTAGAGATGGGAGTTTAATGTTTCTTGAATACGAGCACCTGCATAGGATTGCAAATGTCGACACAGGCTCAAACTTATTGGAAGGGGCAAGGGGGGAGGGGAGAGAGAGAGAGAGAGAGAGAGAGAGAGAGAGAGAGGGGGGGTTCAGGGGCAAAACTAGCATTTCAATTATATTTGTAGGCTGTGAAAAGATCAGTCCTGACTAGTTCAAAGGACGGAAGGATTGCGGAGAAAGGTACACGTCATGGGTTTCATTGGAAACTGAACATAACCAACAGCTCATAGAGTGTTTGGTAAACTTTGCACATGCTTTGCAAAGCACATGTATATGACGTGAGTGAATTTTGGAGAGGCAGCATTTCGTCCTCAGAGCCTGTCGAGAAGTACGTGTCGGGTCATTCAACGGGGTGAACTATGGCTCAATCTGGTACTGACTGCGAAGGAATGGACAGAATTGGACGACTTGAAGATAGGAGGAGGAAGACGAAGTGTAAACGGTGTCATGTCTGAGCCCGCTTCTGATCTGTGCAAATTTCCGTGATTTTCAACGCAAACAAGATGAAATGTTACAATGTTGCCTTTGAGGGCTAGACAGCGCCATCCCCCCCCCCCCCTCCACCCCCACCCAGACCTATCTTTTCGCTAAAGGTTTTAGTCAAAATACACTGCGTGTAATGGTTTTTATGTGGTGCGCAGTACATGATTATGCAGAGGGGAGAGAACAGACATCACTCATAATGGGGACGGTTGGCTGATTTGTGGATAATCCCAGGGGAGAGAACAGACATCACTCATAATGGGGACGGTTGGCTAATCTGTGGATAATCCCAGGGGAGAGAACAGACATCACTCATAATGGGGACGGTTGTCTGACCTGTGGATAATCCCAGGGGAGAGAACAAACACCACTCATAATGGGGACGGTTGGCTAATCTGTGGATAATCCCAGGGGAGAGAACAGACATCACTCATAATAGGGACGGTTGGCTAATCTGTGGATAATCTCAGGGGAGAGAACAGACACCACTCATAATGGGGACGGTTGGCTAATCTGTGGATAATCCCAGGGGAGAGAACAGACACCACTCATAATGGGGACGGTTGGCTAATCTGTGGATAATCCCAGGGGAGAGAACAGACATCGCTCATAATGGGGACGGTTGGCTGATATGTGGATAATCCCAGGGGAGAGAACAGACATCACTCATAATGGGGACGGTTGGCTGATATGTGGATAATCCCAGGGGAGAGAACAGACATCACTCATAGTGGGGACGGTTGGCTGATCTGTGGATAATCCCAGGGGAGAGAACAGACATCACTCATAATGGGGACGGTTGGCTGATCTGTGGATAATCCCAGGGGAGAGAACAGACATCACTCATAATGGGGACGGTTGGCTGATATGTGGGTAATCCTCCGGTCGTTGGACGTGTTCGCTGTGTCTCATGTTCGCTCTGCCCACACTACAGGAATGGCAGTGAAGGGTTCAGGGTGTGTGTGTGTGTGTGTGTGTGTGTGTGTGTGTGTGTGTGTGTGTGTGTAGGAGTGTAGGAGGGGGGGGGGGGAGCGGATCGGAAGATTCGTTTGTTGAAAAGGTATGTTACTGTTGTTCTTGTTATTAGTTTAAATTATTTTATTGAATGCCTGCGGATGTAAACAAGTGTAAACAAATGGAGAGAGAGAGAGAGAGAGGAGAGAGAGAGACATAGAGACAGGGAGACTGAGACAGAGAGAGAGAGAGAGAGAGAGAGAGAGAGAGAGAGAGAGAGAGAGAGAGAGAGAGAGAGAAAGCGAGGCGATGGGGAGACAGAGAGCTTGAGAGGGAGACCGAGACAGAGGATGAGAGGTCGCAAAAGAAGAGAAAAAACAGAAAAAACAACGCGAGAGAGAGAGAGGAGAGAGAGAGAGAGGAGAGAGGAGAGAGAGAGGAGAGAGAGAGAGAGAGAGAGAGAGAGAGGCAGGCAGTCATCAAATTGTGTGTTGTAAAAATGCAAGTGACAAAGCCTAAGGAACAGGATGTTCAGCTTTGGATTGTCAAACACCATAGCTGCTGTCCATTGAAAGCATTTAAGAAGGTGGTTTATTCTGTAATATGTGCTTAAGCCGAATCGATCTTGGCTGCTTTCTGGAAGCGTCTAGGAGACTTGATGCATGTTCAGCCCACATACTCCGGACAGTGTGTGTGTGTGTGTGTGTGTGTGTGTGTGTGTGTGTGTGTGTGTGTGTGTGTGTGTGTGTGTAGAATGAGAGAGAGAGAGAGAGAGAGAGAGAGAGAGAGAGAGAGAGAGAGCTGATCTGGATGGGCAAAGAGAGGTAGATAAACTGGACTTTGATACTACTCTGCATTCGAGTTTAGAAACTGTTTCGGAAGTCGATACTCAGACTTGAAAGGATACTACTACTACTAGTACTAATGAATGCTTATACAGCGCCTATTCTCGGCTAGAGACCAAGCTCTAAGCGCTTTACAATCAACGCTCGTTTACACAACGGGCTGCCTACCTGGATAGTGCCGACTGAAGAGCTGCCAGCTGGCGCTTCATTCAGTCGTTTCCCGTGTCATCCAGTCAATATTGTTCAATTTCGTTCACTCGATTTCCTTACTTCCTTCATTCTTTCCATTTCTCACGCAGGGTGCATGCCATGTGTAACGTGGCACCCATACCAACGGCCAAACTGGCCTTCTCTTCCGAAAGTTGGTGATGGGATTTTACGTGTGTGCAAGATATTATGCGTGCGTTCACACACGGAACCTCGGTTTATGGTCTCATTTGAAGGACTGTATGGGGAAATGGAGTCAGAACCAATGTTAACTCCGAGGGAAAAATCCTCCTGTACCGAAACGTCCCGGCGGAGATTCGAACCCGCAACCCCAGGATCATCAAGATTACGAGTACGGCGCTCTACCAACTGAGCTATTCGGGCTCCCAGCTGTCCTTACGCCAGTGTACCCGTTTCGTGTTTCAAGCCTGGTTCTCATTGTTCACGTCACAAGTTATCATTAGTGGCTTACCACTAGGGAATCACATATATTCACGTCGCAAGTTATCATTAGTGGCTTACCACCAGGGAATCACATGTTCACGTCAGGAGTTATTAGTGGCTTACCACCAGGGAATCACATGTTCACGTCAGAGGTTATCAGTAGTGGCTTACCACTTGGGAATCGCATGTTCACGTCAGAAGTTATCATTAGTGGCTTACCACTAGGGAATCACACATGCTCACGTCAGGTTATCATTAGTGGCTTACCACTAGGGAATCACACATGCTACGTAATCACCTTATTTCTCTCATTAAAAGACAGCCTTACAGTGTACCGATTTTATCGTCGGAAAAGATTTTGTTTTGCTCAAGCCTTTGGCCCACAAAGACATGTTTGTTGACAGATACAAATTTGACAAATTTTCAGAAAAAGGCAAAAAGACATGTTTGTTTACAGATACAAATCTGACAAATTTTCAGAGAAAGGCAAAAAGACATGTTTGTTTACAGATACAAATCTGACAAATTTTCAGAGAAAGGCAAAAAGACATGTTTGTTTACAGATACAAATTTGACAAATTCTCAGAGAAAGGCAAAAAGACATGTCTGTTCACAGATACAAATTTGACAAACTTTCAGAGAAAGGAAAAAAAAAAAAGCATTGAGTGTCTGTAAGTGTAGATACATCTGAGAGGTCTAACACCTGCACACTATCTACATTTAGAAAACAACATACTTAATTGTTAAACATCGCTGTCGTAAGTGTACACTTCAGTGTTTGTCCCTTTCTTTTTTCCCGCGTTTTCTTTCTTTTTTTTTCTTTTTTTTTTTTTAAAAGATTTTCTTTTTAAAAAGTATTGATTGTATGGAGACAATATCAAGTTGCAAGAGGAAAAAAATAATTGTAAATTAGGCTGTGCAAGTTAAGTGTGAAGGGAGATAATTTCAGGGGAGGCTGCAAGTTAAGTGTGAAGGGAGATGATTTCAGGGGAGACTGCAAGTTAAGTGTGAAGGGAGATAATTTCAGGGGAGGCTGCCTATTCAGTGTAAAGCGAACTCATTTCACGGGTGACTTGGAATTAAGCCCAGACCTCAGATGCCGCAAATTCCTTTGAGTCTCCACATCAACGTGGATCATCTGTGTTCTTCGTCTCTCTATCTGTCCTCTGCCTCACTCCTGATCCAAACTGAGTGTGTTGTATAAAAGACTCGTTTACAGTCTCTGGGAATGTGTTATCTTGCCGACCTGTATGTGTGTCTAGTTGGCTGCGTGTGTGCAACAGAAATATAATAAATGGGCAGTTGGCGCTGTTGTAGGCTACTTCTTAACATCGAATTCCATTCATAAGTATGTACGTGGGTCTGCATTTTTGGTTCTCGTTCGTTCGCTCTTTCTGTTACTATCAGAAGAAAAAAAGTAGGCTAAAATGTTGAAAGGTTTGGTTATACCGTGTGTTTACTACATTCTTTCATTATAGTATGATTGTATATCATTTTTCTTTCTAAGAAAATGCCAGGGTTGGTTGGTTGTTTTATCTCATCTATGTGGTGAAGGTGTCAGAAACTGATCGGAGTGGAAATACACTGTCCATTCTTGTGCGTCTATTTGCCAACATGGGTTTTAAAAATGCGTTTTGACGTTTAAAGTTATTTCCATTTATGTTTTGAATACGCGGGTGCCAAATCAAATGGAATGACGTGTACCAAATCAAATGGAATGACGTGTACCTTCAATGTGGCCTAGTTCTATGTACCTTTATAGTATCGATCAGACAACTATCTCATCAACTTGATGTGTCCGTAGGTGTGTGTGTGTGTGTGTGTGTGTGTGTGTGTGTGTGTGTGTGTGTGTGTGTGTGCTTTTCTGGACTTTCTGCGGTTTTCATCTTGGTTCATGTCGGCTTCCCTTCCACGGGGCTACAGCCCCAGCACTCAACAGGGAGCAGTCCGTGTCAGATCGTTAGGAGGCAACCCACCAGAGGAGACACTGCCTTGCTACCGTGTCATTTCGATGGTGTTCAGTGGTGGTCTGTCCTGTTCCGGCATGCAGAGGACACCACCTGCTAAGCCCCCTACTGACAATCATTGCTTAGTCTCGGGGCCAGCGTGGGCAGAGGGCGCCGCCATGTCTGTCCAGCGACAGTCCCCATAAAGTTGCCCACACCAGTGACCTCAATGCGAAGTCGCCGAGAACAAACTTGTGAAGTGGAAATGGAAGCTGAGGTCACCAAGAGAGCAGGGCGTGTATTCTTTCCCCGTTTGATCGGATCGGTTATGATCAAACTCACGCTAAACAAATGTTCTGCACACCACCTTCAGTCATTCATGATATTGTTAACAAAGATAGTGACGGTAGTAATCATGTACTTGCCTATCACCTGAAAGCAGAGGCTCTGAATTGACTACGAAACATACAGGAACATACACGCAGGTGTGAATATGGCGTTCAGTAGGCAGGACTACATACATGCTGAATAGCAATCAACTGGTAGAAGAAAAGAAAAGAGAAAAGTTTATTATGTACAAGAAGTAGAGAATCAAAAACACTTTAATTCACGCGCACTTTCAAGTAAATTCCTCCCAAACAATAGTTATAAACTGAACAGCATTTTTTTTAATGACGGCAACAAATACAAACCAAACCAAACCAAACCAAACCATAAGACATCATACTGTTCCCTCTTTTTTGTTGAATGTCTCGGATAAAACATTCTGTTGAACATCTAAAATGCTAAAAACTGTGTGTGTGTGTGTGTGTGAAAGGCAAAATGTTCTAAATGTACGATTTATCGAAGAGAACAAGGCAACAATCTTGTACCACTACACATTTCCATACGACGCAGCACAAACATACTCGTATACTCACACTTGCAATGCTCTTTTAGTGTACAAAGACGAATAAACGCTCCCAATTTTGTACACATTTGCCGACAAATTATGCGACATTTTCTCTGTTAAAAAAAAAAAAAACAACAACAAAAAACGCGGCGGGAAATGACCAGTCATGCAAGTTGACACAGGTATAGTAAATACACCTTGATAGTTAGGTAGGCATTGAATTTAAACACAAAATAACAACAAGGATCATATTGCACGCATCTGAACACGCAGAATGGCACCAAACAAATGGACCAAAGACTTTTTTGGCACCTGTAATAAACACTAACCAAACACGAAACCCTGCCTACATAGACCGAAAAGCTCCCAGTAGAGTACAAGTACATAGGCCCTAATCGTATATAACGTTGCTGAGCGACTGTCGTGATGTCAGCATGTCTGGTTCTGCTGGCATTTTTGTTGCCAATAAGTCACTGGGAGGATACTTCCGTCACTAACTAAATAACCTGCTGACTGTTTCTGTCACTGACGTATATGGCGTTTGTGTGATTAGCAATTAAGAAACTTACCAGATATCATGACTTGCAGCAAGGAGTAACTAACACAGTACCTCTGTTGCAAATTTGCAGCAAGGAGTAACTAACACAGTACCTCTGTCGCAAATGAGTAACTTAAGGGTATTTCCACGACCTGCTCATATTTCTGTTGCTAACCAGTGACAATGCGTACTTTTGTCACTAACATGTATATTTTTGTCACAAACAAATATGTTTGTCACTAAAAAGCACGTTAAAGAATATTTCTGCCACGAACAAGTAACTTGTAGGGTTATTTCCATCGTTCAAGAGTAACTTGTACATTTGTCACTACCTGATCTCATGCAGGGTATTTCTGTCCCAAGCAAGTGACTTGGTAGGGAATTTCTGTCACTAAACAGTATCTTAACCCGTAACCGATAGGATACCTCTGTCGCTAACAACTTGTCGCTCACAAGTAACTAATATCTTTCACTACCGAGTAGTTTTAAGTTTGTTACAAGCAAGCTGGCATCTACTGCCTCTGGTACTGAACGTGGATTTCTTGATTATTTCCGTTAAAAAAGTTGTAGAGTGTTGCTGTAACAAGGGCAGGAACACGGGAATTTCTTTTTTTTTTTTCTTGTAGGGTTTTATTCGTCACAATGGCTAGTAACCTACGAGGCGTTTCTGTCTTACAAAGCAACATCGGGAGAAAAAAAAAGAAAGAAAATAATTTGCAGGGGTGTTTGCCCGTGTAACTCGTAAATTCATAGTCTTGTTTTTGGGCTCTGAGCTTTCTATGACAAATCACATTTACGTATAACTGTCTAGCATTTAACAATATTCTTGAGTTCCATGTTTTCTATGACAAATTACATTTACCTATAACTGTCTAGCATTTAACAATATTCTTGCGTTCCATGCGAATTCGTTATACGTAAAACATACGGTTTTCTGTGTTTGTTGTATACCTCGTGCGCAAAACATTCTGTCTGTGTATGTTTATACGCAATGTCAATGTCTGCGTCTCCACAGAAGGCGCAATGCAAACGCAGGAGGCCATCCCGGCCATAACAGTTTGCTTTAACTGATGGACTTGCAGTTAAAGGATAGGGGGCACGGAAAGGAACTCTTCTTCAGCATGTGCTCCGTATGCTTTGAGGTCCCTCCGCAGCAGAGGTCGGCAGGACCAAACATGGCCGTTTCGCTCTGTTTGGAGCTGATCAGGTTTGCCACGGGATCCTTGCTTCCTGCTGATGACTACTTCCACATAAACAGAAAGGAAACTAGTGGAAAATAGAAATAGCATCACGGCCGTTGGCTTTTTTTTTTTTTTTTTTTTTTTTTAATGCAAGCGAAGATTCTTCAAGACCAATGGGTACACAAATACAACTAACCAAATGCAGTTTATGATAGACAAAAACGGACTTCTTCGCTATGCTTACACGCCCCATATTCATCAAATAAGAACTGCTTAAAAAAAAAAAAGGAGAAAGTTACAAACACATGCATGACATCAGGAAATATTTTAACTGGTGATGACAGAATTTTGGGGCAGCATGTTTTCCCCGCATCAGTGCCCTGACTCTGACAATACCGCACACACACTACTTCAGTTAGCGTAAGTGCAGAGAATTTATGTCACGGGTGATCCCCCCCCCCCCCCCTCCCCAGCGTGGAGAACTTGGACTAAAGAGGTCCAGCTCTGGCACATGATCCTTTCAAGTCGTGCGGTATATTTTAGATACTTTTAATGCGATTTAGATCAAGAGAATTTCCAGGACGCGGGCGCGCGCGCGTGTGTGTGTGTGTGCGTTTTTTAGAAAAAAAAAACTAGTACTGTCCGAATCGTGCCACGCACAATTGTTTAGATCAGTTGATTCGATCTTTTTCCATGTTCGATATAGGGTTTCAATTTTTCCATCTACCCCCCCCTCCCTTTCCTCCGCGAACCCCCGTCCACTTTGCGCCAGAAAGGAAAACCCGACAATGAACAATACTTGAATCCCGGCATGAATTGTCTGTTACCATTAGCAACTGTAAATGGTTTCTTGTGGGACTGATTGAAAGGCCCTCGGGCCATCTCTTGTCTCATCAAAGCATAAGAGAAAACTACCACCACCAGACCTTGTGCCTAACGCGTAACAAATAAAGGGAAACAATTTTCTTCTTCAAATGATGTATATGAACTTATCTCCCTTTTTTCACAACCTTCATTCTTGTTTATACATTCGCCTCTTTTGACTGGTTCGATTCTGAAGTGTGTGCATAGTGGGACATGCTGTTACATTAAAAAGAAGCATCCAAAGACAGTTTCGACGTACGGATTTGTAACCAAGGAAGCTTTAAATTAAAAAAAAAAAAAAAAAAAAAAAAATGATCAAGATTCACAAAGTGACTAATTAAAAACAACGTAATGCGTTGATGAGAATGAAGCCAACAGACTACCGATTTTCATCTGTGTTCAAAGATTGTGCGAAATCAACAGACACCCAGTCATATTCAGAGAGGTCTGCGAAACTATTAACATTCAATATCATTTCCATTTGCCGCTCTCCAAATAAGACTGACGCTAAAGAGATAAAACGCATATTATTGATACACACAGAAACATCACTTGAAATTGCAAAAACAACAAAAAATTGTCAGCGGAGTCCGCCAAACAACAGGAACAAACAAATTACAAGACAAATCACGACACGTTGCGACCTCTTGGATGCTCTTTAAGCAAGATAAACAATATTCAGGACAGTGAAAACGAAGAATGAGCAATCAGTTATCTTCTCAAATTCGGCGCAAGATGCGTGTTGAATGAAACGAGGCCATCGGGAAGGGGACATGAGAGTTGAAATTATAATGATGATGATAATAATACAAATAATAATAATAATGATGATGATGATTAAATATTAAAAAGAAAAATAGAGGATTACTACCATTTTTGGTGATAACGTGACGATAGTAATTGTAGTATTGATAGTGGCTATACACACAGAAGGGGAGAAAGGGGAAGGGTCAGAGAGGATTGATCAACAGCATGGTTGTAGTGGCAACAGTGTTAGTAGTGATGATGACTGTGATGATAATGGTATTGATGATGAAGACGATGGTTATACTAATAAAAACAGTAATAGTAATAACAATGGTAATAATAATAATAATGATGATGATATACTAACAATAGAAGCAATATTAGTAATAATAGTAACAGTAGTAATAATAACAGCAATGGTATTAAAAAAATCAATAATAGTAAAAATAATGTATTATTACTACTAATCACAATGAAGGAAGAGGAAGAAAGAGGAGAAGGATACAGATTATAGGAAAGAGGGAATCTAGTAAGTGCATTAATAGTTATAATAATAAACATGACTATAACCATATAATAATGATGGTGACGATATAGGAGGCTGGAAAAACGGTCGGTTGGAATGTTAGTAATATAGTAACGTATAATGGTAATACTAATTATACGAGTAAATTCAATAGTTGTAACAGTTATGAAGTTGTAACAACAGTTATAATGATGATAATGGTAAACATATTAGAATTGATAATGAAAATGATAGTAATCATCATAGTGATGGCGATACTAGTGAATAATAATAATAGTAAAAATGTTAGTAATAATAATAGTTGGTAGAAAGGAATAGAAGTGATCAATGAATAAAAAGCAAACATTACTATTGGATAATGAAAATAATAATAGTAATTAATGTATAATATATAATGATTATATTAATAATAATAGTAAATATGATAGTTGTAACAGCTATGAAGTTGTAATAAGTTATAATGATGCTAATGGTACAAATATTATAATTAGTAATAATAATAATCATAATAGTGATGACTGTGATAATGGTGAGGTTAGCACTAATCAAGGTAGTAAGAATATTAGTTTTCTTTTTTTTTTTTTTTATACATATAATTATAATGATGATAGTAATAACGGCGGAAGTAATACCAGTAACAATGATAGTGGAAAGGAAGAAAAATGAACAACGATTAAAAACAAAGCTATTGGGTGATGATAATGATAATGATCATAATGATAGTAATTATGATTATAATGTTAGTAATAATGTTCGTGGTTGGAAAGAAAAAGAAATGATCACCGAGTAAAGGGCTAACATTACTATTGGAACAGGAGGGGGAAAAAAGCGGGGGTGGGTGGGTGGGTGGGGGGGGGGGGGGGCGGGGTGGGGGGGGGGGGCGGAGGGCGGAGGTGTCGCATACCTACACCTACACACACACAGATGTACAGGGAAGAGGGAATGGAAGCTCATGTCGATGAGATGGTATAATAAATCAAAAGAAAAGCAGATGAAAAAAAGAGAGGGCACAGGTATGTGAGTAAAGAATAGATTGATGTAGAAAATTGAGTGTAGGGAGAAGAGAAAGGAAAACAACTATAACTTAAATAGGAAGTAAATAGTGGTAGGCATGGTAGTGTGTGTGTATGTTTGTGGAGAATATCGTTGGCTGGTGTTGCGGTGGTGTATAAGTACAAGCTAATTTTGGATGTTGATGCCGTGACGCTGGAGTGAAGGAGAGCGAATAGTTAGATTAATTCAATACCGTAATTAGAGGGGAAAAAAAAGGGGGGGGGGGGGGGGACGGAGGTCACATACCTACACCTACACAAATGCACAGGCAAGAGGGAAGGGACATTCATGTGGAGGGGGTAGTGTATGAAACTGAAAGGAAACCAGATGAAGGAAAGGGAGTGGAGAGGTCTGTGAGTAAACAACAGATTGATGTACAAAATGGACAGAGCGTAGGGAGAGGGGAAAGGAAGATAGCTGTAGCTTATATATGAGGTAAATAGGAGGAAGGTGTATGTGCGTGCGCGCGTGCGTGCGTGCGCGTGCGCGTGCGCGTGCGTGTGTGTGTGTTGGTGGAGGATATTGCGGGCTGGTGTTGCGGTGATGGATAGGGGTATGCGACTTTTGAGATGTTGATGCCATGAGGGCGTAGAGTTCAGAGTCTGACAATAAGATAAGACTTCCGCTTAAGGCGCTCCAAGTTATCACTCTGCAACTGCCGAAGTGCCAGGACTTTGACACGGTTGATGTTGTGTTGGGGGTGACTGAAGTGTAGAGCGACTGGTTTGGGTCGATGGTGGCGGATGTCAGCCTGGTGTTCAGAGATGCACGTCTCAAACGTGCGGGATGTCTCACCTACGTAGATTTTACCACACAGCTAGCAACGGATGGCACACACAATGTTGCGGCTCTGACAGGAGAATGTGCGTTTGATTGTGAATGAGCCTTTGGGGCTATGTAAGATGGAGTCTGGTTGGGCTTTGAGCACGGGAAAGAACTTGGTGGCTTAGATGTGGAGATTTTGTTCAGTTTGGCGCACCCAAGTAGGTCTTTGAGGTTTTTGCCACATTTGAGGCTGATCATCGGTTTGGTCTCAAAGGCAGGTATGTGATTTTCTACTAAGTACCAGTTGAACTTCAGGATCCTGCAGATGGGGAGAGTGTGTGGATGGAAGAGGGAACAGGCGGTGGGTCTGTCTCTTTTGGAGGCTGGGTTTCCAGAGCGGAAGTTCTGGATATCGGTGTGGTATGGCTGAGAGCACCATTAATTAGGGCACTGGGGTATCCACGGTTAATGAGGGCACTGGGGTATCCGCGGTTAATGAGGGCACTGGGGTATCCACGGTTAATGAGGGCACTGGGGTATCCACGGTTAATGAGGGCACTGGGGTATCCACGGTTAATGAGGGCACTGGGGTATCCACGGTTAATGAGGGCACTGGGTATCCATGGTTAATGAGGGCACTGGGGTATCCACGGTTAATGAGGGCACTGGGGTATCCACGGTTAATGAGGGCACTGGGGTATCCATGGTTAATGAGGGCACTGGGGTATCCACGGGTGGTGAAAAACTCGGACATTTTGGCTGCTTGCAGAGTGAAATCTAAGCTGCAGCAGGATCTGTGTAGGCAGAGGAATTCAGAATATGGAACGCTGACTTTAGTGGATGGGTGGTGGAAAGAGGTGGAGTTCAGGTATCGATGCGCATCAGTGGGTTTATAGAAAATTTAGGTTTTGAGCAGTCCGTCATCGAGGGAGATGGTGATGTCCAGGAAGTTGACTTATTCTAACTCCCATTGTCCCCTTGCCCACGGCCTCGTTTTCATTCAACGTCCATTTTGCACCGAATCTGAGAAGGCAAGAGATTGCTCGTTCTTCGTTTTCGTTGTGCTGAATGTTGCTTATTTTGCCTGAAGAAGATCTGATAGGTCGAATAAGTCGTGTTTTATTTTGTAACTTGTTTGTCCGTTGTTTGTCGGATTCAATGATAGTTCTTTTCAAAGTTTGTTTTCAGTTTCCGCCCCTGGAGTCACCTCAGTTTGAAACTGACTTGAAATTGCAAGTTTACATCATTCACAAATTAGAATGAGTCAAACGTACATTCAACCATTATCTCCATCGTGTTCATCACATACAGATACATACAGTGTGCACACCTAGCCGACCAAAGACAAAAGAAATATCACCGTTTTCACACACACACACGCACGCGCACAGACAGACAGACAGACACACACACACACACACACACGCATGCGTGCGCGCAAAGGAGTAATGCCTATTCAAACGATATGTATATTTCCTGAAAATTGATAAATACACACACGTGTGCTGTGTTTACAGGAGTACATGCATATTCCTGAAATGAATGTTTCATAACTGATTTAAAATTGCAGGGGAAAATGCATTCCCCCAGTTATACAGGAGATATAGGCCTATGAATTTTTTTTGTGTGAAACAGCAAATATGTGAACTGCTTAAAATGTTCAAGTGAAAATGTATGTATCCATAAAATGACACCTTTCCAGTCCATGTCACGCATGGTGACTGAAAATGAACAACAGGCAGTCAAAACCTCTCGAGACCATTAACGACGACTTGACCGGTGACCGAACGAAGGTCGACTAATGCCCCCGTCTCTCAAAATCTGTTTCCTAACATTCGTCCATTCATAAGAAGTTTGAATCTTCATTAGTTGTGACAATCATAAAAAACAACAACGTACAGTAGCACGCGCATGAACACCGCAATTGCTATATCAAGTCCAACAATGGTAGTCATCATCATCATCATTACTCAACATTAACGACGACAGTAATACACGAGTCAATAGTAAAACGATACACTAATGTACAAGACCTGGGATCGATAAGACATTTTCCTTGTCTTCCCGCTTCAAACAATGCGCGCACGTGCAGGAGGTCGCGAGCACACCTGTGGACGCATCTCTGTCCAGCAGCCAAACTGACCAGTCGTGACAGATGGGAATGTATGACAGCAAAGCCGACGACCTCCGACACCTGCGGTACCCTGTCCTTCCCCAATCCAACTCGGCTAAAGGGGCCAAAAAAAAAAAAAAAAATCTACATACAAACCAAACAAGCAGAAAAAAGGGAGGGAGTGGGGAGGAGGGGGGTGGCAATGAAAAGCGGTGTAACCCCCCCCCCCCAACTCCCTTCTTCAACCATGCTGCTTCAGACTTCACTGTAAGCGCGCGCACTTCAAAATTGATAAGCTGGTTGAACGAAGAAAGAAAACGGGGCAGAGATAGGAGAGGAGCTTTCCATGTCACTGGTAACCGACTGAAGTATGCTTAAATCCTTCGAAATCGAAAACCCAGATATTGTCAATTATTCCGTCAAGGAGATGAGGCGGATAACTCAGTCACTACCAAACAACCCAGGTTCTGATCAACATACAGACAACCATACAAACGCGCGCGCGCACGCAAGAAAAAAAACGAAGTCATTCCACTGTACTTAATACGCAAGGCAGTATACTACAATGATGCAAAATAGAATGAGAAACCGACAGACGTTGGAAAATGTCACCGTTTAGGACAGATGAATGTATGTACAACAATTACATTGTTTTAAACAAAGTTTTTTTTATTTAATTTTTCATTTCTGTGTGCGTGTTTTTTTTTTCTTCTTCCCCAGAAGCCTTCATTACAAAGGGACTCTACCCGCAGAAGTCACGTAGCTGAACGACAATTATCACCAGTCCAAGGTAAGGGACATAATGTTTACTCGTACCTTCAAATTTTAGAGTCATAAGCAGTTCTGTCCCTTTCTTATTTCTTTATTTTTGAAGATTTCTCACAAACCAGTTTTTACCGTTAGACTCTTCTCTACAATATAAAGGCGTTTGAGGGTTTTTTTTTTTTTTTTTTTTTTTGCTCGAAAGGTCCAACTTATATCTCTCACACAGTTCACGGCAAGCCGTAAAACACGTACGTAGTGGAAAATAAAAAGAGACATGTCGTAAAACAAAACGCATCTAAAAAACAAAAAACAAACAATAAAAGACTACACACATGACAGCTGACAACACCACCCCCGCCCAGCAGTGTCAGTACGTCGTGAGACTGTCAAATTTGCATACTGGATTGTGGACAGATCAGTGACCCCCGTGACCCCTGACTGTAGGGGGGGGGGGGGGGGGGGAACGAACAGGAATTCTCAAGGCCCGCTGGTCATTGCACTGTCACGGAAAAAAGACACGAAGACGCACACACACACACGGACACGGACACGGACAGACACACACACACACACACACACACACACACACACACACACTATTTTGAACAATGTCCGAAAGACGCAGATTTCCCCGGGCTAATTCCCACATTTCCACAGAACTGGTCGCACACATCACTCGATCGTTTGTTGGAATCGACTCGCGTCAAACCAATAGGTGATGATTTTCCTTGCTGGAGAACTTACGCAGGATGACGAGGGCGAGGATTCACCGTACATCACCTGTTCCTTCGCGATTGTCAGTGAAGACGTGGCCCGATCGTCAGTAAGACGTGGCCCGATCGTCAGTAAGACGTGGCTCGATCGTTTCCCCTCCAATACTAACGAAGGGTTTACACATTCAACACGCTACCATCACGACTAAACAGCAAAGTTCTACCGGGAATAAACGACCAGCAGCGCGCGCGCGCGTGTGTGTGTGTGTGTATGCCCTTCTTGAATGCACCCGGCATCACTGAGGCCATCAGAGTTACTGCACTCTGGGAACAGTCGGCAAAAAGGAAACGTGCAGTTTATACTGAATGTTTGCGAAAGCCTGAGATTTGACACCAAACACGCACGCACACGCACGCAAGCATGAGTGAATGCCACACACAAAAATGTACAAATGCAGTCAATCGGTGTTTGAACCCACTGGCTAACCAAGTTTTTGATCCACCATGCAGAAACGAACAAATCGTGAGTATGAACACTCTTACCAGTGTGTTAGTTCCAGCACCCTGTAATTAAACTGTACACTCCACACACACACAGGTCGCGCGAACAAGACCAATCTTCTCTTGGTCAAGTAGAACCGACCATCGCAGAATCGCTGTTCGCCCTTCAGTAGGAATGATGTAAATCCGACAAGCGTTGGTAGGCGAGGCTCGGTGCAGCCTGTCTGAAATCGATGCGACTTTGACCAGCACAGGTCATCGGTCGATTTCATGGAAAAGTAGATTTCGATAATATCTAGTTCAGACCCCCCCCCCCCCGACCCCACCTCTATGTGTGTGTTTTACTGCAGGAGGGAGAAGGGAGAGGAAGGGGAGAGGGATGGGGGAGGGGAGGGAGGGCGGAGAAGAAGGGGGGGGTAGAGTGGAGGGGCAGGGGTGGAGGGGAGGGGGGGGTGGGAGGGGAGGAGAGGGGGGGGGTTGAGGGGTAAGGGGTAAGGTAGAAGGGGAGAGGGGGGGGGAGGGGTAAGGGGTAAGGTAGAAGGGGAGGGGGGGGGGGTTAGGGGGTTAAGGGGTAGGTTAGAAGGAGAGAGGGGGGGGGGGGGGGTTAGGGGTTAAGGTAGAAGGGAGAGGGGGGGGGGGGGTTAGGGGTTAGGGGTTAAGGTAGAAGGGGAGAGGGGGGGGGGGGTTAGGGGTTAGGGGTAAAGGTAGAAGGAAGGGGTAGAGGGGGGGGGGGGTTAGGGGTAAAGGGTAGAAGGGGAGAGGGGGGGGGGTTAGGGGTAAGGTAGAAGGGGAGAGGGGGGGGGGGGGTTAGGGGTAAAGGGGTAAGGTAGAAGGGGAGAGGGGGGGGGTTAGGGGTAAAGGGGTAAGGTAGAAGGGAGAGGGGGGGGGGGTTAGGGGTAAAGGGGTAAGGTAGAAGGGGAGAGGGGGGGGGGGGTTAGGGGTAAAGGGGTAAGGTAGAAGGGGAGAGGGGGGGGGGGGGGGTGGGTAGGTAGAGGGGTAGGGGGGGTGGGTAAAGGGGTAAGGTAGAAGGGAGAGAGGGGGGGGGGGGTTAGGGGTAAAGGGGTAAGGTAGAAGGGGAGAGGGGGGGGGGGGTTAGGGGTAAAGGGGTAAGGTAGAAGGGGAGAGGGGGGGGGGGGTTAGGGGTAAAGGGGTAAGGTAGAAGGGGAGAGGGGGGGGGGGGTTAGGGGGTAAAGGGGTAAGGTAGAAGGAGAGAGAGGGGGGGGGGTGGGGGTAAAGGGTGGTAGGGGGGGGGGGGGGTAAAGGGGTAAGGTAGAAGGGGAGAGGGGGGGGGGGGGTTGGGGGTAAAGGGGTAAGGTAGAAGGGGAGAGGGGGGGGGGGTTGGGGGTAAAGGGGTAAGGTAGGAAGGGGAGAGGGGGGGGGGGGGGTTGGGGGTAAAGGGGTAAGGTAGAAGGGGGAGGGGGGGGGGGGTTGGGGGGTAAGGGGTAGGTAGGAGGAGGGGGGGGGTTGGGGTAAAGGGGTAAGGTAGAGGGGGGGGGGGGGGGGTTGGGGGTAAGGGGTAAGGTAGGAGGGGGAGGGGGGGGTTGGGGGTAGGGGTAGGTAGAGGGGGGGGGGGGTTGGTAAAGGGAGGTGGAGGGGGGGTTGGGGTAAGGGGAGGTAGAGGGGGGGAGGGGGGGTTTGGGGGAGGTAGAAGGTAGGGGTATAGGTAGAAGGAGGGGGTGGGTAGAGAAGGGGAGGGGGTATAGATGCTAGGATTCTACCTCTACCCCTTCCCCCCCCCTAACCCCTCCCCCCCTAACCCCTCCTACCCCCTCCCCCCTAACCCCTCCTACCCCCTCCCTTCTACCCCTTCCCCCCCTAACCCCTCCCCTTCTACCCTAGGGGAGGGGGAAGGGTAGAAGGGGAAGGGTTAGGGTTAGTAGGGTAGAGGGGAGGGGTGGGGTAGAGAGGGAGTGGTTCGTAGAGAGGGATTCTATCCCTCCCCACTACCCTACCCCTTCCCTCCTAGGGGTGGAGGAGGGGAGGGGTAGGAGGGAGGGAGGGGTAGGGTAGAAGGGAGGGGTAGAACCATCCCTTCCCTTCCGTCCCCCCTACCCTTTCTCTCCCCTCCCCTCCCCTCCGGTGTATGGGTGTGTTGTAGTGTGGTGTGCGCGTGTTGTAGTGTGTGCGTAAGAATGGGTGTGGTGTGGTGTGGTGTGTGTGTTTGTTTTGTAGTGGGGTGTGTGCGTAAGAGTGCATGGGTGGGGTGTGGTGCGTTGTGTTTTGTAGTGTGATGTGTGTGTGTTGTAGTGTGTGCGTAAGAGTGTGTGGTGTGGTGTATGTGTGTGTGTGTGTGCGCGCGCGCGCGACTGCGGGAGGGATTGAGTGAGTGAGTGTGTAAGGTAGAGGGGAGTGGTAGAGGGGAGGGGTAGGGTAGAAGGGAGGGTGGAAGGGAGGGGTAGAAGGGAGGGGTAGAAGGGAGGGATAGAGGGGAGGGGTAGGGTAGAAGGGAGGGGTAGAAGGGAGGGGAGGGGTAGGGTAGAAGGGAGGGTAGAAGGGAGGGGAGGGGTATAGGGGTAGAGAGGAGGGGTAGAAAGGAGGGGGGGGGGTAGAAGGGGGGGGTAGAAGGGAGGGGGTAGAAGGGAGGGGAAGGGTAGAAGAGAGGGGAGGGGAAGGGTAGAGAGGGCGTAGAAGGGGAGGGCAGAAGGGGGACAAGGGAGGGGAGAGTGAGGTGTGTGGTGTGTGTGGGGGTAGGTGTGTGTAGTTGTGTGTGGGTAGGCAGGTGTAGGCGAGTGGGTAGGTAGACGGGGTGTGGGGTGATGGGGTGGTGTGTGTGTGTGTGTGTGTGTGTGTGTGTGTGTGTGTGTGTGTGTGTTGTTGTTGTGTGGTGTGTGCGTAAGAGTGTATGGATGTGGTGTAGTGTGCGCGTGACTGCGGGAGGGATTCAGTGAGTGTGTGTGTGTGTGTGTAAAAGAGTGCGAGAGAGTGTGTGTGCGCGCGCACGTGTGTGTGTGTGTGTGTGTGGAGAAGAGAGAGAGAGAGAGAGAGGAGAGGAGATGAGAGAGAGAGAGGAGAGAGAGAGAGAGGAGAGAGAGAGAGCGAGCCCAGTGACCCTGTCCCCGCTACACAATGTTCGGCGCCAACACAGACGACGGAAGTCGCCTTGACCACAGCCGAAGACGAAGTTAGAAGACTTTTTCCTCAGATTGTCCATCGCCAAGGACACGTCGTTTGCCAACCCTTGATACAAGTATGATGGCTCTCACCGTTTCATCCATGGGCTTCCAGAAACACCACTCGTGATGCTGCAAGTCTTAGTTGCGTGTCCCCCTTCCTTCTCTCTTATCGCAGCGACAGTTATCATGTCTGCCAATATAACTACTGAATCAATTAAAAGAAACTAAAGACCACCACTTCCTGTTGAGGAATGGTGTGCAAGTTTACACACGCACACTTCTAGATGCTAAACGTTGCAGCAGGCCAAAATATTGTTGAAACTTTCAAGCCCTGGCTTGTTCGGATGATGTAGTTCATGGTCAAAGTAGCAGCCACGTAAGCACGGAGGACTTGACTGGATTGCATTTTGTACACCGAGTTAGTGCGGTCATCAGGGTGATGTGAAGTATGCACCAGCACACACGATCACACGTCAGGCTGTCAGTCAACTGCCAGTCCACCAAGGCATATTCCTACAGAACAGTTGAAAGTTTCTGTGTGCCTATACACCGTGCGGATTCGATTACAACACGCTAAAGCAGATACGTTTTCAAACCTGTGACCGCTTTGTCTTTTACCAGTGTCGGTATAATTCCATGAGGATGACTTAGTTTCTCTCTAATAAAGCCTGAACTTTTTATTTTCAGCTGAGAATTGGCAACGAATCCCTGGATCGTTTTACCACAGTTTCAGTACGGTTTCTTTCTTTCATGTCTTTGGATATGCGTTCATGTCCGCCTACAATTCGTTGCATCACGTCCTGTCGTTTGTTCTGATCGTCTTTATCAGAGCCTTTGGTTCACTTTATGAGATCCCATAGTTCTCTTTACCAGCGCTTATAGTTCTCTTTGTTGATCCTTATCCTTAATTATGTTTCAGTATCGGAGAATGATCTTTAGCTCTATCAGTCCCATTTCACTTACTCGGAGCCTATAGTTTCTCTTCAACAGCGCTAAAGTGTCTTTATCAAAAGCTTTTTCTTCGTCAGAGTCTGTTCTTTTCAGTAGCGCCCATGGTTCTTTGGCTCTCCTTTTAATCTGAACTTCTGTCCCTTTTTTAAATACGCGCTTATGGTTCCCTTCATCAGAGTATCTAGTTTACTTTATGAGTGTCTGTGTTTTCTTCATTAGAGCCCATGTCCTGTTTTCAAACATCAGTCAGAGCTCGCGTTTTGTGTACGAGAGAGGGTGGGGGAGATGTTCATCAGAGCTTCGTCTTCTTTCTCCCTCCCGTCTTTTTTGTATGGCCTGCGGTCCCCTTTTTCTGTAGCCTGTGGATCACTTTTTCTATAACTCGCGTTTCACTTTTTTTTTTTTTTAGTCTGTAGTTCACTCTTTCATAGCTTGAGGGTCAAATTTTCACAGTCTGTGCTTTTCTGTTGTACAGCGTGTAGTTCGTGTTTTCACAGCCTAGATTCACTTTTCCCCCCACAGACAATGATTCACTTTTTTTCTTTTTTTTTGAGAGCCTGTGCTTCACTTTTTCCACAGCGTATGTTTCACTTTTTGCAGCCTGCGCACTTCACTTCTTGACAGACTGCATCGCACGTTTTCACAGCCTGTGATCAACTTTCTCAAAGAGGTTTGGTTCATTTTTTTTTTTTTCACAGTCGATAGTTCATCGTTTCCCCAGCCTGTGGTTCCCATTTCGACATGTTTGGTTTTGTTGTTCAGAAACATTTTTCAACAGCCTGTAGTTCACTTTTTTTCCACACTGTGATTTATTGTTCACAGCTTGTGGTTTGTTTCTTTAAAAATAATTCGTTAATTTATTTTTAACCGTCTGTGTGTTCAGTTTTCTACAGCTAATTGTTCAGAAGTTTCTCACCGCACGTGGTTCAAGAGTTTACAGTCTTCCGATTGCCTTTTTATGGCCTATATGTCACCGGTCACAGTCCGTGGACAATGCTTTTTTTTTTTCCCCCAGAGCCTTCGAATGACTTGCACGGTCTCTGGTTCACTTTTTCTGAGTCTGTCGCTACTTACTCCGAGGCTGTGGTTTTGTCTTTTTGTTTTTGTTTTTTTTTTTACCCCAGAGCGCATAGTTCAGTTTTCTTCGACTCTGCGAGGTCACAATTTGCGTTCCCTTTTCAATCAGAGCCTGCGTTCGCTTCGTCATGGCTCGGTAACGGTCTCTTCTGGTGGAGCGTAACAGCGTCGTCGAACGCGGAGGTTGTGGGGGTCGGGGGGGTCACGGCTGGACAAGTCGGACCGTCGTCATCACTGCCGCCGTCTCCAGGCCGGGGTCCAGTGGCCCGGCCCTCTGTGCGTTCTCCCCGAGGGGGGAAAGCGGATGGGATCACAGTTCGAACCCGTTGGTTGTCGTCGTGGCTGTTGTCATAATGCTGTCGTCTCCATTTCTTCGTTTAACTCTCCCGTCTCGTCGGGCGTGGCCGCGCCGTTGGGGGATGACTGCCTCCGGTTCTGATTGACAGGATAAAAGAACGGAAATGAACAGTTTGAAATCAAAGTTCAAAAGCTCAATGGAAGAAAAAAATTAGAGAGAGGGGAAACACAAACTCTTACGCCTGTTGTCTCGCTTCTTGGCTTTTCTCGTGTCTTTCTTGTGGGCCCTGTCTTTTCACTCAAAGGCTGGCCTCATCGGGGAATAGCCAGTTTGTGAGACGGTATTGTAACAAGCCTCTGCATCCATCTCTACGATGCCGCATCTTTCTGTCTGTCCGTCTGTTTGTCTGTCTGTCTCTCTTTTTTGGGGGTGAGGGTGGGGGTTGGAGGGATGGAGAGGGAGACGGGCAACTAAAACCAAAGATGTCCTTTCGACCACGTGTACATGCAAGTTTAATCTGCTCATACATAAATTTTGCGTTGGTACCGGGTACCGTGCCTTTAACTTATATTTGCGACAATTTTTTTTTCATGGTGTGTGTGTGTGTGTGTATGTGTGTGTGTGTGTGTGCGAAGCGGATTTGTTGTTGCTAGGTGTTTTTTTTTTTTCCCAACAGGATGAAAGCGTCATCACACCATGCACCAGTACCTGAACAAATCCAGACGCTCTGTAATGAAATGGAACCGACAGATCTCCGTGGGAGTCAATGGAAAAGGAAAGAGGAGAAAAAAAAGAAAAGGTGGGGAAAAAACAGGATGGAGGCCCCACCAAAAAAAAAAGAAGAAAAAACCTTAAAAAACGCAAAAAAGAAGGGAAAAAAGTAAAGAAAATGAAAAAGAAAACAGTTGTAATAAGGAGGTGGTGGGTGGGTGGGTGGGGGGGGCAGAATGAGCGGCGTGGATGCAGTGCCACTGAGCTGGCACGGAACATGGGACAGGGAAAAAGAAAAGCACTGAGTGAATATCGTATTCTTTATGAAGATTTCAAACCACATGTTCTCTTCTTCCTCCACCCCGGAGCGGACTGAAGATGATTTGTGTTCATTTCTGTCTTGCTTCTTTCTCATATTTCATACACGTATGCATCCCAAAACACTCGAAACTCGTGCACAGATCTACACTGTCTGGCTTACACCATACCTGCACACGCGCGCGCTTCTCTCCTCTTTCTGTCTCTCACACACATGCACGCAGCACACGCTCGCACGTATACACACATAAACAAACAATTCGTCGCAGACCTGAAAAGGGGATAAATTCCGAATATACTTTTCATGCCTTCTGTTTGCTGGAATCTTGGATTTTCTTTTCTATTCTGTCTCGAGGCAGAAAACAACAACTCCTTCTCCTCCGCCCCTTTAAAAACTCCTGTCGGAAACGAAGTTCTGGCAGGATTTACGTGAGAAGGAAAGTGTTTCTTTTCCTTTCATGCATTCTGGTCGATTTCGTTTTCATGTCAGATTCTGTCATGTCTATACACAAACGTTACATTTATGTCCATTGTGATAGGAGCGAATGCTCAACATCTGTGAACTGAATCTCAGTCGTGAACTAGCATACATATAGACAGACATGTATACAGAGTTACACACACACACACACACACGCACACCATATACACTCATGCTCATACACGCCCTCCTCTCTCTGTCCACATACTTATGCAAACCTGAAAAAACAACTACTACCACTGCACAGCTTACTGCACCTACTACTTTTCACACTGCATACTACTACTACTACTACTTCTCCTCCTCCTACAGCAAAGAGAGCCGATGCCACTGACCCTGGCAGTCAGCAGGGCTATCATGCTGGCCTGAGCAGCACCCAGCTGGTCCAGTCGTTCTGCGCTGCTGGCGTAGGCTGTTTCCAGCTCCCTCTGTGCACACACAACACACACACACACACACACACACACACACACACACACACACACACACACTGTAATCAGTCGGTTTTTTTTTCCAACCGTGTGAAAGAAAGCTTATGTACTCCCCCAACCCGTTTCGCTTGTCCCTTGTGTGCGCATGCGTGCTGTGTGTGTGTGTGTGTGTGTGTGTGTGTGCGCGTGTGCGTGTGCGTGTGCAGGCAGGCGCGCGCACGCACGTGTGTGTGTGTGTGTGTGTGTGTGTGTGTGTGTGTGTGTGTGTGTGTACAAAGAAAAAAATAATTTAGCATTAACCTTTTTCTCAACAATTACAAATATTCGCAGAACAGAACCGGGTAGAGCAGTAAATATTGTCTAGACCTTCCCGGTTGTCCTCCACATGAAGATGTCACCCAGTGGTAGCGACTGGACACAGTCCATGTTCATGTTGAAGAACATTTTCAATGTTATATGACAGCTCTAGCATTTCCTCAAAAAAAAAAATCTTTGATCAATTGCAATTATTTCGTTATATATGGACAAAAAAAAAAAACCCTGTTAAATGATACAATCATACACGTGTTAAAAGAAATAATTTTACATATTGTCGAGATGAGGTCATTCAATGTGACTTCCGGCAAACCGAGGAGAAGATAAAAGTAAACTACAATTTGAATACGGGTTAGACTCGTACGAACAGACCTTGCCATATATTTCAACTTTGAAGAGTTTTACACTGTGTTATAAATCAAGCAAGGGAAGCTACAGAATAGCCGCCAGTCAAACAGGTTTAGCTGGGTTCAAGACTCTCATCAACCAACACCACCACCAAGTCGTAACACTGTCTTTGTGAGACTAGATGCCGAATCGTTACAACGATCGCTGGGACAATGACGGTAATATAACGGGGGTTCAAAATTTCGTGACGGGATTCGAACTTTCAGAGAACAAATTAAAGAATGAAATAGCTGGCAGGCCAAACGCAGTGAAGGCCCTGAATCAGAAGACACTCGCAGCAAACAGTACTGCGAACTGAACGCAGTACACCTGTCCAGCGGAAGTAACTTAATAGGTTACGGTGCCATCGCGTTCTGCACTGCGATAGGGACCAGGGTCCAGACCAAAATTGGGAACCAGCCTCGGTTTCAGAGGCTGGACCCTGCGGCAGGATCAAGTCGAGTGAAGGTGTAAAAAAAAAAAAAAAAAGGACCCCCGCCCTCGCGCGGACAGAGGACGAACAACAGAGGGACGAACAACGGGCAAGGGGAGAGCGGGCGGACTGACAGACAGACAGGCAGAGAGGGGCAAGAGGGCACCGAGGAAGAAGCAGGGACTCGGACAGGGGCAGCAGAGGGCAGACGACAGCAAGGAAACCAGAAGTCAGAATAGCTGGGAGTAGGGGCCAGCAAGGGAAAGTGTTATTGAGAAATAGAGTGTGGAGAGAAGATTAGGAGAGAGAGAGAGAGAACAGTGATGAAAGCATAGTTAGCAATTAAGGAAGACTGACTTGGGTAGAAGAGTGAAGCAGTAAAGTAGTGGAATCGTGAAGTGATGGAACACAATTGTCATGAGTCGGCCGAATGTTCTCGGAACATTTAGGCAAATTAAGGGTAGTTTTGCTGTTGTTGAGAGCAAGTTCCTTGGGTTCTTCAAGTGTGCGAACTCGGGCATCACCAGTGGGGAATACCCCAAGTCGTATACTGAAGGAGGGACAATTACTGGGAAGTGTTTCGCATGTCCGAGGCATAGTGACAAGTAGTTGCCGACCTGCTGGTCCTTGGTGAAGGAGAATGTCCGCCACTGGCTGGCTATTCACTGGGTTCTCCAGTGGGGCTGAAAGGAAGGCGATCGTGTCAGGTGACCGTCACGGGTAGGTGACCGTCAGCCTGCAGGCAGAGTACAGCGACCATTCAGTCGTCCTTGTTCTGAGGAATGAATGGAAGGCTTCGGCCTATTGAGTGGTTTGCACCTTGTTGTCTATAGAGGTAGTAACTACTTGAAGCATCAGTCCTGGCTGGTAGAGAAGTCCAGGCTGTTAGTACAATGGGTAGCTTGGGGAATCGAACATGAGTTGAATAGGAGGTCAGGCATTAAGCACTTGGTACCCAAGTCTTTGTTGGCGCTAGCAGCTGTTGTGTGTGTATGTGTAGGTGACTAGTGGTTCCATTGGCGGAATAAAAATAACTTGGGGATTTATTGGTACAAATCGTGTGATGGGTGTGTGTGCCAGTGATCCCATTGGTTGAACCAGCTAAACTCGGGTTCTCTCTTTCTTTGAGAACGAATATAAGGAGCTTGGAAAACCAGGAAGAGTGTGATTCACTTAAGGGAAAGTGAACTCGCCCGTCTTGCTAAGGGCTCAAGAAAGTACAGCGAGAAGCAGAGGTTTGCTGTCGCCTCGTTGTCTCCTGGGTGGGGACGTAAGACAGTGGAGGTTGCTGTAGCCTCGGAGCCGACGACGAGAAGAATTGTCTCCCGTGTGGGGACGGTCGACAGCAAGACGTGTCAGCCTGTTGGAGCCTAGACAGGGAGCTGCCAGACAACGGTGGGTTGTTTGCAGCCAGGGAAGACCTGTGGGAGAGGCCGAGAGGAGCCCTTTCCGTGGAGAGGGCGAAGTGCAGTGGAGTCCGGGAGACTCGGTCTGAGGGTGCGACTCAAGCTACGTTGCCAGTGTCCCCCAACTGGGATTTGGCCAATCGGGAGGACACAACAGTGTGGCAGCTTCAGTTCGTAGTCGCACAGTGGGAGGAGAGAAACTGACGGCCAACCAAGGAATGCTGGCAAGTTATGGACGTTTCATTTGTTCTTAAGTTTATAAGTGTGCAACAGAATAGTGGAATATTGTCTTCCCTGGTTAATGAAGAGTAATTGAAGGAAAGGGGATGCGATCATCAGATTATCTGTGTGATGTTTACATTTTTGTCGATGCAGATAACTGTGTTGTGTAATGACGGGTGGGGGCTCGGAGTCAAGTTAAATAAAATTTGATTATTTTCTATGAAATGTTATTGGTTTCCCGTCACCTTTGTGCGGGCCCGATGTGCGTGACAGAGTGCGTGTGCCTATGCGAGAGCGCATTTTGGTTATGAAAGCGTAAATACTTCTGTCTATAACCCCTGCATCCCTGAATATGAAAATCATATTTTAATAACGAGGGGAGCGTCGGAGACCCGTCACAGCAATACTTTAAGAATAAAAGAGAGAAGAGGAAAAGAGTTGCGATAATGATACGTAGTAGTTGTGCACTTTCCCGGACGACTGCCCGATCTCCCCAGTCCCTAAGGCCACTTTTACGAACGACCTCTACCCGATCTCCCCAGTCCCTAGGGCCACCTTTACGAACGACTTCTACCCGATCTCCCCAGTCCCTAGGGCCACCTTTACGAACGACCTCTACCCGATCTCCCCAGTCCCTAAGGCCACCTTTACGAACGACCTCTACCGATCTCCCCAGTCCCTAAGGCCACTTTTACGAACGACTTCTACCCGATCTCCCCAGTCCCTAGGGCCACCTTTACGAACGACTTCTACCCGATCTCCCCAGTCCCTAGGGCCACCTTTACGAACGACTTCTACCCGATCTCCCAGTCCCTAGGGCCACCTTTACGAACGACCTCTACCCGATCTCCCCAGTCCCTAAGGCCACCTTCACGAACGACCTCTACCCGATCTCCCCAGTCCCTAGGGCCACCTTTACGAACGACTTCTACCCGATCTCCCCAGTCCCTAAGGCCACCTTTACGAACGACTTCTACCCGATCTCCCCAGTCCCTAAGGCCACCTTTACGAACGACTTCTACCCGATCTCCCCAGTCCCTAAGGCCACCTTTACGAACGGCCTCTGCCCGATCTCCCCAGTCCCTAAGGCCACCTTTACGAACGACCTCTACCCGATCTCCCCAGTCCCTAGGGCCACCTTTACGAACGACCTCTACCCGATCTCCCCAGTCCCTAAGGCCACCTTTACGAACGACCTCTACCCGATCTCCCCAGTCCCTAGGGCCACCTTTACGAACGACCTCTGCCCGATCTCCCCAGTCCCTAAGGCCACCTTTACGAACGGCCTGCTGCAAGCTCAGGGTAAGTGAACTTTCGTTTGTATTTCTATTATCGAGTGTGGTGTTTTGATGTGCAATAAATTCTTGTAAACGCATAAGGCGTACTGCCTGTCGAGGAGATAACGATTCCTCTGTCCTCTCTCTGTTCCTCCTTCTCTCTCTCTCTCTCTCTCTCTCTCTCTCTCTCTCTCTCTCTCTCTTCCTCCTCCTTCCATCTTCTGTCTTCCTCCTCTGGTCTCTCGCTCTTTTCCTATGTGTTGTTCTGTCCCTCGTTCAGCCCTTCCTTTTCCCTTTCCTTACCCTCTGAACGTGTGACTGGTGGTGGGAGCTGTCTACATGCATCCCCCGGCTCCCACGCCAGCTGCCAGATACTCTGCAGTGTGAAGAAACCTGATGACCGATTTTAGAGGTCGGCACATTCATTTATGCTTTATAGCACAGAACCATCAATTATTCTTGCTGGCTATTATCTACGATAGGTCTCAACCCCGCCCCCCCCCCACCCCCCTTTCCCACAAGAGTGCCAGCCTTTTGGACGAGACAAACCGAAGTCCCGTGAGCAGCACACATAATAGAACCCATGGCAAGAAAGGAGGCTGTCCCCAGCAAAACTGTGTGGGGAAACCCACACGGGCAGCTAAACATAAAACATACGCATTAAAAAAAAAAACAAAGAAAGAAAGCACGGACGGCATGTACTACGGCGACACGCGTTCTCCCCAGGAAGACCAGCCCCGAACTTCACGAACAGAGATCCGTCGTGATCTGGAACTGACCAGGTCCAATCTAACCCAGTTCCCCCGATCCGGACAGAACTCACCGTGCCATGCGGAAGCCGAATGGAAAAAAGCTCACATCTACAAGACTCGAGAAGTAAGCCAGGTTAGCCGCCAGCAGCTCGAGGGAGTGTGGTTTCCACGCCAGAGTCCTCAGCACTGAGCGAAGTAACAAGAGGGGGTTGTGGGCAGACCTACCTACAACCTCATGGAACAGCTCCCGACATCTGGAAGGGGAAGATCAAAGCCCTTAAGCAACGGCGCAAGCGGCTGAATAGAGTTCCAGCAAGTTATGGTGGATGACGAACACGAGTGAACTTCAAAAGGCTTAAATTTCCCAGCTTACAACAGGTACCCTTTAAACTAAGGCGGTCAAGACACCCGTCACAAACGGACTTGGCCTTGAGGCGTCCGACCATCATTACGAAGTGCAGGTTCGAATCTTGGCAGCCAAGAAGAAGGAGCAGAAGAGGAAGAAGACAGAACAGAAGAAGCCATCATGGAATCATGACCCTAATGCGGTCCGGCCCCCTTAAGTATAAGCAGTCAAGGGCCAGAGCACTGGCATGAGGTGGTGCTCTTCTCTGTGAACAACTGTCTGTCTAGCTCTCGCCCAGAGTTCCTTCCTGAGGAAGCCTACCATTCTGGAATGAAGCTCCGTGTGGGCCTCGTGCAGTTTGGTCAGCAGTGACGTCAGCTGCTCCGTCTCCATGGCAACAGCGTGGTCAGTGTCCCTGGTGATGAGCAAGGGGTCAGTGGCCGGAGTCCAGGGGGTGCCCCTGGGCACGTCCAGCCTGTCGCTGGACACATAAAGACAGATTAGGTCACGTGCATCAGGTACATCACTTCAGATGATTACATTGTCATCGTCATTATGATTATCAAGATTGTCAAAAATATCCTTGTTAATGGTAAGAATGATTAGGACAGAGTGTATCTGTTTTTCCTCAAATAAAGACTATGATTACCATTAAGTATGCATCTGTGTGTGTGTGTGTGTGTGTGTGTGTGTGTGTGTGTGTGTGTGTGGTGCGTGTGCGTGGGTGCATACATGCGTGCGTGCGTGAGCCTGTGTGTTTGATAGAGAATGCAAATTTTAAAAAAAAGAAAAAGAAAGAGAGAAACGCGCGCGTGCCTCACACACACACACACACACGCGCGCACTCACACACACACACACACACACACCACACACACACACACACACACACACACACAACCACACACACAGAGGGATAGTTAGACAGAGAGAGAGACAGACAGACAGAGAGAGAGTGATTGTGTGTGCATGTGTGTGTGTTGTGTGTGTGTGTGTGTGAGAGAGAGAGAGAGAGAGAGAGAGAGAGAGAGAGAGGAGGAGGAGGAGGAAAGCAATGCTACGTATGATGTTTGGTTTATACAGTTCATGGAACAACAAGAAAAGAAAAAAAAAGGGAAATCCATAGGAGCCCCAAAAGGAGCGGAAAAAGGCCAAGACAAATCTCCCACTAGTTCGACAGAGCTTGGAACAAAGCAAAGAACCCACCACCACTTCAGCGGATGTCACACAAAGCAGTGAATTAATAATCCTCCACCTGTTTAGCGGAGCTCAGCAAGCAAACTAAAAACCCACCACCAGTTCAACAGAGCTTGAAAAGCAATTAACCTGCCATCGAGTTTGCAGAGCTTAGGCAGCAAAGAATGAATCTTTCACCAGCTCAGCAGAGGTTGAAAAGCGTAGGAAGGATCTTCTAATAAGGCGGAGCTTGAAAAGCAAAGAATTAATATTTCATTAATTCAACGAAGGCTAAAACTTCACCCCCACCTCTCACTCAAACACAGCAGTCACCCTCCATCCGGTGTAGGCTAAAACTTGACCCCCACCCCTCACTCAAACAAATCAGTCACCCTCCATCCGGTGTAGGTAAAACTGACCCCCAGCGCTCACTCAAAAAATACAACCCCCCCCCCCCCCGTCTCTTCACCAACCTCCATCCTTAAAAAAAAAGCAGCAGCAGCAGCAACAACAACAACAGCAAAACGACAACAACAAATCCAACGGAAAAATTTTTTGTCAGAAAATCTGTTATGAGCACCACACACTCAAGCGAATCAGCCGCAAGCTATGAACAAAAGAGCGCGTTGGTGACTGCGTTGGGTTTGAAAAGAGGAAGGCAGAGAATGGCAAGAGTAACGTCAGCGACAGTTACAAATATTGAACACGAAGGGAAGCCAGGGCATGGTTGTAAAATCTGTGGATACTTTCAAGGTACGGAAGAAACAAACAAGTTAGTGCTGTTTATGTATACCCGTGAAGGATAAAAGCGGACCGCAAGAGACGGAATCGCCCATCTTTCGTGAACTGTTGCGAAACAATAAACAACTTCCATCTCCCCCTTATCCCCTCTCACCCCCCCACACCCCGCCCTCCCTACTGTAAGGATGATAGAAATACGTGTCTACAAACTTCTGTTGACACGTCACCACGTTTATCGTGGGAAGAAAAGACAGGAACCACAAACATGTATGTTCAAGTGTGTGGTGATGCCTTTTCTCCCAGGGTTCGGAATAGTGTATTGCCACTGCGAAGTTTACTTTGTAACTTTCAGAAAGGCCTCCGATCCTGGTTCCTAAGATCTTAAGTGGATCAAGGAAATCTCTTTAGAACCACATCGTACCTACCGCACTGTGTGACATTGTCTTGAACGGTACCCTTCCTCTCCCCCTTTGTGTGTGTTGTGTGTGTGTGTGTGTGTGTGTGTGTGTGTGTGTGTGTGTGTGTGTGTGTGTGTGTGCGCGTTTCTCTGTGCTCTGAGTAAATCTCAACGCCGGTCATTCCGACTCCCCCCCCCCCCCCGCCCCTCCCTCGAAACCCCACTTACATCCACATCCAGGCTGTCCTAGTTTTTACTATATTGTGTTGCACCGCGATTATTATATTGTGTTGTCTTGTGTTCAGCGCGCTGGACTGTGTTGCGCTGTGTCTCTCATACTGTGTCATAATGCATTGTACTGTGTTGCTTCCCTGCCACATGCAACACCGCCTCTCTCCGTAAACCAACACATTGCCAGGAGACAGCACTGCCATAACAAAAAGTCTGTGAATGGACTGGCTTTCTAAGCAGTGAGGACCTCTCTCCCTCTCCCCCCCCCCCCGCCGCCCCCCGCCCCCGCCCCCTGAAAACTTTTGCCACACACCACTCCTTGATACCACGGGTTTTCTGCAGCGCTTAGTTCCTTCTACATGCGAGATCTTGGGGTTTTCGTCTCATTCAAAAGACGTGCACGCCCCCCCCCCCCTCCCTCCCCCGACCAGCAGAACCGAAGTCAGCTGGGAGAGGGACTCAAAACTCTGGAGCTTTTGGAGCTATTTTTTTTTCGTTGGTTTTGAAGCTCCCCACTTTCAGCCGGCATATCTATCATGCCACGAATGATTCATCACAGCATTCGAGCTTCTGTCTTCCATTAGGAGAAATCCATCGAATAATTCTGGAGTTACAGAAGACAAATTACTACCTCGCCCCTGCTTTCAATCACACACATACACACACACACACACACACACACACACACACACACACACACACACACACACACACACACCTCTCCCGAACAAAGCCCAGTGCCGAACTACATTTCAGTTTGTCAAGGTCAGGCTAATCCAGGTGGCTTGGCGCTGCCCCGACCGGCTCACCTACAGTCCTCCAAACACGGTTCCTTGAATTCAGCCCATTGATTTCTTTTAGACTGCTTGACTAGCCCGGGGGTTGAGCATCAAAGAAATACGTAGTCAGACATTGCCTGACGGTTAAATCCCTTGGATCCCAATGTAAAATCTCTCATCTTATCGTGTTACCATTCTGGTGGTATCGGTGCAATGGGAGACAACTCCTCCCCTCCCCCCCCCCCCCCGCCCCACTTTTCCCCAGCTTTGCTGAAAAAGGAATCCCTCTTTGCCTGTATCCCCTTGTGGGCGTTAAACTTGAATGCAGTTCAGTCACACCCATTCTGGCACCTGAGTATATCTGATGGTTAGAGCACAGTGTCGGCATTCAGTAGGTAGCCCGTTCGAATCCCGAGGGCCCGACATAGACTTAACCGCATTTACCCCATTTTAATGTGCTGTCGTTCTGGTGGTGTTGGTGTGGTATAAAAAGGCCCCCTTTCCTTCTTGTGCTGGGAGGGTAATCCCAGTCTGCCTCATCACCCGTGGTGGGTAAGGACATTAAACCTTGCTTAACCTAAGTCTTAGCACACCCTACCCTGAGAGATTTGCAGTTTGACATCAATGCAGCTGGATCCCGCCTCCTCCTTTTCATAAAGTTCTAGCTACCAGCAACCGCATCACCACCACCACCACCGCCACCCACTACTTCCAGAGAACCCACTATCGACCCACGGGCGTTGCTACGTGTGGGAATGTCACGGTCGGTACCCCTACCGTGTCAGTGTGACCCTGGAGCCAGAGGACCGCGGAGACGCCCCGGGCCAGCAGGAAGTTCTCGGGTATTGAACACCCCCCCCCCCCTCCCCGTCCTGGAAGTGCCGGTGACTGATCGGAAATCGCTTCCAGGGAACTGGGCTCTCTGTGGCCGATTTCATGGTACAGTCGTCCTTTGGAAACTCGAGGTCTGCTGAATACGTACTTCTGTGTGTGTGTGTGTGTGAGGGGGGGGGGGGGGGGGGGGGGGAGTAGTGGAAGTAAAGGGGGGAGAGCCAAGACTTTGGGAGGAGAGGGGGGGGGGGACTGACGCATTTTGTACTGGCAACGGACAGTCCGAGGTGGTTCTTACCGGCATTTTTTTTTCAGCGACGTTAGCCACCGAAGTTTTTTTTTTCTTCTTCTTGGCTGTCTTGTGTTTTGTGCCACTTCAGTGGCATTACTCCTAAGCAGCTCCTCCCGTGCACAGCCACACCCCTTCCTGTCCCATCACAGCCCCAGGAAAAGTAAAAAAAAAAAAAATCACTACAGACGCTGCGGCATCGGCTTAGGCTTTGAGTACCGCACTGCCTTCGACTTTCCTTTCTTTTACAGTGTGTGGCGCACGTCACCCCTCCAACAAACCCAGATCACATTTCTACCTTCGAGCTACAGTTACTGTCCATCTATGTGGCAAAGACGTTCATCACAGAAAACTGTGACGTGGATATATAAAGTCAGGATACTTTTTTTATTTTTTATTTATATGAGATCGTCCTCAACCGCATCGAAGTAATCCGCTTTTACGAGTTGGAGTAGTGTCCCTTGAGGTTAACCCCCCCCCCCCCCCCCCCCCCCCCCCCAATCAAACTATTCTGTTTCAACATCTTTGAAGAATTTATGTATGACGTTACTGCAGCTAAACCTAAACTTGTCGGAGTTGGAGGGGAACATCAAAACGAAGACAATCGAACGGTTGTTCGGAGAAGCGACGGGTGGTATGTTTGGCTGGGTAGCTGAGAAATTGGCGGGAGATCTTGCAGCGTACAGCTAAGGAGCTCAAAACGGACGCCAGTTAGTGTTTTTGGCAGAGCAACGAGAAACCCTGGCCCTCCACAGGGAGCAGTCAACATCAAGTGGCCATGAAGCAACCCTGGGCACAAAGCTGGGTGGTCAAGGCGAAAGCCCCAAAGCCAACATGTCCGACAGTACAAGCACTTGCCATAGACTGGAACCTTGGGATACAGAATGACCGCGCAAAACGGAATCAAAACGGTACAGCGGTTGTGACGTGGCAGTGGGTGATGGTGGCGAAGGTGGTGGTGAGAGAGAGAGAGAGAGAGAGGTGTGTGTGTGTGTGTGTGTGTGTGTGTGTGTGTGTGTGTGTGTGTGTGTGTGTGTGTGTGTGTGCGCGCGCGAGCGCGCTTGTATGTATGTTTATCTACAAGAGAGCGTATGTACACGCCCTCCGCGTGTCAATGTGTGTGGGTGTGTGAGCGTTATTCTCCTACCCAGACCCCCCCCCAAAAAAAAAACAACAACAAAAAACCAAAAAAAAAAACAAAAACAAAGAAAACAAAAACAAAAAAAACTAAGAAACAAAAACAACCCTACCCCCACCACACACATACACAAACCCGCAAAAATACAGGAAACAAATCGCACATAGATTAATAACGTACAAAAAAAGGCTTTCTTTCCAGTTCACTTGGAAAGAATCTTCTTGAGAGAGAGAGAGAGAGGAGAGAGAGAGAGAGAGAGAGAGAGAGAGAGAGAGGAGAACAGACCTGGTGGCGGCAACATAACGATTAGAGCCATCCAGTTTGGCCCAGGAACTGAGTCGTCTGGCAGCATGCGAGATAAACATAAATGACGTCATTGACGTGTAACCGACAGCTTTCTGTCACGGGAGGTACAGTGTGGGACTGTACACTTCACCCATTTACCTATCTATCTGATATACATTCACCATGTATCTTTCCTGCGTAGGCATCCCTGTATCTGTCTCAATATGAATCACATAAATTTGTACGTGTGTGTGTGTGTGTGTGTGTGTGTGTGTGTGTGTGTGTGTGTGTGTGTGTGTGTGTATGCATGCATGCATACGTATGTATATGTTTATGCATGTATATGTGTGTGAGTGCGATTTGTGTGGGCATATGTCTTTATCCTCACTTAGCCCCCATGTGGCCACTGCAGTCGGCTAGGCCATAAACAACAGACAAGAAAGAAAAATCGATACACACACATAACCCCCTCCCCCCTCCATCCTTCTGCCCTCCGACAAAAACTGTTTAAAAAGAGGACAATATTCAATAACACTTAGGTTATAGCTATTGGCTATTCACAGAAATCATTAGAAAGATTATAATGCACAGGGGAAAAACAAAAAGGAGTTACTGCGCTATTGCAATGATTTCCCAAATGATTAATTTTCACACACACACACACACACCCCGCACACGCACACACACACACACGCGCGCGCGCACGCACGCACGCACACACACCACCTGTAATTCATATCTATCGCACTCAATTCAAAAGAATACAAACAGGACCAAAAAAATCGGCACTTTTACAGACAAATATCGCATCCAAATACATCAAATATATTGCAAACGCCCCTAAATAGCACACATTCGTTTTCTGGTTTGAAGCTGCAACTTCAAACGAAGAAAAAGAAACACACGAGAAGGGAGTAGGGGAACTGCTGGTGTGATAAAAGACTGAAGGAGAGAGAGGGAAGTGGGGGAAAGTGGGAGAATCAGGGGGCTGGGAGAGGGGGCGGGGGCATACATAGCTTCAAACACACATTTAACACACGCATGCGTATATATGTACATACACAACACACGCGCGTTAGGAAAGCCTGAAATAACACTGTCCTCTTCAAAGCAGTATTACATCGATGATTTTTATGTTCTCTCTCTCTCTCTCTTACACACACACACACCTGAGAGAGAGAGAGAGAGAGAGAGAGAGAGAGAGAGAGAGAGAGAGAGAGAGAGAGAGAGAGAGAGAGAGAGAGAAATCCCGTTTGATAATATACTTGATTAATAACATGTTAAATATATTTGATTAAGGCATGTTAATTACATTTGTTTAAAAAGCATTTGCGTTACATAGTCTAATACATAATTTACACGTGGGCATACTATGTGCATAACACACTTAACGCATCATACTGCAAAGCTACTTCGAGTACAAATATCCTGTTATACATAGTCAAAGCAAAAGCCAGTCTCTGTCTTTGTCTCTCTCTCTTGTGAAAAAAAAGTTCCCGATCAAAATTTTAAACAATCGTCATTCTTTTAACAGTCATATGAACGCTAACACTCCTATGCGAATCATGATTCAGCTGTAAATAAACAACTTCTCTGCACGGAAACCACCAAGTGCAAACAAGTTTCCGAAGGGTACCCTTTGTCAGCAAAACTCTCTTCCGTCAGAGGAAAAACTGTCCATCCGCAAAGTCAGGCAATACAGGTCTGATGACTCATCACCATCTTCCAAGTCCCTACGTGGATGGTTGCTGTGATGGGTTATACACATGTTTGTCGGTTGTTTCAGTTTCAGCGTGATATCACACAGCTAAATCAAATATTTTGCAGTACAGTGGAAATTTTATGTTCAGCTACCGACTAGCCCCCCCCCCCCCCCCCCCCCCCCCACCCCCTCTTCTCAAATATTGGAGCAATATTATTGTCGAGGCAGATAATGATGATGCGCGTATATTTACGAAGATCCAGACTGCAGTTCGGCCATGAATAAATGCTTAGTTCTTTCTGATTCTGTCCATGTCAACTTAACAACGCGCCTGGATTTGTTCTTTTTTTCTGTTCCTAGTCAAGTCTGTTCAACAGTGGAAGATACTATGAATCAAGCTTTAAGGTTTCACCAGAAAACCAGGTTCACACTGACATCATCATTCGCAACGGTAAACAACATCAAGTTCATTATGCAAAATGTTCATGTTCATATTAACCGTGTACATGCTTTTTTTTTCTTTTTTCTTTTACAATGAATGGGAATAATGAAGATGTTATGACGGAGTTCCGCCTGAAAGTACAGTTTGTTTCAGTTTCATCACGGAGGTGTCATTGAATACGGATAAGTCCATTTACGTTACACCACATCCGCTAACAATTGGGACCACACTGCGCATGATTTACAGCTGATGGATAGATGAACCAAGGACAAAGATGAGAGAATTTAAGAAGAAGGTCTCCTGGCCACGACGAAAGAACTCTGCACTTCCTTGCATACTTATCATACGTCTTGGTGTCAATCTGGCTCCAAGACATAAAGGCACCTGAACTGTTGGTAGGGAAATCTGACCAACTCTTTCAAAGACGCATCTGCTATACAGGTGTGTGGTGTGTGTGTGTGTGTGTGTGGTGTGTGTGTGTGTGTGTGTGTGTGTGTGTGTGTGTGTGATTTTCTCATTCATGCCCAAAGTACTCTCAAAGACTCTGGGAAGGATGCAGTCAGGGACAAAAGAACCCCATCGGTAGAACATCACCGTGGGGACTAGAACCCATGACCATCCAGCATTCATCCCGTAACTTTTAAACACGATACCGGTGGGGGGGGGGGGGGGGGGGGTGGGGGGGGGGGGGGGAGGGGGGGGGGCGATACAGAGGTTAATCGTTCACCGCCAACATTCTTTAGCACATCTCAACTTGGGTCCAGTTCTTACCTCTGCAGTTCTTTCATCAACTTCAAGACAGTTTTCCTGGACAACGTAAGGTATCATCCAGTTGTTTATTGACAACCCTTGTACCAAGCCTGGCGGTTCAATAGTAACCATGTATCAGGTCTGCTAGTTTATTGGGAAACATTGTTGTAGGTTTGGTGGTTTACTGGCGACAATTGTACCGATTCCAGCAGTTTACTGATACCATTGTACCAGCTCTGGTGAAAATTGCACCCAGGTCTATTAGTTTGTTAGTAATCGTTGTTCAAGGTTCGGTGGTTTTGTGGTCACGTGCTGGGTCTGGTGGTTCACTGGTATCGAGCGCTGGGTCTAATCTTGGCGAATGTCTTGTTTCAGCGAAAGTCTGGACGCCTGGCTCTTGGCTTACGTTGCATCGGTTTTTTTTTTTCAAGACCTACCAGCTGACTGACAATACCAGCGTTACTGACGCTCAGCATTTGATCGTATGTTCATCCCTGATACTTTTATTCATAGAACGGGGTGTGCAGTGAAGCTATTTTTTTTGGGTCACTTTCCTGTTCATCGCATTCATCGGGAAGTACACATGTGAAAATGGAAAAGCGTGGGATGCAGAAAGTAGGGATGAATGGTCGATGATTATTTCAGCGCATTATGGAATTACAAAAACCAAATGGTCTGTCATTTCAAGAACACAAACACAGGATATTGGGAAAAAAAGTGAAATAATCGTAGGTATCGTCGTCAGTAAACCTGTAAAGTTTAAAGCTGGCTCAGAGTGAACATCCGCCATTTCACTCGGATCTTCACACGCCTTTAGCTTTAAGCCTTGACCAGATATTACTGGTTCTTCACGAGAAATCCTATTTTCTTCAACTAAGAAAACCCATAACAGAAAAGAAACGAATGTCTCAAGCCCACGCACGCACGCACGCACGCACCAACACAACACACACACACACACACACACACACACACACACCACACACGCGGCGCTCCGCCGCGCCATCCGCACTCGGAGAACAACCTTGCCTGATACCTGTATGAATTACGGGGGAACACAAAGAACAAAACGACAAACGATGGCGTTTGCTGCTGTGCACATTCTATAGCTTCAGGTGGATATCAAAGAGAATATTCTCTGAGACTACACCCATAGCAATGAAAAAAAAAGTACTCAGCGAAAAGAGTGAGGAACAAAGCAGTAAAAAGGCTAGAACGTACGCAAGAGGGATAGGAAAAAAAACACACAAAAACAGAGACACTGAAAACATTTGAGAGTCACAATACCTTTGAAACACATTGGCACGATTAACGGAGGGGGAAGCCGCAATCGGACCAACAGCCACAGACGAGCCAGAAGGCGAAAGGCGCGCAGCAGCACATCGATGAGGGAGGTGAACAGAAGAGCCAGGAAGCGCATGCGCAACAATGTTTGGCGCCGAGTTCGAGCGAGATCGCGGTGCAAGGTCATCAACCTCTTCGTCACTTCCGTCGTCGGCGTCCATGGCCTGCAGAAAGTACTCCGGGTGAAGAAAGTTGGACTGCGCTAAACTGGTCCCTTCGCCCGAACTTTCAGACTCTATGGTGGAAGCACTTTCAACACGGATGCAGGGCCTGGCCCCTTCCATCCGGCCCTGGAGGATTTCCAGACTGCCGGCGGGCAAGTCACAGAGCCGGCTGGAAGAGCGGCTGTAGGGCATAACAGAAGACTGGGACGTCTTTCGACTGTGCGGCCATTTGTGCGTGACAGGCTCTGAAGAACGCCGCTGTACAGCGGGGCGTACACACAACTCGTCCATGACGACGACCACGCGGTCGTCCGCGTAGTTCCTCTTCTCCTTGGTGGCCCCCTTCTCTCCCGAACCCCCTCCCCACCACCCCCCAGATCCACAGCCACACCCTCACACCCGCCGACGGAATCCACAGCACTGATGACCTCCCCATCCGCCCCCGTGCACAGGATTTCCGGAGGGTTCTCCGCCATGGGAACCGCCACGAAGCAAGACTGGACCTCCTCGCCCAGTTCCTCCTTGGTGGAGGCGTTCACCTCCACCAGAGTCTGCCCTCCCAGCGCGGGCATCTCCATGACATCCGACAGCCGGTGGTTGGGCCTGGGATCCGCGCTGTCCAGAAGGCCGCCGGTCTGCACGCGCCGGAACGGGGACTGCGGAGAGGCGCAGCGGCTGTTCCCCTCCTCCTCCTCCTCCTCGCTCAGCACCGCGGAGTAGCCCGAGGGCGAGTGGTGCAGGGATAAGGGCACGCGGTTCGACACGGACTCCCTGGAGGTGGAGGAGGCGCGGGCACGGGGATGTAGTCGTCCTGCTTGAGGCGTTGCAGGCTGTCTCCGGCGCTGCAGCAGAGCTTCACCACCCGCCCGCTGCCGCCGTGCCGCTGGTCCTCGGGCATCCAGGCGAACTTCCCTGTCACGCCCTGCAGGTCCGTCTCCTCGCCGTCCTTCTGCCGGCGCACCTTGCGGTGGAAGATCCGGCGCACGCTGGAACACACACACTGAAAGAAGCTCCTCTTGGGGGTGGTGGCGGAGGAGGAGAAGGTCACGTGGCTCTCGGGGTCCTCGCTGGTGTAGCAGTACGTGTACGTCCTACCTCCCGCCCCTGTGCAAGCCTGCGCGTGGTACAGTCCCCCCGGGCTTCCCCCTCCTCCTCCACTTCCTCCTCCTCCACCTCCTCCTCCGACTCCTCCTCCCTCCCCCGTGCCCGGGTTACAGGCGGCGGAAGTGACGTTGTTTCCGGTGGCCACGTTGTTGCGCATGCCCAAGAGCCGTCGGTTAGCCAGGCCGAGTTTGAGGGGCTTGACCTTCTGGCGGTGAGCCTCGATCTCTCTCAGACGCCGCTGGCCATAGTCCCGTATGATGGACTGAGGAAAAAGGGAGAGGACACAAGACACTCAGTGCATGGCTTGGTCAGTCAGGGTAAGCCGTACAGTGCACCACTCTCAACTTCATGCATGCTGACCAGGTCGCAACAAAGTGAGCAAAGCTTAGCTTGGGAGGGGTGGGGGGTGGGGGCAAAAAGCTACAGGCTTAAGGACCACACAAGAGTGATGAGGGGATAGCTACGCGCAAGGATTCACGCCACACAAGCTGTCACAACTACATGCAAGGTGATTCAGACGAGGCGATGTGCACACGCCGAGAGACGCAGACCACACAAGCTACGTGAAGGAAGATTCTGGCTTCACCAGCTACAAAGAGACTCGGGTGACACAAGCTACAGTAGAGCTTGGAATGAGACTGGCTACAGATAACTATGAGAGCCACGCGCAGGGCCATTCTGGCCACAGGAGCTATAAGCAGCTGCATGCAAGGCGATTCAAGCTACAGAAGCTGGGATAGCTACAGGCAAGGTAACACGGGCTGCACAAGCTATGACAACTACGTGTGCAGTGACTCAGACAAAGCAAGCTACACAAAGAGAGATCTATACTACACAAGCTACATACAGGGAGATTCAGGCTACACAAGCCACATATAGAGAGATATTCAAACTACACAAGCTACATACATGGAGATTCAGGCTACACAAGCCCCACACAGAGAGAGATTCAGACTACACAAACTACACACAGGGAGATTCATGCTAAACAAGCTACAAAAGAGATTCAGGTGATACAAGCTTTGATAGCGCAGGGAATGAGACTGGCTACAGCAGCTATCATAGCTACACGCAAGGTGATTCGAGCTACAATACCAACAACAACTACATGCTGGATACAGGCTTCAGAATGCATAACAGCAGCATGCAGTTACAGAAGTTACAGTAGCTGCACGATGGACAAGGCTATAAAAGGTATGACAGCTACATCCAGCGATTCAGGACACACAAGCTACTGATGTCTACATGCTGGTCGGTCCTGGCTGCCAAAGGCATGATAACTACATGCAGGGTAGTTCAAGCTAAGAGAGTGTTCAGGTGGAGAATCGGCTACAGAAGGTATCAAAGCTACACTGAGAATGCTTCGAGCTTTCACGACAGTTATGACAGCTGTACGCCGGTGATTTAGGATACAGAGAGTATGACAGCAACATGCTGGGTGGTTCAGGTCATGCAAGTTACTACAAGAGCTACATGCTGGTGATCAAGGCTACCCAACTCACGCTAACTTCACAGCTAAAGACTACGGTAGGCTACACGACAAGCTACCTGAGGTATGCGGAGCACATCGACAAGGTTTGTCCACGGGGCTGTAGTTCACACAAGCTATTCATTCAGAGTACAGACACTGAAATGCGCATGCTCTGTAGGCTACAAAAGCTATACAAAGCGTAGCTAGAGGCTACACCACACATAACGACGAACACATCAGTTGTAAGCTGCATATACACGAGAGTTTCCGTTCTTTGCCTGGTAGTATGCTGCATACTCTGTGCACAAGATTCCCTACAGGTGGAGCTGCCAGTCACACACGCACGATCCAAACACAAAAAGTATGGAAAGGGGAAAATAAACCACACAAACACGAAAGGACAGGCCTCTATAAACTAGATGAAAGAGATGAGCTTCGCAGGCCACCAACAAACAACATGCTGCCAGAGCTCTAAGAATGCTGCTCGAGCTGCAGATTGCATACAACGATGACAGAATTTCTTTTATTTCATTTTTTTTTGGGGGGGGGGGGGGGGGGGGGGGGGAGGCAAGGCGTCACGGCATGCTGCCGTTGACGCTGTACAACTCCATTCTCCCATGCCAGCAGGTCGCATGGGATGCTTTGAGGAACGCTCTGACGGGGCCAAGGATCTGCAAGTCGGTCCTCCAGTCATACGCAACAGGGCAGAGTTGTCAGTAACCCGTCCAGTTCTTTCCCTTTCTGGTGCCGTCCAGGATTCCCTCAGTTCTCTTCGTGGGGGCGTCCATCTCCCACTATACCCTCGCAGGGGTATGTGGTCTTGGACAGGCAGTCATGGCAAGAGAGAGGTACCTTCACCCTGTCCCGGGTCGGTTTCAAAGTGTAACAACAAAGGCTACAGACGAGAGAGACCGAATCACAAGCTTACACTACACGGCACACAACGACGAAGGACAGAAAGTATGAGGTATGCAGGGATGCAGACGATCGTGCTATAGGTGTACATACATCTGCATGCTGACGGTTACTGCAACAACGAAACTTTCAAACCATTCACAGAAAAGCTTTCACGTTTACAGCACTTTCCAGTACATACAATGGAACCTCTGTATAACGACCTCTATACATCCTTTAAACTAGTCTGTTAAGAGGGGGAGGGGCTTCGCTGTGTGAAGACCAATTCAATATAGACAAATCAAGAAGTCTTTTCTGGGAGGGAGACTTTTCGTAGTTCAGTCTGGTGTGAATTAACAGGAAAAAAAAGTCGTTACGGGTAGGGGGAGTCTTCATCAAAAGTTCAGTTTAGTATAGACAAAGACAGGCATGTACCACAAACAATCTTTCAACAGAGGGAAACTTTACTGGGAGGGTATTTATCGGCGGGTTTTACCGTTCTCAACTGTTTATGAAAATCTGCAGGTCACTTCCACTGATGTCTACCATAATCCAATCTGCAGAGTTTTTTTTTCAGTGCAGTAAAAGTCAATATGTTACCAGAACATACACTTTTCGTATATCATATAGAAAGTCTCTCAAAATGAAGTAAAACGTACATAATATATATGTATAATGTTAAATATTCGTCATTAGAAAAAATTCTAACATGATGAACAGCCGCCCTAAGCAGAGTTCCAGTTGTCCCTAATGCCCCACGAACTGACATATTTCTAGACAGATTGTGCATGAAAAGAAGAGGAAGAAGAAGAAGAGGAGGAGGAGGAGGAGACGAGGAGGAGGAGGACGAGGAGGAGGAGGACGAGGAGGAGGGGAAGGAGGAGAAGGAGGAGGAGCAGGAGAACCAGAATGAAAAAGAAGGAGAAGGAGGAGAAGAGAGGAGAAGGAGAAGAAGGGAGAAGGAGAAGAAGAAGGAGAAGAGAAGAAGAAGACGAAAAGAAGAAGAAGTAGAAGAAGAAGGAACCAAAAGACAAAGACGGTGATGACGGCTTGCAGCCAAACTGTCCCAGACTGCCAGTGTTGACGGCAGCAAGGAGGCGGCGGCAGGGGAGGGAATGTATGCCTGATTACCGACGTATGTCAGGGCAGCAGCCCACTGATTGGCATCGGCTTCTTTCCCCTTACCCCGGCCCAGCTTCAGACATGAGACAGTGCTCAAGGCGAAACAAATAGCTGATTTGATCAAGAGCTACACACACACACACACACAACACACACACACACACACACACACACACGCACACACACACACGTGCACGCACACATGCACACCACGCATGCACTCTCTCTCTCTCTCTCGCACACATTCGCACACCCGCGCGCACGTACGCACGCTTGCATGCACGCACGCACACACATGCCTACAAATACACACACACACACACAATTGTGTGTGTGTGTGTGTGTGTGTTGTGTGTGTGTGTGTGTGTGTGTGTGTGTGTGTGTGTGTGGTGCGTGCATGCCTGCCGCACGCGCGTGTTGTGGTGTGTGTGTGTGTTTGTGTGTGTGTATGCGAGAGGAGAGAGAGAGAGAGAGAGAGAGAGAGAGAGAGAAAGAGAAGAGAGAGACAGACAGACATATAGAGACAGAGAGGGTTTTACAATTCACTTTCATTCATACATGATATATGTTTTATGGTAGCTAATTTTCTTTGCGTTTCAAATGTGAATGTTAAACAAACAAAAGTTCCGTTGGGGATATTACCATGAACTGAATTGAACTGAATCAAGTTGGAGAGAGAGAAGAGAGAGGAGAGAGAGAGAGAGAGAGAGAGAGAGAGAGAGAGAGAGAGAGAGAGAGAAGAAAGAGAGAGAGAGAGAGAGAGAGAGAGAGGAGAGAGAGAGAGAGAGAGAGAGAGAGGAGAGTAGGGCAGACAGACAGACAGACAAAGCGAGACAGAGACAGAGAGAGAGAGAAAGAGAGAGTGAGTGCGCTTTCAAGTGAACAAAAAAAAAAAGGAAAGAAAGGGATGTCTTGTTTGTCAAGCTGACGGAATGGCCCTGCCAGAACAACATATGCTGTATCTCTTCCCTATCGATCTGACTAGAAAAGGGAAAAAAAAAACCGAACGTTCCGGTTTTTCTGGCTTCTAAAAGGCATTAAAACATCAGTCCACATCAACAAAAATAAAAAGAGGAACAGAAATGGTTACTTTCATACAACACACACACACACACACACACACACACACACACACACACACACACACACAAGAAGACCTGGTTTTAGTCGGAGGTGAGTGTACTACATTACGCCGTGTTTACATCGACAGTACTTTTAAAGGTCGGAAAAACATTTCTCTGCATTAGCGCGTTTACATGTGTAGCCTACGTGCAAAGGTCTCTACTTTCCTTCTGCTACCAAAGGGCGATTCGTCTTTTCATGTGTAGCCTACGTGCAAAGGTCTCTACTCTCCTTCTGCTACAAAAGGCTGAGTTGTCTTCTCGGTTCCGTGTTCAATGATGCTGTCATTCGTGGTTTGCTACTTCAAACAGCAAAGATTTTTCGGGGTGTGCTTCCCTGACAACTCCCTTCCCCCTTTCCACTCCTCAGGCTTGCCTGTATGTGCAAAGCGAAAAGTAGTAGCGATCCGGCAGCTCCTCACCTACCTAGTCCTTAAAAGAAATTTTCTTTTTCTTTCTTTCTTTCTTTTTTTTTTTTTTTGCGCTCTCCCTGTTTTCGTCGCAATATAATCAAGTTGGTTCAGCGACGTATACAGCCAGTTCCTGATCCTTTCCTCATCTCTCTCCCACCCCCCCCCTCTCTCTCTCCCACCCCTCTCTCTCTCCCCGCTCTCTTGTACGGAACCGATTTTAAATTTGCGTCAATGTAAATGAACGTTGCTATACCTGAGCTGTCTGACGGGCAAATCACTTTTAATATCGGTAGCCGTGCTTGCTCAACTGAAACATAATTACCATTTTCATCTTTGACCTTCCTGTCAGTGTAGGTGAACAAACTGAATATCCCTTTTTTGTATCACACGCCGGCTGGGACCTATTGCTCTAACACCGGAGAGGTGATTTTCATTAAAAGGAAAAAAAAAGGAAAAAAAGAACAAAAAAAAAAAAAAAAAAAAAAAAAAAAAAGAAATGAAAGGAGAGCGTGTGACAGGCCGAACGGTATGTCCTGGACTGTTAGGCCTACAGACTGGCGGTTTGATTCAAACTGTGACGAGCTCCTAAACCCACGGCTGCACGGTGCCGCTCCCTCAGTGGTAGGCCTAATGTCATGCAGATCAACACGAAATGCTCAGTGTAGATCTGCCGAGCAAGCCTAATAAAACCATTAGAATTTCAAGCAGTGTTTTTTTCCCCCGCTCAAATATTAATCAAATCATCTATTTATTTATTTACTTAAATAGAATAGATTTTAACGATCGATGAGGAACATGGACAGTTCTTTGAGGAAGGATTCTTTTCAGAAGGCATTAACATGTTTTAGCGCCTGGAATATGTTCGTGCTCCGTAGTGTGGTTGCCCAAAATGCGGTTGCCTGATCTTAGTGTAGGCCTATGCTTGAACCTTAGTGCATGTGGGCATTTCTTTCATCCAATATTTACACGTAGTTCTTTGCTGTTTATGGAGTATTCGATATGTCCATGTAATCTGATGGATTTTTTTTTGGATTGACGATTTTGATGTGCC